>CP139503.1:53585711-53743830 GCA_021014915.2 Artemisia tridentata subsp. tridentata
TTAAATACCTAAAATTTAAATTGACCTTAAGTGTAATATTTTTTGGTGTGATTTGCCATATATATAAATTCACATTATTATAATTGATGTTAAGAGTGGAGTTATTCTACAAACAATAAAAACCTCACATACCAAGGGACAACTCCCATCCATTGATTTAAATTTGATCAATGGCTGAGATCATACCACTTGCTACTTAAAACAATACACGGAGGGGTAATTTCGTAAAATTACAACAAAACACACACCACCTACCGCTCACTTCGATTCATAATTTCACTCAACTAACACACACTAAAAACACACACTAATCACAAAAAAAACCCGATCAAAATAAGCCCTAAAAAAGGCCAGATCTATACGCATTTCACCACTACATCGGAAAAAATGGAATCTTCGGCGAAAAGGATGAAGGAAACACCGGTCAACAATCCGATTTCAGGTATACTGAAACTTTTTAAACAACTATTTTACTATCTGTTACTATCACATACGATTAGATAATGATACGTACTGTTTATTGAGATTATATTGAAGATATTATGATTTTACACTGATTAATTGATATTTATGGAAGTTATAGTGATTTTATGAAGAAAAACGTGACTAGAAATTAGGTTTTCAGAGTTAAAAGACACATTCAGATGAAGATATTGAAATAAAAAGACAGATTAGAAGCATTTATTGAAGACGTCTTACGGCTTAGCCGCAGAAGACGCCTTCGGCGGCTAAGCCACAGAAGACGCGTTAGGCTAAGGTGATACTTAATATTCTAGTGAAATATCACATGTGACATGATGTTATTTTGTATCACAGGTGATACTTAATATTCTAGTGAAATATCACATGTGATATGCTATGTATCACAAGTGATATGCTATGTATCACAAGTGATATGCTGAGTATCACAAGTGATATGCTGAGTATCACGTGTGATATGCTGAGTATCACGTGTGATAAGTTTGGAAATTATATCTTATATGTGTTTTAAATATGCAGATGATAAAGGGACATCCACATCAGAACAAAAACCTGTTGTAGAACAAAAGAGGAGAAGAGTAAAACAGTTATGCAGATCTAGAGTAAAAAAAAAACATAATGAAAAAAAGAGAAGCTGAAAAGAAGAAGGAGAGAGAGAAAGTTCAAAAACTAACAAAAAAAAAAGAAAATTGGAAAGTGATGAAGAAGAAGATTCTGAGGAGGATATTGCCAAGAAAAAACATAAAAAAATGAAAAAAGAAAAAGGAAAGAAGGAAAAAAAAAACCAACAAAAGATGTGATGTTTCCTAGCTGCAAAATCAGATCATCACCTAAAGCTCTGTATGATGCAATGGTCGGTTTATCAGATGTAAGAAAAAAATGCTTGAAAGACATTGGTTTTGAAAGATTCATCAACTTCCCTATAGTTGAACTTCCGGGTGCTTTAGCGTACCATGTGATACAAAGTTTCCATCCACCAAGCATGGAACTAAGATTGGAAAAAGGATCTATAAAGGCAACAAGACAAAAAATAAATGATATGCTAGGTGTCCCGATGGGAAGGAAGAAATTAGAAGACCTAGATGAAAGAGAACCTGATGATGCTTTCATACAAGAATGGAAAAACCAGTACTCTCATCTAGGAAAAATCACACCACCAGCGATATCCATGGAGATATCAAACACCTTTGATGCTGATTTCATCTTCATAATTAACTTCCTGACTCTGTTTGCAAGCACGATGGGAACAATAGACAACGGTGGAAAGGTGCTACAAACAGTGCTAATGCATGTCAAAGAAGAAGATGATATAAAGGATATTGACTGGTGTGGTTACATACTGGAAAGCTTGCAAATAAGTAAGCAAAATTGGCATAAGGTGAAGTCGGGCACAGACAACTACTATGGGCCCATTACATTCTTATGTGTAAGTTGTTTTACATGTTTCTATAAATTTGTCAAAAGTGATTCAATATCATACAAATATTATAATCTAACACGAATTTATTTTTTGTATAAAAAAGCTGCTCTACTTGGACTCAACCAACTTCCGAAGCTTTCCAGTAATCCGTCACCGTCCAGCAATAAGAAGCTGGAACACTCAAGCAATGAAGAAGAGGATTGTGATGGAAACAAAAGAAAAATGCTTGGGAAAGCTGGAACACCATGGAGAGTATGATCCTGAGGAAGAACAAGTTGGTTTGGATTTATACAAGGGAGCTGATGTTTACAATGAACCATTGCCTCCCAAAAGACCAGAAACAAAAGAGGTTACTTTTAATTTTTTTCAATTTTTGGTAGTATATCACCAGTGATAAATGTTATGATTTTTTTGAATTTTTGGTAGTATATCACCTGTGATAAAACATCTGTGATGATGAGAACTTGTACTCATAAGCAGTATATCACATGTGATATAACACAGGTCATATGTATCACAGGTGATATAACTTATACTAATAACTAATATAACATATAATTTTGAATATAGATTAAAAAACTAATCCAACTTACTCGTTTTACAGGAGTTTTATGCAAAAATTAAAGAGAAATTTGAAATAATTTCAAAAGAAAAAGAAGAGTTGGATGAGACGATCAAAGATGGTATGCAGAAGTTCAAGGGTGACAAAAAAATAAACATGTTATGTAAGAAATACAAAACAATGTTCAATGTCGAAGATTTTGATTTAGATGAAGAAAAAGAGAGTGATGATGACAACAACAATGATGGTAGTGATGTTGGCAACAATGATCTCAGAGGAGGAGACTCTGAAGATGAGAAAGATGATGATGGCAATGGTGATGAAAAGGATATGGAAACTAGCAGCGAAGAAACTGAGAATGAAGAAGAAAGTGCAAGCGAACAAGAAAATGATGATGGCAATGGTGAGATTGAAACAGAAAATGATGATGACAATGGTGACGAAAAGGATACGGAACCTGGTAGTGATGATGATGAAGCTATGAATGAAGAAAAAAGTGCAAGGGAAGAAGAAAATGAAAGTGGTGATGATAAAATTGAAGAAGAAAAAAGTGCAAGGGAAACTGGTAGTAATGAAGATGAAATTGAGGAAATAGATGTGGTTCAAAAAAGAATTCTGGTTTCACCATATATGAACCAGAAAACTGATATAAAAATTCCAATAAAGCCAGATGAAGTTATGGTAACAGATGCTTTATTTTCAATGCAAGGAGATCCATTGTAAGTCTGCTTTATCTTATTAAACAATCAAATGGAAAAAAAATGAAATAATGTTAACAATATATCTAAATATGCTCTATCTTTTTGTGTTTGAAACTGAATGGGCATGGGAAGCAATAGTTATCAGAGACAACATGCAAACACTAGCACCACAATTAAAAGTGGAAGCTAGTTTCATTGACAGTTTTGCTGCAGTTTTAAACTATGAAGAAACAATCAACAACTATGGATCAAGGATGAAACAATTTTTTCATACAGGAATACTGGTAAGTACCTAAAAAATTAGAACTTAATTACTAAAATCTTAATTTGTTTCTTATAACATATGTTGATTTATAAAAACAGACAGCACAAATAGTGGAAACAAAAAAAGAAGATGAAGAAAAGCAATATAATGATTTTTGTTCAAACTTGAAACTTGTGTTTAAAGGGAATCCAGATGACGAATCAATGCAACAAGCAGAATTGGTAACAACTTATTTCAATTATTATGAGTCTAATTTTTGTTTACAATTAATACAGGCATTCTTTCCAATAATTGCACATGAACATTATTATCTGGTTGTTTTCAATCTCTTCAAAGGCACTTCTGTCATCATTGACAACTCCAACTCAGGGCAGACATATGAAAGCAAATACTCGAAGGAATGTGATGTTCTTGTAAGTAATTAAAGACTATGCTTAAATTATGATGCGTGCTACTTAAATAATTAAAGACTATGTTTAAATTATGATGCGTGCTACTTAAATAATTATAGAATGTCATTGACATGCTAATGTTTTTGTAAAATATTTTTGAAAATCATATATGATACTCCAAAATAATTATGCGTGCTGCTTAAATAAATTGTCTTTAATAAATTCAATTTTCTATTTTGTGTAGAAAAAACTATTTTCAAGATATTTGAAATCCCACAACCACAAAAAGGCTTCTCAGATAGCAAAATCACATACAAGAGTGATGAAGCTAAAGTGGGGGACCAAAAAGAATGTCATTGATTGTGGAGTTTTTGTAATGATGCATATGGACCAATACAAAGGAGAAACTGAGAAAAATTGGAAACTGGAGTTTCCAACAGAAGGAAAAGAATAGGAGAATGCAATAATAAGAATGAGAATCAAGTATGCCACCAAGATGCTAACGCATGAAATGAACATTCACAGAGAAAAGGTCAGCAACGAAGCACATGAGTTTGCAGAGACATACTCAGACAATGAATTGAAGGTGAAGATGATGAGAGAAGCGATAAAGAAGAGGAAGGCTGAACAGGATGCAGATCATGTTCAAAGTGCAATATAATGGAAGATTCAGAAGTACAAACTAATTTCTCAAGACTATTATGTTCTAGTATTGTATATTAAGTAATGTAGACTCTATTATGTTTAAATATTATGTAGATTTTGCAAAAGCCATTTGGTAGTACTGCCGGGCCACGAAATGTGACGGACAGTGTCCTGAACCACATTCCCAGGTGCTGGAGATTGTACTCTATTCTGTTATGGCTTTATGGTTAAAGTAGGTTTAGGAATTAGAGATTGCAAAAGCCATTTGGAAGTACTGCCGGGTCACGGAATGTGACGGACATTGTTCAAGTTTGGGGATACCTAAGAATGATGGTGCTCTATTAGGTCCCGAACCACATTCCCGGATGCCAGAGATTGTACTTTATTTTCTTATGGCTTTATGCTTAAACTAGGTGTTAGGCATTACACAGATGAATGTAATCATAATTTGAAAATACTTTTGGGTAAACTCAATATAAGCTTCTTTTGTATATTACCAGTGTGTTATTTTGTTTGTATCACAGGTGATACCTTATATGTTTTTTTGTATCACAACTGATAACTTATATGTTATTTTGTATCACAGGTGATACCTAATACCTTAGCCAAAACAGTTAATGTATCACAGGTGATAAATATCAAAGTATTCCATAAAATCAAAAAAAAAAAAAAAAAAAAAAAATAAAAAAAATACACCAATCAGTAAAACTCATAATTTCAAATAAACAAAATCAAAAAAAAAAAAAAAAAAAAAAACTTCTTGTGTGTGTCTTCCGATATCACAAATTGATGAATAAGAGTACTAAGTATTTTCAACAAGCAGCGCTTCTAAGTTCCATTGAACAGCAGTACCAACGAATGTGTGATTTTGAATGTATCACAAGTGATACCTAATAAGTTATTTTGTATCACAAGTGATACCTAATATGTTATTTTGTATCAGAGATGATTCCTCATAATGTAAGGAAGGTATCTACAGTTTACCAACAAATTTACGGATAATATAATAAAATGACGGTTAGTATTTAATATACAAAATAACTTTTTAGGTATCACATGTGATACAAAAATAACTTATTAGGTATCACCTGTGATACATACAAAATCACACACTCAATATATAAAAGAAGCTTATATTTACTTCGCCCAAAACTATTTTCAAATTCTGATTACATTCATCTGTGTAATGCCTAACTCCTAGTTTAAGCATAAAGCCATAACAAAATAGAGTACACTCTCCAGCACCCGGGAATGTGGTTCGGGACCTAATAGAGCACCATCATTCTTAGGTAACCCCAAACTTGGACACTGTCCGTCACATTCCGTGGCGCGGCAGTACTTCCAAATTTCTTTTGCAATATCTAGTTCTTAAACCTAGCTTAACTATCTACACTATTTCAGAAATATAAAATACGACAGTACAAGTTTCTATAACAAAAATTAAATGTCAAACTAATAACCACTTGATCCAGGCTTCTGGGCTTCTTCTTCTGCAATCTTTCTATTTATAGCCTCCTGAACCAATTTCTTTATTTCTTCTTCATCTGGATTTTCAGCTGCAAACTTCAAGGCATAGTCAGACATCATCTTTTGCTTTTCATTTACTTCATGGAGCATCATCTTTGCTGCATACTTTGTTCTCAGGCTGTTTATCTGCATTCGATGGCTTTTGTTCGTTTCTTTGAGCATGCCTGTTTCCCATTTTGCTCCACTTCTTTTTTTGTTTTCCAACTCGTGTTTAAGATTGTTGGTTTTTTTTTCTGATTCATAAACTCATCTCCTTTTGGATGTAGATATGTAGATAAATGCCTTGCAAAAACAGCCCTCTGAAAATTAAATTACAAAGTGTCAATTATAGACTAGTATCACAAGTGATATTCTGAATATCACAAGTGATATTGTAATTATATTTGATCTAAATAAATTATATATGAAGTATTCAGTATAGTTTTTCTTACCACAAGATCATAGTTTTCTTTGTACTTTCCTTCATACGTCCCATCTGAATCACTGTTATCTATTATCACAGATGTTCCTTTGATGATGTTGAAAACTATTAGGTAGTAATGTCCATGTGCTGCCGTTCAAAAAAAAAAAAAAAGTAATGTCCATGTGCTATGATTGGGAAGAAAACCTGTTGTCATGAAATTATAAAAATGATGTAACTTTTAAAATAATAGACTAAGTTCATTGATTAATTTATAAAAGTCATACGATATACCAAGTTAACATCTTCAAATTGTAGCTTCCTTATATCATCTTCCATCTGAATTGCAATCATCTTTGCAAACTCATCATACTGTTTATCTATTATATCTTCTTTGGAAAGCATACGTTCTCGATTATCTTGTATTATTCCCGGCAGCTGCTTGATAATTGAAAACAAATTAAATTAAGTGAATACATAAATACATTCAATTAAAATACATTATTTTTAAATTAAATTTAACTAACCATCATTGATGTATAAAAGTAATGCCTTTTGAACTCTTTCTTTGATTCCCATTCTTCGTAATTTAGGATTGAAGCAAATGTGTCGATCACAGGAGTTTCAATTTTCAATCCTGGTGCTAGTGATTGGACATTCATTCTCATCAATCCTATACGTTGGTCGTTGAAAACTTGCTCTCTGTTTTTGACAATATCACAGGTGATAAGTATAAGAAACTTCAGATATTATTTATTTTTTTATGTATCACAGGAGATATTACTCATTTCTTTCATTTGTTAAAAAGAACATTTGAGGTATCACCTGTGATAAATTCAAATAAAGTTCACAAAAATTTAAAATTTAATCTTATGCTTCGTTTCCTTGCATATAGAAGATGCTTCTTGCCAAGAGTATTTCATCTTCTGTTAGCTCTTCTGTTGTGCTAACTTTTTGGTTTATATAGGGTGATTGCAGGCACCGAGATTCCTTTTCTTCATCGTTTGATTCTATTTTTTTGCATGGTTTTGACTCTACTACTGGGCTATCAAATCCTAGATCAAAGGTTGACTGTGATCCTGGTGTGAACTCAAAATTGTGCTCCTTACTTTTAGAACAAGATGGACTTGCTTGTTCCTTTTCTTTTTCTTGTTATGAAGATGCACCTGCTTGTTCCTTTTGATTTTCTTCTTTGTTTTCCTGATTACCAAGTGTCTGCGTTTCAACCTCTTGGTAAACTTCAAGAAATTCTTCATCAGTTAAATCTTTAAGCGGTTTTGAAGCCATTTTGGCTTGTTTTTGTTGTATTTCTCTTAACTCTTTCTTAAATTCTTCATCAGTTTTATACAGTAATTCCTCAAAAATAGATACATCATCAAGTTTTATTTGATCTTGAATTTTTTTGTCTTCATTCATTTTTCCATCTTCATTTTTTTTGACTTGTTACCTTGTTTGTTTCATCTTTTTTTTCTTTATCATTTACAGCAGCTTCATCCTTGTTTTTACTGTTGACCTCATTGTTTTCCGCAGCTACATCATTTTTGCTACAGCTCCCCTCATTGTTTGATACAATTTCATCATTTCCCATCCCTTGTGCACCTTCATCTTTATCAGAGTTTGATTCTGCATTATCATCATTTGCGGCATCATGTTTGTCAGCTTCATCATCATCAACTATCATAGATTCTCCATTTTCATCTCCATATTCTCTATTTTCATCCCCACATTCTTCCTTTTCATCTCCATTGTTATCATCTTCATCATCACTAGTTCCAAATTTGATAGAGCTTGATTCTGTTGATGAATAATAGAACGGACTTCTTCGTTGGAAATTATCATTAGCGTTTCTGAAAATCTGCTTCAATCTTTCTCTATATTGAATAAGCCTTTGATCATTTCCAAACTTGATTAGACTTTCTTTGATTGTTTCTTCAAACAATTCTTTCTCACTCAAAATACCTTCTATTTTATCTTCTAACATCTGATAAATTTCCTGTAATTGAATTTAAATTTGAAGAAATCATCAGTTACACTTTAAACACAAAACTAATTTTCTGGATATTATAATCTAATATCACTAGAGATATCATACACTCACCTCCTTTTGAGCAGTTTGTTCTTGTTCATTTAGAGCTCCTATAATGTCCACCATCCCAAAAAGATTTACGAAATCTAGTTCTAGAGTCTCTCTACTTTTCAACAAGTTTGCGTTCCAGCTTTTGAAAGCTGGTACTCTTCTCGGAACACTCATTCCATCAAACTTTGTGTATTGTAAATACGCAAGCTGTTTCAACAACCATTATCAAGTTTTTTTAAACTTTATATAAAAAAACATTAAACACATAGTATCACAGATAAAGCATATATAAAAAACATTAAACACATAGTATCACATATTATATTAAAAAACATTATCAAGTTTTTTTAAACTTTACTTGTATATATCACAGGTGATACTTCATATGGTCTTTTTAACAAATGAAAGTAATATAGCATATCACATGTGATACTTAACATATCACATGTGATACTTAATATATCACCTGTGATACTTAACATATCACATGTGATACTTAACATATCACATGTGATATTTCAATAGAATATTAAGTATCACCTGTGATACTTAAACCAAAAATCATGTAAAAAGAAAAAAATATATGTATGTATAATTTTTCAATCATAAACTTGTTATGTAAAAAATAAATAATAAAAAAAAAATCAGGAGATACCATCAAGAATGTTACTGGGCCGTAATAGACAACCTCTGTCCTGTTCTTCTTTCTGGTTGCCCAATCATTTTTTGATAATCTTGCACATTCATATACATATCTGCACAACGTTTTTCAATACTGTGGTTTTTACAACACAGTTGCTATCACATGCTCCGAAGGTATTTGCAACTAGCATCAAAAAGTTAATTCTTAACATGAAGTCTGTGTTTCCTGTTTTTGTTATCTGTTTTGATATTGCATTTATTGTCAACTTGTTTTCATCTTTGAATTGATTTTTCCATTCTTCCTCAAATAGATCATTGTTTTCTCTTTGTCCTTCATTTCTTTCTAATCTCCTTGATCCCTTTGGTAACCCAAGAACTTCCTTCACCGTCTGTGGAGATATTTGTAAATTACCATTCGAAAGCCTAAGGTTCATTGTTTCTGTGTCCAGGCTGTCTACTACAAAAAACGTCAGCTTTGTTGGTACTTCATTTATTGGAAAATCAATCAACTCTCCAAACCCCATTTGCCTTATAACTTTCTTTCTTTCTTTGCTTAATCCATGCAATGCATCAAAAAAGGGCATAACTGTTGCCCTTGACCTCAACGTCGTATACACCTTTTGTTTCTTTTTTACATTTTTATGAATCCCTTCCTTTTCTTCGTCATCTGAATTACGCTCACCATCTTTTTCACCCATTTTTCTTTTTCCTTTTGCTGTTTCACACTTCTTGTCTTCAACTTCTTTCTCTTTAGATTTTTCAGCTTCTTCTCTCTTTGCATTAGCTTCTTTTTCAGCTTCTTTTTTAGCCTGTGGTATAATGTAAAGAAGGTTATAGGACATTACCAGTTAGTTTATCACCAGTGATATTCATTGTATCACCAGTGATATTTATTAATAATAATTCATTTTTACATTTAACTAACCTGTTCTTTAGGTTTTTCACCTGCTTCTTTCTTGTTTGCTGCTTCCTTTTCAGCCTTTTCTAATTTTGCCGCCTCTAACCGTTGTTCCTTCATCAGCATTTTCATTTTCTTTTTTTCCTCCAACCTTTTTTGTTGCGCTGCTAATAGTGGATGCAAATGTCGAAAACGTCTTTTCTTACATCCTAATCTTGGTAACTTTTTTCTTCTTTTTGGATTTGTTTCCTCTATTTTATGTGCTGCATTTTCATCACATTTTCATTAGACTACAATGCACTTGAAGAAACTTGATAACTTAACTTTCTAAAATCCCAAACAGTCAGTTCTTCAACAAACATTTGATATACAACATAACCTCTAATAAACAACATAACCTATTGTCTACAACACATTCTCTTATATCCCAGTAGATAACTTAGTCTAATACACTAATCTTCAATAATCAGCTCATTATATCTAGATTTTTTAAATATAATCTATAATATATCATTGCTTCAAAAAAACTTTAAAAAATCTTCATAAATTGTATCAAAAACACTTAAAAAATACAGAAACAACTAATAAATTAGTCGTAAGCATCGTACCTTCATTTTGAGAGTCAATAGGTTCATTTTGAATCGATTTTTTTTTGTGGATCTGCTTGTACACTTGATGATTCTTGCATTTTTGTGTTATTTTTATGATTTAAATGGTTAAAAACGGGTAGTTTTGATTGTTTTATGGCAGTTTTTTTAATGGTGGTTAGAGAGAGAAAATGAGTTTTTGGATAAAGAGAATTTGTTGATAGTGAAAGGTTGAGGGTGGAGTTGGTGGGGTTGGTGGGGTAAGTTTACTGAATTGGCAAAAGTGGTCCATCCATTTTTTTTAATCTTAAAAGGTGTCTTTTTTATTAGACAATTGGGAAAAAGTTGTCCCTTGGCTTTTATGAAACTTTTTAAGACAAAGACTTGTAAAAGCAAACCTAGGACTCCAATGAATTTAACACTTAATTAAAAATGAGACTAAAAGTTATTTTTTTATATCACTTGTGATATTATTCTTTTAATTGGTTTATGTATAGACTTTTAAGCTTGTTTTTTTTTTGCTAAATACATGTTGTTACACTAGCCCAAAAAGTTTACATAAACTGTAGTTACCTACATACATTATGAGGTATCACCTGTGATACAAAATAATATATTAGGTATGACCTGTGATACAAAATAACTTATTAGGTATCACCTGTGATACATAAAAAAAAAACACATTTGTTAGTACTGCTAGTTGGTTTTAAAGCTGTTCAATGGAGCTTAATATTGCTGGTTATGTTGGTTACAGCTCCTACTTACATTATTAGTAGCGTTGCTTGTTGAAAAGAGTTTATGATATCACCTGTGATAGAGCATTAACCTGTTTTGGCTAAGTAATTAAGTATCACCTGTGATACAAAGTAACATATAAGTTATCCACTGGTACAGATTTCACCTTTCGTCACACCCAAAATACGTGACTATATGCATATAGTCACACACGTTTTTTTGGTTGTGTGTGACAAAAAGTCGCGCCACCGTAGGTATCATATGGTCACATTGTTTACTTTGTGGCCGTTTTCATTGAAAAAAAGTGACCAAAACCCGAATATGTGTGACTAATTAGGCACAAGTTTTGTTGGATTCATCAGTATGTGTGACTATTTCCCATCCTATGGCCACATGAAAATATAATAAATGTGACGTTTGTGATGATTTAGTCACATAACTTGTGTTGTTTTTTTCGAGTTAGTCACATACAATTTAAAAAACAGTGGCCAAAAGTGTTAATAAGTGTGACCATGTGCTATTTAAAGTGAAGAAATGTGTATTTTGTGTGACTATTGATCATCCAATGGTCACATGAATTTTTAGTTTGTGTGGCCTTTTGTAATATTTAGTCACCTAAAGCATGTTTGTTTTGGGTATTTAGTCACATACAATTAAGCATAAAGTGGCCAAAAGTGTTAATAAGTGTGACCATATGCTGTTTTAAGTGAAGAAATGTGTATTTTGTGTAACTATTGATCATCCAATGGTCACATGAATTTTTAGTTTGTGTGGCCTTTTGTAATATTTAGTCACACAAAGCATGTTTTTTTTTTTGGGTATTTAGTCACATACAATTAAGCATAAAGTGGCCAAAAGTGTTAATAAGTGTGACCATATGCTGTTTAAAGTGAAGAAATTTGTATTTTGTGTGACTATTGATCATCCAATGACCACTTGAATTTTATGTTTGTGTGGCCTTTTGTAATATTTAGTCACACAAAGCATGTTTGTTTTGGTTATTTAGTCACATACAATTAAGCATAAAGTGGCCAAAAGTGTTGATAAGTGTGACCATATGCTGTTTAAAGTGAAGAAATTTGTATTTTGTGTGACTATTGATCATCCAATGGCCACTTGAATTTTATGTTTGTGTGGCCTTTTGTAATATTTAGTCACACAAAGCATGTTTGTTTTGGGTATTTAGTCACATACAATTAAGCATAAAGTGGCCAAAGGTGTTAATAAGTGTGACCATATGCTGTTTAAAGTGAAGAAATGTGTATTTTGCGTGACTATTGTTCATCCAATGGTCACATGAATTTTTAGTTTGTGTGGCCTTTGGTACTATTTAGTCACACATCGAATTAAACAAAGAGTGACCAATTATGTTGATAAGCGTGACTATATTATGTGACTGCATCTTTTAGTCACAGGGTTACTATACTGTTGGAGCAGAGTTGCTATTGCTAGTACTAAGGTAGTCCTGCTGAAGCAGAGTTACTACTGCTAGTACTATGCTAGTGCTGCTGGAATGAGTATATATATTATATATAAAACAATATTCAAAACCACAAGAAATTTCAAATTGAATTAAACTCGAATGTATATAACTGGACAGGATATACAATTGTAATGTCGTACTTAATTAATCAAATTCTCAATAATCTAAAGACTTTTAAACCTTCACCGCCTTATTAGCAGTTTGCCTTAAGTCGTTAGCAGATATATATTGTTTCTTCAATGGTGCCGGTGGTACACATTTAGTCACATGGTTTGTTGGTGTAACCTGTAGTAAACAAAAGACGCTTCTATCAAACATTGAATTACATATGAATAATTATATATATGTAGGTTGAAAAAACACATGTATGTACCTCCTCTTCAAAAATAACTTGATCCTTTGGCCATGCAACGAAACTACCTTCGACTTTCTTAACTGTTTTTAACCCATTATGTGCTACGTCCGGTATGCATGCTGCATCAACTAACGATTCATCAATTGACACTTTGTAGCAATCACTTGGGAGTGGTCGGTTATGCAGCAATTGCTTTCCAAGAGACTGGTATACGGTACCCAAAGCAACAATATTTGTTTGCTTTATAATCCACAGTTTGCACTTAAGTGTCTACAAAAAAAGAATTTTTGCATGTATATATCAGAAATTATTTAAACAAAAGAATAACAAGAAACATGTTGAAATACATACTGTTGGCAGTGCTTGTGTTGGAGACACATCTTGTTGCGATTGGGAATCTGGAGACCCATTTTTTTGCTTCTTTTGCTTTGTCTTGGGTCCGACAGTTTTAGCAAGTTCCTATATGTATATATATATATAAAACACGTTACATTATTTAAACAAAAGAGTAACAAGAAACATGTTGAAATACATACTGTTGGCAGTGGTTGTGTTGGAGACGACACATTTTGTAGCGATTGGGAATCTGGAGACCAGTTTCGTCGTGACTTAAGGTTATGCTTAGGCCTGACAGTTTTAGCAGGTTCCTATACGTATATATAAAACACGGTACATTAGTCGATCATGTATGTAAAATTCAAAAATTAAAAGGGGATGTTTTATTACTATACTTAATTACCATTGTTTCCGTTACCTTTTTAGAAGTTTCAAGGCCATTGGACTTCTCCTCAATTCCCGCATCTTTAGCACTTACAACATCACTTGTCTGAGTGCCGTCCACCTCATTAGCGTTGCTCTCTATATTGTCAATGGCGGCCATTGGAGTCACCTGCAATATAAATTAAGAAATACAGTCACTCATCAGTTTATGTTCAATGCCTGGTATCATTAGCATCAGTGGTGTTAGCATTAGAAAATGAAATTGTTAACAACATAAAAAATGGCTTACAACTAAGGCTATTGGCGATGGTTCAGATGGCAAACTTATATTCATCCCTTGATCATTCAACTGTTTCATAATTTGAGCAAGCACTTTATCTGTGTGTTCCACCTCACCGGATAATTTCTTGACCTGCACATCTTTTTCGGTCATCTCGGCGGACAATTTCTTGATCAATTTATCTTTTTCTTCACGCTCGTGTCTCTCATTATCCAGTTGAGTTTGAAGTAACGCAAGTTTTTCATCGGCTTCTTGTTTTCTTCGAGGAAGGCCAAAATACTCTTTGTATGTTACTCCACCTCCCACTCCTCTGGCATAACCGCCCTTTTCCTTACCAAATACAACTGTCATGGCATCAGTGCCATCATCAACACTCGAGGTTCCTTCCTTGATATTGTCATCAGCTTCTTTCTGCACAAAAAATATAGGAAATGTTGGGATTAAAAGTCTTCTTGATGCTGTTAGAGTAACTGCTGCTCATATTTGTGTCAATGCTGCTCAGCTGGAGTTAGTTTTGCTCATGAACTTCAATGAAAAATATGCTAGTACACAGTTACTGCTGGTATACAAGCTATTACTGCTAGTACACAGTTAATGTTGCTGCTATGTAAGCATAATAATAGAATTAGCAGTCAAACTTACAAGTTCATCTCCCTTTGATTTAATATCATCATTTGGGTATTCGCCGTCTTTGTTTACCCTTCCTTTCACCCACATTACATCACGGGGGGGTTCTTCATCCACTTCAATCTCTTTATTTTGGATCTAATAAACATCAAATGCATACACATGTAAAGTTAAACCAAGATAAACGAAAATATGAGGGTATTAATGCAAATGTGCAAATTGGGCAATGTAAACAGATTCATTTCTCATGGGCAATTTGTAAAACAAACATTATGTAATCTTACCATTTTCTCTTTGACATAAGCATATCCACCTCGTCCCATTTTATGCTGATAAATATTTTGGGAACGCGCCATTTTACCTTTCTCAGATTTCTCCTAAAAACACAAAATCATAAGGCGTTTAGATGCGGTAATGCTGCAAACTGAAAATAATAAAATGACATATACACTTAATTAAAGATGACTAATTAAAACCTTGTATGCTTCGGCGGTCGTATATTTAACATACTCGACCCAGTCTTGTGATTTCATTATTGTACTATACAAGTCCGGGACTTCAGTCAGTTTGGAAGGTGTATTTAGGTTGGGCAAAATGTAGTTGAATTTGAGCTTCCCTTCTGTAATTCCTTAGCATTTTACCAAGACGAATCATTATCAATTTTCTATATTTCAAGTCAACATCAAAAAATTTCTGCAAAGATTAACACAATGTTGTTAATTAGTTGCATATAATGTAACTGCATACATAAACTTATGTAGTACTAGGTTACAAAATAGTATATATGTACCGTGATATCATCCCATAGTTTATCTCTTGATTGTTTATTCACCTTCTTCCAGTGTAGAATCTTCACACCTATCTGCTCACGAGCCACATTTCCTAAAAAACTCACAAACACTGCTCTGTTTGCCCCTGATACCCTACCGAATGCATCGAAGGTTACCTTGAGCTTTATTGCACCAGGTTTGTCATGCTTCGTGCGAAACTTTACTAGCCTGGTTGAGCCCCTCTTAGCTAGTATCTCTGCTTGGTTGGTTCCAGTCGCATCTATATCTTCATCATCAGAATAGTGTTCGGATTCATATTGTAAGACGTTATCATCAACTACAACATCATGATCAAGAGGAAGCAAACTTTGATTATTAGCAATGGGTTCAATATCCATGACTCTTGAGCAACAAAGGGTAAAAGAAAATGATTATGGCTTAGCTTGGAGAGTAATGGTGATAGAAGATTTGATTTTTGTTTTTTCTTTGCAGTCTTTTTTTAAGGAGAGAAAAGAGGCTATACACCAAGAATATGAATCGTTGTGATTCAAAAAATTTCAATCCAAAAATTTGCCTCCAAGTTGTAATTTGAAATTTACATTTGAATTATTTGAAAATTTTGCCTTTGAACCTATTAATTAAAGCATAATCTTGAATAAATCAAAATTTTGGCTCCAAATATTATATATCATTATCTTAATAATCGCAAATGTACCATACTGTGCAACCATAACATCAACAGTACAAACTACTACCCTTTTAACAAACCAAAATACTTACATAATTACCAGTTATTGTACCCTTACTAATTACATTTACAAAACACAAATTGCTACAATTTTTTTTTTGAACATTGAAGACTTTTTATTAAGTAAGTAATACTCTATTGAAAACAAAAACCAGCAAGTTGATGGGGAATACAGAAAGGAGAATATTTAAAACATAATACAGTACATACATAAGGGAAAATCAGTATCCAAATTAAATGTCAGAATTGAACCAAATACCATTTACAAAACACAAAAGTTGTTAATGTATATCCTAAACCCCTAAACCATCTTAGTTTTGCCTTTCCCATGGCTGCTAGAAGATGCTCCAAAACCTATAGGATTCTTCTTACACGGCATTCCCAAGACAATATCCTGAGTAAATTTCTTTTTGTGTGCCTTTTCAACTGGTATTTGAACTTGCACAGGGAGAGCCAGGATAGGAGCTTGAGATGGGAGTTCCTCTGGAGGTTCAATGGCTTGGATATGTTCCACTTCCTAAGTATCAGTACTTGCATCAGAATGTTGCTCTGGATAATACCAAGCAATGAGGCTAGGAAGGATGTTGAGAGCACCGTCATTTGATTCTGAACTGCTTGAATCAGAAGAAATTTGTATGACATCTACAAATAACAACTGTTAGATCAGTTTTATTGATTCAAATGTTAAACTATATCACAATCAAAGAAAAACCTTTTGATGGTTTACCATTGCAGAAGAATCCATTGTACTGTGTTCTAAAATTTTGGTCCTCTTTTGTGGTATCCCAAACAATGAAGCAATGTTGCACAAACTAGGCTGCATTTCAAGTATCATTGGTGGCCAACTAGGCTGCAATTGAAGTCTCAATTAGACCTCTCAGGGTACTCACAAACAGTTCAAAATACTGTATTTGTAGTCTCAATGGACATGTCAATGTACTCTAATAGGCTGCATTTGGACCTCTCATTGGTGGCCAAGCACAAACAAGTCTGCTAGGTACTCTCATTACTGGCCAATCACAAACTAGGCACATTCCAATGCTCTCATTGATTTAGACCTCTCAGTGTACTCACAAACAGGCAACAAAAAATACTCAGGCACAAAACACTTAATTAGACATAGCATAACAACCATTATGTATACGAAAATCAGAGTATGGAAAACAAAAAAAACAGAGCATACATTAGACATAGCATAACAACCATTATAAAATACAAAACAACCCCATTTTACAATAGAATCGATCGGTAACAACCACTAACATCACCATTTATAGATCAAAAGCCTGATATTAATTATTGTACAATCAGTCATCAACTGATATGTGAAAACATTTAAAAACATACCTTTGTTGTTATTTGGATTCATCGTTTGCGTGTTTGTGTTTGCCAGAAGAATGTGTGTGTTGATTAGGGTTTATTGATTATTGTGTGTGTTTACAAATGATAGGGTAAAGGGATTAATTGCCGGTTGAATATTGAATTTGTGGTTTGGTTTAACTATAGCTGACTTGGCAAGATTTGTAAAAAAAAAAAAAAAAAAAAAAAAAAAAAAAAGGCTAATGGTGATGACGTGGCGGTGAAATCCAGCTATAGCCAGTAAATAGGGATGGCAACTGATGGGCGTGCGTTGGAGTAAAGTTTTGGCAGTTTTAATGCCTACTCAAGTTTTAAATTTATATTTAGCCGACTTATCAATAACACACACACTTAACGAGCAGTGTACCCGGTCAGTATGAAGATAATGGTAAGTAGAGTGTCGATCACTAAGAGTGGAACGTATTATCTCGTTATTCTAATCAGTATTTTAATATCCTAACGCAAGGGGGTTTCAGCCTGAGAGACTGGCACGATTTGTTTTGCAATTAAATAATAAAATAAACCAATAGGCACGAATCAGCAAGTAGCACACACGTACACAGATAGATACTTGAGACAATAAGAGGGCTGTCCTTATGATTAAGTAGATTGTCACTTGTTTTATTGATAGCTTTATATGAAGTGTATGTAGTTAACCCTTTCTCGTTGGTCCTATTCTTATCGGCGAGTAAACCCTTAATGATTACTTATGTCTAAAAGTTATTCCTAAGTGATCAATTTAGTAATAACCGTGGGAGCCACATTATGTCCCGCAGTCAAATGCCCGCAAGCCACTAATAAACACAGAGGTTATCAATGCACTAATAAGTAGTAACCAAAGACATCAACATATAAACTTTAATTGATGGGAAAGCAAGTATTAAAGGGAGTGCAATCTTTCGTTGTCACATTACACAAGCCACCAATCCTGATGAATTAAAGTTTGCTAACACAATAAAACAAAACTACTTAATGAATTAAACACATGCAGCACCTTCTTACAGCTCTTGTATCTTTGATTTGGGTGTGTCTTGTGCTGCCTCCTTGACTGAATTCGTCCTTCGGTTCTTCTGTTCGGACTTAGGTTATAATGTTCGGAACTTTTAATTCGTCTGGTCTACGGGGTATTTATAGTTTCTGTCTGAGGGAAGATGCGGCGCATCTAAGGAGTAGATGCGGCGCATGTACTTAACTTCGCGTGGGGTCCAAGATTATAATATTCAGGAATATTCGTACACCGCCAGAAGATGCGGCGTAACTCCATGATTAGATGCGGCGCATGTCCTCTTGTATCTTGGATCGTATCTGGTGATATCTTAATAGAGATGCGGCGCATGTCGAGAGTGAGATGCGGCGCATCTGGAGCAGATTAGTCTTGATCTTCTTCATTTCAGTAGACTCTTCACATTATGCATGTTTTGCTCCATTATTAGTCCAAAATCGCCAAGTTTCACCAAATGCTTGTTTTTACCTGAGAATTACAAAAGTAAACGATTAAGTATCAATCCTCATACATAATATAGTAAAACAAGTCAAATTAATAGGATAAATGATAGTAATAAAATGTACTTATTTGAGTTCATCAGCAACGGTTCGGATTCGGGGCGGGTTTTAGTGTACCCGTAACCGAACCCATTTATAATATACCCGTACCCGCCCCATATCCCACCGGATACCCGATTAATATTATCCATCGGTTTTTTCGGGTTTCCCCGTGCGTATCAGTTATCCGTAGTTGAATATTATATGGACAAAATTGGCGGTATTAAGATTAAGTCACGCTAAAATCCATCGACAAAACAAAATAAAATACTCTAACCACTCCCAACAATAACTCAGCTTTAAACTTTAACACACTGTCATGTCTGCTTTAACACACTCACCCTTAACTCAGCTTTAACACACCTAACCGGTGTGGTAAAAATCGTGGCTCGCCGTGGCTGAGGTAGAGCCTCGCCGTGACACCGGAAAGGCTCGCCGGACCTCGTTGTGAATAACAATATCGTGCACACGACGAGCAAGATTACTGACGAAGTGGGCCTCTTTTTTTGTTTTCTTGCCTTTTTTTTTTTTTTTTTTTTTTTTTTTTTTTTTTTTTTTTCCTTCGCTTTTTGTAGTTTTGGTAAAATAGATATTATTTGTAATTAGAAATGTAAAGTTTATTTTAAAACTTGTAATGTTGAAGATCTTGCAAATTGAAACTACATTAAACATCAAGTAGAATACATTAAACATCAAATTGAACCTACATTAAACAGCCACTTGAAAAAACAACAAACGATTAACGTAAACAACGAACGATTAACATAAACAACATACGATTAACATAAACAACCACAGACTAATGAAATGTATCATCTGAGTCTGGGTAACCATCTTCAGAGGATTCGGAAGGTGTGAAAAATCCAAACTCCCACCTTTGCCTACGTTCTTCATCCTCCCTAGCTTGCCGCTCCAAACGAGCAGCTTCCTCTTCTATTTCAAGTGCTTCCATTTCCAGTAAGACTTGCATATCTTGGTCCATTTGTCGAAGTTGTTCCTCAGTTAACCCAAACGAATTTGGGTCTTGGTTGGCAACCGGTGGATTGTGCACCGGTTCATTTTCCGGTTGATTATTCACCGAAAAATTTTCCGGTTGGAAAACCGGAAAGATATGCTCGGGTGGAGTATGGAATTCTTCATTTTGGCGAGGTGGGCTTGGAAATTGTTGCCCGAAATCCCTTTGGCGAGGTGGGCTTGGAAATTGTTGCCCGAAATCTTTTCTGGAAGACATGTTGAATTTGAGATGTTTGGATCTTGAATTTGAAAAGTTTGGATGTTGAATGTGTTTGTGTGTGACATTTGTTTCAGAGGCCATGCTATTTATATTGGACAAGAATTAGCAAATTTGAAAGTTTGAAATTTGAAAAATATCCCGCCCTCCAATTTGAATTTGAATTTTGAAATATATCCCGCCCTCCAGTTTGAATTTGAATTTGAATTTCAAATTTTATGTTTTGAATATCCCGCTTGTTAATTAAATTCGAATTTTGAATTTAAAAGTTCAAACGGTTATAAATACCATACCGTTCTTGGGTGTTCAACAAATCTGAAATGAATAATCGTTTGTCTAAAGAGGAAGAGAAGTTGCTAGCTGAAATTTGGGTGGCAGTTTCCCAAAGTCAAAGATTGGGAGGAGAAGTCAGATCTCATCGACAACTACAACTCTATATAAAATTTCGTATCGTATTAGTATTTGTTGTATCGTTATTTTTAATTCCCGTATCTTTTTTTTTTTCGTATCGTAATTTATAAATTAGTATGTGTTGAAATTTGATGTAATGTGTTTTTAATTGAATGAAATTAATTTAGTTTATTTGGGTATTTGAAAAAAAAATAGATAGTGGTGGGGCCCAAATGAGTAAGTTGTGGTATGTTATGATAAGGAGGGGTTGTTAGTTGTGGTGATGTGGCACCTGTGGGGCCCGAATGAAGAGGGATGGCAATGTCATAATACCTGGTGGTCTAACAATAACTCACACAACCTTTCGACCCTGTTTCATCATTTCTTAATAGAGTTTACTAGACCGACCCTGATAGCTGGATGGTCTTGAGGGAACTCACGCAACCTTTCGACATCTGGAGCACGATTATGCATCTGTAGCATAATACGAGTTATCTCACCTAGGAAATTGTTAATCAATTTGAGTTCTTTTTCTTGTTCATTGCGTAATCGGGTGAGGATAGCCTTTTGCACCTCTGCTGGTTAATTCGTTAGCCGTTGGAGCCTATTTTAACAATCCACCGGAAAATGAACCGGTGCACAATCCATCGGTTGTCGACCAAGACCCAAATCCATTTGGTTTGACAAAGGAACAACTCAGACAAATCCGTTTGGTTAAACACACTGCCACGTCAGCTTTAACCTTTTCACCTTTAACTCAAAAAAATACCCGCAATCATAACTCACCCTTAACTCACCTTTAACTCAACTATTTTCAAACCCTATAAACTTATTTAATATCATTAATAATTTAATGTAGAAAATATCATTAATATATAAAATATCAATTACCCTAATCAAAAAGTCAATTAGTCAATCCAACACCAAACACACTTCCAAATCAACTAAACTAGTCGATCCATACCAAACACAAACCAAATCCTATTATCCATCTGTTTACTTTTGGCGCATTTCGATGGTCCATCTTCCCGCATAAAGTATTGGGAACCGTTCGTATACCATCTGCAGCCTATTTATACCTATGGACATGGAAAACCGTTCATAATCAACTCCTTTGATATTTTCATTAGAAAATAAATTTCAAATTTCAATGGCTGAATCCTCTTCAACTCCTTCTTCAAACAAAAACAAACGCCCAAGGGATGATTCTCCTCCTCCAATGCCTAAAGAATATAAAAAATTAGGCATATCCCAACATATTTGGGAGAAATGTAGGGAAGGCGAGTACGGTGCTCAAAACGCATTGATAGAAATTTACAACAAGCGTATAAAGATGTTTGAAGAAAGGAACAAGAAAGATTTAGAGGCCATTGAGGAGCATCAGAAGAAAATTGATGAGAGGAACAAAAAAATAGAAGAAGCAAGAGAGCAAATAGTTGAAGTTTATAAAAGTATTCAAGCTAGTATATATATGTCTTAATGTATCTTTTGTTTATATATTTTGCCTATGTAAATGTAAACTTATTTTGACTTTGTTTAATATATGAATGAAGTTATTATTACAAGTTTATGATATTTGAATGCAGTTATTATTATTGCACTGCTAGGCAAACCGTTGTACTGCTAGCAAAACGTTGTACTGCTGGGTATCCTTTTAGCAGTGGTTGGGAGTGCAGGGTAGTTTGTATCACTTTTTACTTAAAGGGTAAAAATCCCCAATTGCGGCACACAAGCACATTCACGCACACATTAATCTCTCTCTTCCACTCCCTAATCGAATTTTAATCGTCATATTGCAAAACCTCTAAATCAAATCATAATGTCGAACCTAACTTTTACCGAACCTCGTAATAATGTTGCCTCTTTAGAAAAATCCAACGAGTCTGTAGATTTTACTGAGATCATTGATTTCCTTAATGCAAGCTATATTAAGTTTGCATTAACAGTAAAACCTACTACATATACTTCCAACATTATCTAGTTTTGGTCGTCTGCTAAGGTCAAAACTATTAATGGGGAAGCACAAATCCATGCCCTTGTAGATGGGCAGAGGATTATCATTACAGAGGCGTCTATTCGAAGAGATCTTCTCCTAGATGATGCTAACAGAGTTGAGAATCTTCCAAATACTACAATCTTTGAAAAACTTTCACTGATGGGCTATGATAGAAATACAGATGCTTTAAAGTTTGAAAAAGGTAATTTTTCTCCTCAGTGGAAATTCTTAATTCATACTGTCTTAGTGTGTCTAAGTCCAAAGACCACTGCGTGGAATGAATTGAGCAGTAATTTAGCTTCTGCTATAATTTGTTTGGCTGAAAATACTCAACGATTTAATTTCTCGAAATTAATTTTTGATAGTATAGTTAAGAACTTGGAAAGTTCTTCGGCTAAATATTTTCTATATCCAAGGTTTTTGCAACTCTTTTTGGACAACCAATTTAAAAAAAAGAAAAGTCACAAAAATGTTTATCCCACTCCCTGCCTTACCAAAAAGGTTTTTGCTAATATGAGGAGGGTTGGAAAAGTTTTTGCAGGGACAGTGACACCTTTGTTTCCAACAATGGTGGCACTAGCCGAAACCCAAACGGGTGAAGGTTCAGCAATCCCAGCTGGTACCCATCACACACCCACAGAACAACAACAACAGACCTATAAACGTAGGACTAACACCAAGAACACTGAGCTACCTCAGGCTAGTGGTTCTATACCAACTATTGCAGATGAGGATGTCACTGGGGGGAGAGTGATTTGTTGGCAAGGGCTGCCACTACTGTGTCTAGGTTAGCAGCAGCACATGACAGTGGTGAGGTGATGAAGCGAAAAGTGTACCGCTTTTAAGGGGTCATTTAAGCCCTAAATCGTATTTATTTGATCAAATATCGCCCTAAATCGTTCCTTTTGTCATTTTAGGTACTTTTGAGGAGAAATCTGGAAAAGGAGGCATTTTGGACGTTTTTGGAGCATAAAAGTGAAGAAAACGGCAAAGTCTCAAAAATCGGCTGAAAAGTTACCTTTGACGGCGTCATATTTAACCCTGGACGGCGTCATGCCTTGGCTAAAGTGGTGGATGTGAAATTTACTCATAATAAGCCAGAGAAATTGCATGGAAATTCTGACGGCGTCACCCTTTAATTTGATCAAGGTCGTCACGTTATAATTCAAAGAGGGACGGCGTCACGTTCATAGTCTGACGGCGTCAAGCCTTGATAAGCCAGAACGGATTTTGGAGAGCTAAAGAGGGACGGCGTCAAGAAGGTCATCTGAGAACCCTAAAAGCGGTGAGGTGACGGCGTCACACTCCATAACGTGACGCCGTCAGATCCAAAAGTCTATATATAGTTTTCTAATTTTTTGTCATTAGTGTGGAACTTATTGGGGAACTTTGTGTGTGAAAACCCTAGGACGAATTTGGCAGCTCTTTCAAGGCTTTTTGCCTTGAGATCTTCCATGTTACATTGAAGATAAGTTATCAATTAATCATTCAATATGTCTATGTGTTGTTTGATTCTATCTTATTCTTGTCTTTTGTTTAACATGTTAGGCTAGATTTATCTTGTGTTTGCTTAGATCTAATGAAACCTAGCTATTGATTATTGGTTATTAGTGTGTTGTTAGTTGTATTGGATGATTGTTTATCTATGTTAGGCTTAAGAAAACTGGCTAACTTCCTATTCGGTAACTTGCTTGAACGTCTTAAGAAACATGAACCAATGCGTACTAAAGGTTTTTATGGTTGTATTTAATGCACAAGCGAATTCTAGTGATCCCATGTTAGGAGCTTCCTAGCCGGCTCGACATAGGAGTGAAGTAGGAGCTTGTAGAGTTGGGGAAGTACGTACGCCACCCCACGAATGGTATTAAGGAATACACCCGTCATCCACGCGACTAATACACACTAATCAACCGGTAAAAGATAGTTAGGGAGTAAGGAAATCTAAGTAAACACATTTCCCTCCACATAAGTTTTCACCAACATTTTCATTTTTGTTATTTTATTTAATTTGCATTCGTAGTAATTTGGGTTAGTTGACTAGCAACTAATTCCGCCCACTCTTTCAGACCCGAGATTTTACTTGCTTTCCAAAAAAATATAAAAACATAAAAAGAATCTTCTCTCACCCTTAGACCTATTAAAGTAGTTTTTCATACCTAACGAACACTATTCCCTGTGGAGAACGATCAATCCCCCGTACTTACCACTACACTATACTACATCGGTCAGGTACACTGCCTGGTGGGGTTGTAAGCCTCTTGAGATCCCTCGAGAGGTAAAACCTGTTGTAAGGTCGCAAAACCACGCATCATGAGGATAGTATGCAACGTTTGAATGAATTGAAGGATACCTGTGCCAAGCTGTCTGCAGAAATTGTTGATCTGAAAACAAAAGCTGCTTCCCAAGATGCAGTCATCAAAGCTCAAGGTGGGGAGATAAAGGCTTTGAAGAGAAGGGTTAGGTATTTAGAAGGAGTCAAAGGATCAAGAATTCCCAAACACAAGGTTAAATCTTCTGAAGCTTCTAAGGATGCTCCCAAACAGGGAGGGAATAAAGGCAAAGTTTCAGGGGAGGATAACCAAGGGAATCAAGTGGTGATTGATCATCGTCTGGGCAAGGTTACAAATGCTGATAGTGCTAGTGAGCCAATTACAGCTGGTACTACAAAAGCTAGTACTGCTACACCAGAGGTTTTTGCAACTGCCGTTAGTGTACTTGCTGAGCTGAAGACAGCAAAACCAGTAACCAAAGGTGTTGTGATACAAGAGCCATCATCCTCTCCAAAAGCTAAACAATCAACTCCACAGGTACAAGGCAAAGGTAAAGGGATTCTTACTGAAGAGCCTGTGGAGAAACCATTATCAAAAGAAGAGCAATTAAAAGTTGATGCTGAAATTGCTATGAAATTATCACAAAAGTATGATGCAGAACATCAGACAATTTTGGAACAAAGGAGAATACAAGAAGAAAAAGATGCAGAGTTAATAGCTTCATGGGATGAGGAAAGGGCTCAGGTTGCGGCTGATTCTGAGCTTGCTAAGAAACTACATAAACAAGAGCAAGATAAGTACTCTTTAGATGAAAAAGCCAGGATGCTGAAAGAAATTTTTGATGCAAAAAAGAAGTTATATGCAGAACAAAGATATGCAGCTAAGAAGAACAAGCCACCCACTCAAAAACAAAGAAGATATCTCATGTGCAGTTTTTTTTTTTTTTTTTTTTTTTTTTTTTTTTGCAAAGGTAAATTTATATTAATATCAACAACACCCAATATGTACATCATAAACATCTACTCATGTGCAGGTATTTGAAGAATGTGGCCAGTTGGAAACTAAAGGATTTGAAATTCTTGGATGATAAAAGAATTGAAGAATTATATGCAATTGCCAAGAGAAACAATGAACTCTTCTTGAATGACAATTCAAAGAAAGCAGGTGAACAGTTGGAAATAGAAAGCAGTAAAAAGAGAAAACAAGAACAAACTGAGCAAGTTGTTGCTAAAGAACAAATGCAAGCTCACACTGAACTTGCAGTTGATTCTGTAGGAGAAGCCATGGATGCACAACCTTTAACTGTCAAACATCCCATTGTTGATTATAAGTCTGGATCTCATGGGGAAACAGTTTATTATGATATTAAGAGGCATGATGGTTCTTCTAGAAGGTTTGTAAGCTTTCTTCACATGGTTCATGATTTTGATAGACGAGATATGATAGCTCTATGGAAATTACTCAAACAAAGATTTGGTAATAAGACACCAGAACAAGCTTATGATAGAGAAGTCTAGAATTATTTGAAGGTAATGTTTGAACCAAATCATGAAGATGAATGTTGGAGAAGCCTAATGCACAATACTGTTAAAGAATGGAAAAATTTTCAACGATGTGGAGTACATGCTTTAACTGTGAATGAGTTGGTGATCTACATGCTTGTAGAAAAGGATTACCCTTTAAAGTTTCACAAATACATTCTACATCAGATGTTGCGTAGGAAGAAAATACTCAAGCTTCAGCTTAATTATGATGACATGGCATATGAACTGCTCAGGAAGATGGAAGAGTATCTAGGACCCAAGGACAAGAAATAGAATGTATAGTTATTACTGCTAGAATGTATAGTTTGACTTAAACATGTATAGTTATTACTGCTTATGAGATAAACATGTGTAGTTATTACTGCTAGAATGTATAGTTATTACTGCTAGAATGTATAGTTATTAATGCTAGAATGTATAGTCTGACAAAATATGCTTACATAAATGCTTACAATGGAGCCAAAACATTGATATTTTTAAATTTTTGACTATTGCATAAGTTATCAGAAATGTGTGACCATATGTATCGAATTGTGACTACACTTAAATAATGTGTGACAAAATTTGACTATTGCCTATAGTCACATGATTGTGCTACAATTAAATGTGACCATACACATTAGGAATTGGCAGGCAAACACACACTTAACTTTAGACACACATATTAACTTACGTGACTATTTGTATCGAATTTTGGTCACACTTAATCATGTATGCCTATGGTTTAGTGTGACCATATATGACATTTGGTCACACATCTCAAGTGTGTGACATATATTTGTCACTTTTAAATGCATATCGTGACTATGCTTCAAACTTACTTTTCAGTTGTCACACATTTCAAATTCATATGTGGCTAAATTTTTAACAAAAACTAGCAATCAAGCTTAAATAATGTGTGACAAACTTGAGCATATGATTTAGCCACATACACAATTACTTCGTGTGACCATATATGGATTTTGGTCACACTTTTCAATTGCGTGACATATATTTGTCACATATGTATATATATAGTGTGACTAATGTTTCAACCTTATTTGTATCCGTCACACGTCCCAAATTATAAGTGACTAAAAAATCAAAAAAAAAAAAAAATTACCAGATACGTATAGTCACGAAAATATTCAAATGTGTGGCTGTAGCCTCGGATGTAATCCCGAAATGGTCACACAAGTCGGATCAAGTGTGGCTGTTTATTTTATTCTGGTACATTTAGTCACATAAAAAGGCGACTGTGTGGCTGTTCGAAAAACAACATGTGTGAATAAATCCCATTTTTGTACTAGTGATCACCTGTGATACAAAAAAACATATTTGTTATCACCTGTGATACATACAAAATCATACACTGCAAATATATAAAAGAAGCTTATATTCAGTTTACCCAAAAACTATTTTCAAATTCAGATTACATTCATCAGTTTAATTCCTAACAGTTAGTTTAAGCATAAAGCCATAACAAGACTGAGTACAATCTCCGGCACCCGGGAATGTGGTTCGGGACCTAATAGAGCACCATCATTCTTAGGTAACCCCAAACTTGGACACTGTCCGTCACATTCTGTGGCCTAGCAGTACTACCTAACAGCTTTTGCAATATCTAACTCTTAACACTAGTTTAAACATCTACACTATTCCAGAAAAATAAGAATACTTGAACATAAACATAAATTGTCTTGGAGAAGCATTATATTCATCTAATGCTACTTGTTTTCTTCAGCTATCTTTCTCTCAATAGCTTCTTCAACCATGATTTCCATCTTTTCTTTGTCTTGGTATCTCTCAGCAAACTCCATAGCTTTCTCTGACATGAATACACATTTCACATTCACTTCATGCAAAAGGATCTTGGCAGCATACCTCATCCTTATTTTTTTCATCTGTTCCTTATATCTTGCATTTTTTCATCCAGGAAGTTAATCTTCCATTTCAGTTCTAATTCACTTTGAAACGTCTCCATATGCATCATCGTGTATAAGCCACAGTCGATCTTGTTATCTTTAGTTCTCCATTTCATCTTTGGAACTTTTGCTGGAGCATCTTTTATTAGTTGGTTAACACATGGGTGGCCAACACTCATCAAATATTGTAGAAACACTGATTTCTGCAAATTGACAAAAAATTAAAGAGATATTACTTACTACAATCTATCTATAGTGATATTAGTATGCATATAAAATATAAGTATACAAATAGACTTCAGTTCAAGAATTTCTTACCACAAATTCGAAGACAGCTTTGTATTTGCCTTCATAATCTGCATCAGATATACTGTTGTCCAGTATAGCAGCATTACCTTTCTCAAGGTTGAAAACAATGACATAGTAATGACCGTGAGCAATTATGGGGAAGAATGCAAGGTTAACATTTCGCAATTTCTTATTGGCTTCATCCATTTTCATCATTTTATCAAACTTCTTATACTGCACTTGTATGTCTTTACTCTGCTTCATAACCTCTGGTAGCTGTTTTATCACAAGAGATAATTTAAAATCAATTTTTTTTTGAAACACATAGATACTCTAAATATACATCTATTTTTGAAATTTAAATATACTTACCATTGCATCTGTTCTGAAGTAGTATCTTCTCTTCTCTTTCCCATCTTTATTGTTACTTTCTTCTTGATTCAAAACTGATACAAATGCGTCAATTACGTTATATTCTATTTCCAATCCAGGTGCAAGTGACTGCATTGATATTCTTGGTACAATCGTCTCCATCCTATCATTGAATACCTCGCCTCTGGGTTTAGTATCACAGGTGATAAATATCAGTTCTTTTAAGTATGCATAGTATGTCACTGGTGATAAATATCATAAATTTAAGAGAAACAACAAATATTTAAACTTACATGATGTCTCCTTCCATTGAAAATAAGCTGTTTGCCAACAGGGTTTCATGTTCTGTTAAGGGTTCCATCGTACTTGCCATCTTGTTTTTATATGGTGACTTCAAGTATATTGATGGTTTCATTTTCCTTTTCCCTTCAGCAACATCTTTCCCTGTTTCGAATGGTTTTTGTTGTATTTTTGGGCTTTGAAATTCTGCAATTTTATCCTTTTCTGCTGCTTGTTTTTCATCTCTTTGTTTTTTGGCAGCACCTTCTTTTTCAGCATGTATTGAGAGCAAATCAAAATGGAAATAAAGAGCAATAAGTTGATAAATGTATTACAATTCATGTTAACAAATATATTACAGATGATAACTAATATGTATCACAGGTGATACCTAATATGTTAATTTGTATCACATGTGATACTTAATATTCTAGTGAAATATCATATGTGATATGTTAAGTATCACATGTGATATGTTATATTACTTTAAAATGATAATTTAAAGTCAAAAGTAACTAACCTTTTCTTTTGCTCTTTTTTCGTTAAGCTCCTTTGCAGCTGCTTTTCTTTTCTCAGCTGCTTTCTTTTCAGTCTCTTGCTTAGCTTTTAAATTTAAAGCTTCTTTTTGTTTTGCAGCTTCTTTCTCAGCAGCTTCTTCCGCAGCCTGTTTTATTAAAGAATTAAAAACTATTAGATTGAATCATTTGAGATATTACCTTTTGTCATATTACTATTTTTGTTTTATTACCTTTTGTTCCTTCAATTTTGCTTTTATTTCATCTTGTCTTCTTTTTTCAGCAGCTTCTTTTTGTTGTTTGATAACTTGTAATTTTTTTTTTCTTTTGCTGCATTTTCTTTTGCAGCAACTTCTTTATCTTTTTCATTTTGTTCCTTTTCTTTTTCGGCAATTTCAATTGCTGCCTCTTTTGCTTCCTCGTATGTTTCTTTTTCATTTTGCTCTTTCGCAGCTGCTTCTTTTTTAGCCTATTTTTTAAATTAAAAAAAAAATAAAAAAATTAAATACATATAAGCATTTTATCACTTGTTATATAAGCATTTTATCACTTGTGATATAACTATTTTAAAATCACTAATATCTTACCTTTTTGGCATGTTGTTTCTTCTCTTGTTCTTGGTTTTCTTGTTCTTCATCCAATTTTTCTCCTTCCTTGTTGCTTGCTTCTTTTTTACCTTCATCTCCTCCATCATCATTTCCTCCATCATCATTTCCTCCATCATCATCTCCTCCATCATTATTACTCCCATCATCTTCTCCATCACTAACCTCTTCATCATCTCCTCCTACATTATTATCACCTCCACCATCTGCTCTATCATCATCACTTCCATTACTTATTTTACTAGTTCCTGCCTCATCATCCACCAATCTCCCAAATTCATCAGTTTTTATTCCTAATCTGAATTCCGTATTGTACCTTTCTAAAAACATCCTTATTGTTTCATCCCCTAGGTATATCTCCATGCTAACTTTGATAGTAGTTTCTAATTCTTTTTTCTGTCTTAAAACTCTATCAAAGTTTTCTTCTATTGTAACATATACCACCTGTTTTTTAAATTATATATAAAAATATATATAAAAAGCATTTAAAACTACTGATATCAATTAATCTTTTAATTTATCAATAGTGATATCTAACCTGTCTCTGCTTTTGAATTTCTTTTTCTTGATCATCATCATCTTCTTCGATGACTATCACTGATCCAAACTCTTCTCTACTCATTTCCATGTCCTGCCTTTCCTCCAACAGCTTTGCGTTCCAGTTCTTAATGGCTGGCCATTTGCGTGGCACATTCATTTGTTCAAATTTTGTGTAATGCAAGTAAATGAGCTGTTTTCAATCAAAAGAAACTTTTATTAAATGAATAAAAATCACATTAGATATACTAGTTATCAGTATAAGTACTCATTATCACAGGAGATATACTACCTAAAATTGAATAAAACCACTAAAACTATTTTTATGTGTGTTATATCACCTGTGATACATATGACGTATGTTATATCATAACAAGTGCTCATAATCACATATGTTTTATCACAGGTGATATACTACAAAAAATTGAAAAAAACAACTACAACTGTTCATAATAACCGATGTTATACTACCAAAAATCAAATAAGATAACTACAACTGTTTTATCAAAAGTGATTTTATACCAAAAACTGAATTATCACTGGTGATACTCTACATCACATTTCATAGAAAGGATATTTTTAAAGTAAATTGTTACTTACAGTGAATGTCAAATGAGGTCCATAGTACCAATTTTCATTTGTTCTGTCATCCTAGTGTTCCTTGCTATCTTTTATGCATTTCCAAATGAATGTGCACCAATCTATGTTGGGTATGTCTTCTGCTGACTTTACATTTTGTAGCATGTTAGGAATTCGATACACTGTTAAGGTGGTTAAACCTTTTGTACTTTGTGTATATGATATATTGAGTGAATATGATTAAGTATGCGGAATCTACTTAATCATACTTAGAAGGTTATTATGGTTATGGAAATAGAACAGTTGTGTTTGTTATATGACAAAGAACAATGAAAGCTTATCACCAAACGATTCAATATTATTAAGATAATAATACGAGTGATCTTGAGTTATCACTAGGGTTACAACCTTGAATCTTATGTTTCTATATCTTGTGATATTGTTTTTGTTCTATGTTCTTGAGAGATATATTTTTCACTATAAGTTTAACACACTTATTCGAACACTCTTTATCTCTAGTCTAAGATCTTTCTTTTATAACATAAGAAAGATCTTTACAAATAATGTTAAGTCTTGTCAAACAACTTGCTAGCTTATCTTATGTATGTCAGTAACCAAGATACAACATGTATCTATGTTTACAACTTGTTCTGTGAGAATAAGACTAAGCACATGGGGTAAGATATTATCTACCGTGTATTATTGACTTTTAGTCAACCAGACTTAATATCTTCATCAAGCAGACTTAACTCAGATAACCACCAGAATTAACACTTGACTTAACCACCAGACTTAACTTCAACGACCAGACTTAACCAGCAGATAACCAGCAGACTTAACTTTGGAACTCGCCAGACTTAACTCTACTGCTACCAGATTTAATCACTTGAGAGATTTTCCCGATACTTAAACTTCAGAATATTTAATTCCCAACAATCCTCCCCTAAACATGTGAATCCATTTCAACATGTTTCTGAATTAAATTATGGATTGTGAAGATCTTTCAAACACTTCATAGTCAGACCCTTGGACTGAACTTTCTTCTATTCTGAAAGATTAATATCTATCTCAGTAGCTCATCTGCTTTCTGATCTTTGACTTCAACAATATCAATACACATATCTTTAGGCTTCAAACATTGACCTAAAAGATGGTGCAATTTCCTTGGATGGAGGAATTATAAGAGGCAATGGTGATGTGTATCTTGGATGCTTGTTTCAACAAGTGAAATCATATATTAGCATGCCTTTGCAAGTGATGAAAAAACGTAGTGAACTGAAATTGAAACTGAAAGTTTTCTTCGTTTGACCTAGATAGAACTTTCTCCTTTGGAATGCTTCATCCCTTCTGAATATATATAATACTCCAGAATCAGCTCTATTCTTGTCATTTTCAACTTCCATGTCATCATCTTGTATGCTCTTGTCTTTTCCTCCCTTTCATTGGTTAAACTTCCAACTTTATTTCCTCCCCTGAGATGTTTCCTCCTGTAATACCCAAAAATCTAAAACATGTAAAAAGACCAAATTGCCCTTATAACTTTAAATTTTGATTAATAAGTTTATAAAGTACCAAATTAATCCCAAACCCTTGGAAATGAACAAGATATGAAGCAAATTAATTTTGTACTACTGCATTTAACATTTTGTAATATAAAAAAATGTATGGTCACACAAATATACATATATGAACCGAATTATTATTTATGTGTTATTATTATTATCATTAATTCATTTTTAAATCAAATAAAATCAAGATAAACTCAAATAAAATTAGGAGATCTTCCAAATCAAATATTTGATCTCATCTTCAAACTTGGGCCGAAAGTTTATGCCCTCCCCTCCCTATTATACTCGGTTTTATTTTCTTTCCCTTTTACTATACCGAAACCCTAATAAAAAACACACAAAACTCTCTCTAAATATCACGATTTTCTGGAGGCTCTTGGGTAATTTTCTGGTGATCTTCTGCATCTAAGGATGCTTAGAAAAATAGTTTGGAGGTCGTGGGTTCGTTGGTTCGATCGTTGGAAGTTTTGGTTTGTCGATTGAGTTAAGCCGAGAGGTACAAATTCCATACAATTCATTCGATCATGTAAAGCTTCACCTGGTATTTTTCTTACGTTCTTAGCATCATATATGATTCGTATAAATTATCTAAATCGATCCATGCAAGTTTATTTGATTGTTTGAATTATTAAAGGTTAAAACACGTATAAAATCTAAAATACTTCATACGATTTTTCTGATTTTGAAACCTATTTTATTTGAGACCTATTCGACACATATGACTCTGGAAAAAATGCTAAATTTACTTGTTGAAGCCTATATAACCTTTGTCGAATTATTTTTGTATATCGGGTTTAACAAGAAATCAAGGAAGAAAAAGAAAACCTAGGGTACGATTTAGGTCTAGGGTTTTGGGGTTAAATCTGGTGTATTAATGACGAATAAATGATGTAGTAGTGATTGGAACTTGATGGGGAAATTTAGGGTTAGGGTTTGTTGAATAAAAAGTGTTACCGAGGGGATTTTTTAAAACAAAAGGGGGTGTTTTATAAATTATTAAACTCGTGGGTCATTTTTGTAATATACTTTAGACCAGGGGTGTCTCGTATAAAATATAATATGGGGGCCTTATACGTAAAATTGTAACTAAAGGGATTATTTTGTAAATCGTATAATTAAGTGTAATTCGATTTGTAATTAAATAAAATAGAGGGACTTGGTTGTAAATTCTGGAAACTTAAGGGTGCCTCGTATAACTAAGAATATAAAGGGTGTAATGTGTAAATTGGATACTTAAAGGTTTAATGTGTAAACATGGCTAATTTAGTAAATCAAATCGTACTTTTATAAAGTAAAGGACTAGTTTTGTAAATTATATAAAGATGAGGGTAGTTCGTACCAATTATTAAAATAAGGGATATATTCTGTAATTTTGTTAAATTGAGGGCTTGTTGTATAAATATAATTATGTCAAGGGTTAAAATGTGATTTAATAAATTATGGGGTTTAAATTGGAAATTTATAAACTAAAGGGTATAAAATGTAAAATGGTCAAACTTGAAGTATTAGAATCGTTAACACTAGTAACTTATGGATTAAAATGAATAATTTGTAATACTTTCACTTCAGACCTTTAACTTTGATATATTTACATTTAAACCCTAAAATATAGAAAGTTGTTATATTTAACCCTAAACTATCATAACTTGCTAAAATATACACTATCTCCATAATATGCTTATTTATGACTTAATCTATATTATAATGCTTAAATCTTTCTAAATAAGGAAACTTTCTAAAAATGGGAACTTACTAAATTTGGAAACCTGCTAAAAATAGAAAGTTACTTAAAATGGAAAGGCAAGCTAAAATGAATAATTAAGAACCTATTATAATTCTCTTCTACTCCTTTAGGTGTGAAGAAGGAGAGGTCTTGATCCATTTCTGTGCTTTCTGTTTCTTGTTTTGCTTGCATTCGTAATAAGGTACAGATATTCTGCCCTTTCTCAGTAAGGGTGATTTAACAATTTATACTTCCAAAAGGAAACACAAAGGAAATATGTGTTAACCCGAGTCGTAGTCCCGATGAAGATTGAATGGAATTTCGTGATTCGGGATTTGTGATTCGTGTAGTGAATGTGAATAAGAGTGATTGATTTTTGATTACACTACTAGTATTAAAATAACAATCAAGATTAACAATTAAACTAAGCTAATAGAACAATTAAACTAAACATTTAAACGAAAATTGAATTTTAAAAACGTAACGCGACGAATTATAAAACGTAAATAAAAGTGAAATTCTAAAATTTAAGACCTAAAAATATAAAAATAATTTTCCTATATAAGAACTGATAAAAGAAAATTTTTGGAAAAAGAAAAATATTTTTTTGACTTTTTATGAATTTTTTATGAATTAAAAACTAATTAAAACTATTTAAATGATTTAAAAATAGTAAAACTAATTGGAAAAATCTGAAATTTTTTGAGTAATTCTAATTTTAAATGAGAAGCCTATTAAAAACAAAATCAGTACTCAATTTAACAGAAATAAGCTGAACAGTAGCAATAAGCACTTTGAAATAAGCTAAAAATAAGCAAATTTTGACCAAATAATCTCAAAAGCTCAGGACTATTATATTTAACTACTGGAAGCTTAAATCAAGTGAAAGAGATCAAATATGCACAAGCAATAAGCCTTAAATAAGCTGAACAGACTAAAAATCAAGTCAGAAACCAACAGCCTTTGGCACCTACTTTGCACCCCTGAATAAGCACCCCAATAAGCTGATTTGTCAAATCCCAGATGATAAGCTTATAGCCTAGGTGGAAATCTATTTAAAAACCCAAAATGCCCAATTTTAAGACTGGTTTGCTTATGCAAAAAGCACTAGAACAGATGTGGTCTGGACCAAATTATAGTGCAGCAGACAGACAAAGCAGAAGAGACAATTTGTAGACCTCAAATTTAGCACTTAATAAGCTAATAACCTGGATCCCAGATGTTGCTTTTCAAATATGCTATAAGACCTATCTAAAAACCAAAAATCAGACCAAGAGCTTAAATGAATAAGCCTCTAGCTGCCCTTTATCAGCAGCTAAAACTGATGTTCTGCACAAAACTGTCCTGGTGCAGCAGCCTAGGATTTTGGCGATAACTTGTCTAATACCTAATCAATCCAAACCAGAATTTGCACAATTACTTAAACCACTAAAGTGTTCACAAAAGTGCCAAAATAGAATACTAAATAAGCTCAGCTTATGCTGTGATTATTTTGGCAGCCTAACTTAATAATTTGCTCTATCCACTCTAATTTCTAAAAACACTACAACTCCTTAATCATTAATCTATACCAACATCACTATCCTCAATTAAACTCAATCCAAATAATAGCAAATTGCATATAAACAGTGCCTGTATCAAATTTACTCAACAGCACCTATAAAAGCTATTTCTAACCAACTTGTTTCACTAATCACTTTATTACAAACTGAAATGAGCTTAATCTATTACTTATCTCTGATTACCTGATCTTCCTAACACACAATAATCAAACCTTACAAGCTATGATCATTAAATACTACTGATGCAGACAAAATAAAAAAATATGGAACTGTGAGATTTGGAACTTACAAATCCATCCCCTGATTACAACAAAGGGGCTTTCCAATGAAGCCTATCTTTAGATAGGCCAAGCTCTTCCAGATTTAGCTTGAGCTACCAGGTATCAATCCAGATTCATCACCTCCCTCCACAGTTGACTTTAATTAACTTTTTTTTTTTTTTTTTTTTTTTTTTTTTTTTTGAAAGTTGATCAAAGTGTAGTAAAACTTAAGAAGCTAAATGTATTTTGCATAATCAAAAATCAAAGTAATGAACTGAAACAACCATCAGAAGAACATCAGGATCAAATTAAAATAAAATTTTCATTAATAAAAATTAAAAGTTACAAATGACTTGAGACTCAGAAAATACTTAAACCTATTACAAACTAGAGGATTGAAACTGAAAACAATAACATAAACAGAGAAAAATACAATATGAAAAACTAACTCAAAGCATAAGAAATTACAACAATAAAAATTTTGACAGCATAACACTAAAAAAAACTACATACGAAATGAGGAGTTATCCCTCCTATTTATAGAGCTCAGCCGATCCTTCTGGGTCTTCCAGGCTGGCAATCCTCGTGCGTCCATAGCTCCTATCAACCCTTAGATCTTTCCTTGCTCACCAATCCTTCAATCTTCACCGTACGATCAAACTTGATGATGTGTTCGGTCCAATCACTCGCTGCCATGTGTCATTCTTCTCGTCAGGGTCTTCTAGAAGGGCCAATGATTGACATCTATACCCTTAATTGCTGTTAAATTCGGATTGACTCGTGTGAATAGTAACTAGGGTTCATCCTTTCCTGGGTTAAAGGGGTAAAAGGGGGCGGGGTGAGTGTGTTTTTATTTTCATTTTGTTTGACCGAGTTTGTTAATAGGATTTGACCGGATTTAGTTTGTGGGAGTGGGTCGGGTATAATAAGAATGAAATGGGCTCGGGTTTTTTAAGGGAATGGGCTTGTGGGTGTGTAGTGTGGGTTTAGGATTTAAGTAGTGTGGGATTGGATTGGTTTTAAATTTATATCCGGGTTTAAGGGTTAGAAAGGGATTTTAGTTTTTAGGTGTAATGGATTTAAGGCTATTATAGGGACTAAAGATGTATTTTCTGAATTTCACGGGACTGATCTTGCTAACTTTCCAAATTTGATCCAAGGGTGATTATTAACTTTTGGCCAAACGTGTCTTGCCCGGCATTGGCTTGAGTCCATTCCACATCTCGTGCTCGTTTTCCGGGTTTTTCATGTCTTTTGTCAGTTTTCTCGATATCCGTCCCTGCATATATAAAAACACAAAAAAACAATATCTTTTGGCATTTTGGTCGGGTTTTTGGTCTTTTTGGTCCGGTTTTTGGTAAATAAAAGGTATGTGAATAAGCACATACCAAAGGGTGTCTTCCCTCTTTTGACTTATTGATTCTGGATTCGTTTAGGATTCCATAAGCCATTGCTATGTTCCCTTTTGTTGTGAACCTTTGCTATGATCCTTTGTTTGTAAACCTTGATCTGTTAGACTCTGATTTGGACCTTTGATATGATTTCTGAAATATTTGACATGAACCATATGCCATGAACCTTTAGATATGACACTCTGATTTTGATATGATATCTGACTCTTAGTTTGATACCCGAGCCAAATCTGTTTCCTAGCCATGAAGGTAACATGGCCGTGTCATTGATGCACCAATGGCATGACTCTAGTGTGTTCGAGTGATGTTACACACCGTCCCTTATCTGTTATTTATTATGAGCTCAAGTTATATATATATATATATATATTTTGCCACAAATCTGTCTGCAGGGGCGTATAGATGCATCCTAGATCTGTTATCTGTTTAGTGGATTATCTGTTATATGATTTATTATATGTCTGGTGACTGGTACTGTGTGCAATACATGCCTTTCACATATCTGGGAGCTGATCACTCCATTTGATACATGAGGACACCCCTCATATTATCTGGTTACTTGAGAGGTATCCCCTCTAGATTGTCTGATGGTTACTATATGATCTGTTTCTGGGCTCGTGGTGGATTGCTATCCTATTCTTTTCCTTATACCTTCACATTGTTTATACCTTATGATATTTCCCAGTGCACCAGATCTTATTTTTGTTTCGTTATCATTACTTTGTTTATATATCTGTTCACTGAGCTTTTGAAGCTCAGCCGCATTTCCTTTTCCTGCGGCAGGTATCTAAGCTTGGAGCTGGGATTTGCTATGGGATGAGAGTAGAGATTAGATGGAGTTTCTACCTTAGTTTACCACCTTTATTTATGACATTTGTTTAGACTGGGTTTCATTCCATTATTTCCTTTCCTTTGGATTATTCATTATCTTTGAACTTATGTATTTGGTTTAAGCCGTGTTGGCTTGACTTCTTTAATGAATTTTGTTTAAGACTTCCGTTGTGTATTATGTATGCTTTGATTTGTCACCATAATGTGATACTTCTACCCTTGCCGGGTTGGGGTGTTACACCTCCCCTGAGATGCAAATAACATTTCCTCCCCTGTTTGGAAGATCTCTCACAATGTATCTCTCCCCATCATCTGAGCTATCACTTAGAACTTGTTATCAGACAATGTTGTACATGTAGCCATCAATTCCTTAAGAGTTTAATTTGCTGCCCTCATCACTTCTAGGTGTGTTAACTCCTATGAGAGGTGATTCATGGAGCAATAACTCATAATCCATCATTTGATGGTTTTCTGAGTCATTTTTTATTCCAAAAAGCCTTTTAAGAAAATTTTTTACTTTTAGCAGTATGCATATGATTTTATTATGAAAAATCATACTGCTTTCAACCATTTTGAAGGGATTAAGTGTATAATAGACACTTAATCAAGATTTCGGTTTAAAGCAACCTCTGGTTGTGTGAGAACCAATGTTTTCAGTTATAAATAACTGCCTGTGTAAAGATAAACCTATTCAAAAGGCTTTCTTGACAGGGTTTCCAGCTCATAGCAATTGTTGCCTCTAACACAAGTGTTATATTCACTTTTACTAGCTGTTCTTTCTATCAGATGTCCTTAGACTTGCTCATTATACTTAAAAGTATAAAATGATAGAAAGTGAGTTGAATAAGTTACTATCTGATCAACTAAGTCATCAATTCAATGTGAAATATGATAACCAGGTTTCAAGAAAGTAGTTTTAAAGAATTAATGAACTTAGGTATAAACCTTTGTTAAGAATTCCCAAACTCAGTCCATCATAAACCTGTTATGTAAGCAACTGATATAACATTCCGCTGCTTCCATTTCACTTGAAAACTTCTTTTGTGCTCAAATGTTCATACCTGAAATTGTTAGTCTAAAACCAAAAGAACAATGTACAAAGTACTTGTCTTATATTAGAATAAACATGTGACTAACTGTATGAAATAACACAATTTTAAAGTAATAGATAGTACAAATTTACAAAGACAACAGCACAAACAAAAATTTAACTACCAGACTTAATTGAGTAATCACCAGAATTAACTGAGTAATCACCAGAATTAACCACACTGGTATACAAAAACACATAGATTGAAACATTTAAGTATTAAGCATTCCAATACTTGCTACCAAGTACTGAAACCTTCCAACATCAAAAGCTTTTGTTAGCAGATCTGCAAAATTATGTTCTAAAGCAATTTTCGTTACTTGAATTAACTTTTTCTCATTGCAATCTCTAATAAAATGATGTCTAATTTCAATGTGTTTTGTTTTTGAATGTTGTACCGGATTTTTAATAATGCAAATTGTACTACTATTATCAATATGAATAACATTGTTCATAAAATTGTACCCATAGTCAAGAAGTTGGTTTTGAAGCCACAAGACTTGAGCACAGCAACTTGCAGCAGCTACATATTCAGCTTCAGTTGTTGAAGTAGCCACAGTTGTTTGCTTCTTACACTGCCATGAGATAAGTCTACACCCAAGGAATTGACATCCTCCAGTTGTTGACTTTCTGTCTAAGCTAGCACCAGCATAATCACTATCCGAAAATGCTACCAAATCAAATGGTGATTCCCTTGAATACCATAGACCCAACCTAGGTTGACCCTTGAGATATCTAAAAATCCTCTTGACTGCTGTTAAATGAGAAACCTTTGGAGTTACTTGAAATCTTGCATAAGCACAAACAGAGAACATGATATCAGGTCTTGATGATGTGAGATACATCAAAGATCCTATCATAGATCTGTATGTGTGTACATCCACATTTTCTCCATCTAAATCTTTTGGAAGTTGTTTCTCAGAATCCATTGGTGTGCTTGCCATTTTTGAATCAGCAAAGTTGAACTTTCTAAGAATTTCAGCAACATATTTATCTTGATTAATAAATATGCCTTCATATGACTGTTAAACTTGCAAACCCAAAAAGAATGTAAGTTCCCCCATGGAACTCATCTGAAACTTATCATGCATAAGCTTCTCAAATTCCAAACACATCTCCTTCCTTGTAGATCCAAAGATAATATCATCCACATACACCTGCACTAACAGAAGATCCTTCTTGTGCTGTTTGATGAAAAGTGTCTGATCAATCTTTCCTCTTTGAAATCCATTCTCTTTTAAATAGGAAGCCAGTGTTTCATACCAAGCTCTAGGTGCCTAATGAAGGCCATAAAGAGATTTAACAACTCTGTACACTTTGTCTGGATGGTCAGGATCAATGAACCCTAGAGGTTGTGAGACATACACCTCCTCTTCAATTGTGCCATATAGAAATGCACTCTTGACATCCATTTGGTAAACAGTGAAGCCTAAAAATGAAGCATAAGCTAAGAAAAGCCTAATTGCCTCAAGTCTTGCTACTGGAGCAAAAACTTCATCATAGTCTATACCTTCTTGTTGTGTGTACCCTTGGGCTACTAATCTAGCCTTATTCCTAATCACTATTCCCCTTTCATCCCTTTTATTCTTGAAAATCCATCTAGTGCCAATTACCTTTGCATCCTTAGGTAAATCAACTAGCACCCATACTTTCTGAATCTTGAACTGAAGAAGCTCCTCTTGCATAGCTTCTACCCAACTTGAATCATCTAAGGCTTTCAGAATGTTCTTTGGTTCAACTTGTGAGAGAAAACATACAAACAAGCAAGAGTTTGAAAACTCATGCTGTTTTGAAGCATAAAGGGCATCAAGAAGCCCTTGTTGGTCTGAAGACATCAGTTGTAGTCTTGTCTTCACCCCTGATTGTACATCTCCTATCACATTTTCTAGGGAGTGGACCTTGTGAATTCAGGTTTGTGGTGTAAGTGGAACATGATAGTTTGGTGGGAGATTGCTCAAATCTACCTCATTGTTTGTTAATTCTGCTTCCTTTGTTAAGTCTGCTTCTTTAGTTAAGTCTGTTTCAGCAGCATTATCAACAGCAGAACTATTTTCTTGTTCCTTTGTTCCATCTTCTTTGCTTTCATCTTCAACATATTCTTTAGCTTTACCAGAAGAAGATTCACCAATTGTTGAAGTTGATTCCACACTTGTACTTGACCATATTGGCATACAAACATGATCTTGGTTTGTCTCCTTTTCTAACCTTGCCTCATCTATTGCTTGTGAACCTGAAAAATCAATAGTTTTTGCAACAACAGGCACATATTCATTGATTTGGTTAGAGTTTCAAGATCAAATAGCCATTTTGGTCCTTGACCTTCTACATTGGATTTATCTTCTAAAAACTCCACATGTATATTTTCCTCTACAATCATAGTTCTAGTGTTGTATACGCTAAATGCTTTGCTATTAAGAGAATATCCAACAAAGAAACCTTCATCTGCTTTACCATCGAATTTTCTTAAATGGTCTAAGGTATTGAGAATTGTCACATGACATCCAAAAGGTCTAAGAAATCCTATTACAGGAGTTCTACCTCTAAAAAGTTCATATGATGTCTTATTGTGAGGTTGTATAACTAAAACTCTATTTTGAACATAGCAAGCAGTGTTGACTGCTTCAGCCCAAAAAGTTATAGGTAGCTTAGAATCGGCTAACATAGTTCTAGCAGCTTCAATTAGTGTTCTATTCTTCCTCTCAACAACACCATTCTGTTGTGGAGTTCTAGCAACACTAAATTCTCTCCTAATACCTTTTTGTTTGCAGAAATCATCCATAACTCTATTCTTAAATTCAGTCCCATTATCACATCTAATGACTTTCACTTTCTTGTCTACTTGGTTTTCTATCTGTGTAATGAATGTCTTAAGGATGCTTGTAGTCTCATCCTTAGTAGATAGAAAGAAAACCCATGTAAATCTACTATAGTCATCAGTAATAACTAGACAATATCTCTTATGCATTATACTACTTACTGAAACAGATCCAAATAAGTCCATATGAAGCATAAACAATGATTGATTGATAGAGTTAAAAATCTTGGGCTTACAAGTGGCTTTGTGTTGTTTTCATTTAAGACAAGCAATGCATGTTTGATCATTTTCAAATCGTTTTTGAGGTAAACCTCTTACCAAACCATTCTTAACAATTTGATTTATGGTTTTGAAGTTAATATGACCAAGCCTCCTATGCCATTTCATTGACTCATCCAATGTGGCCTTTGCAACAAGACAATTTAAATCCTTTTTAGGAACAATGTTCTTCATGTCAACACTGTACATATTGCCCTTTCTAGGAATTTTAAGAAGTACTTGACTTTCATCAGGCATCTTAAAGTTAGAAGAAAGTACAAGACATTCAGTCTCACAGAAAAGAACTTTGTTCTTTTTGTCACACATTTGTGAGACACTAAAAAGATTATAATTTAGCTCTTGTACATAGTACACATCTTCAAAATCTAAATTTCCAATTTTAATGGTACCTTTACCAGAAATTTTGCCACCAACACCTCCTCCAAAGGTAACATAGCCACCATCTAATGTTTGAAAATCAGAAAGAAAGGACTTGTTGCCTGTCATGTGCCTTGAACATCCACTATCTGAGTATCCTTGATCCTCTTGTTGATCAATTGAATGTTCCTGCACATAAATGAGAAGTATTAGTTTCTTTTGGGGACCCAAGCCATTACTGACTTGGATCTGCCTCTTGCATCAATGTAATTTAATCTTTTTAGAACAGTTGATGCAACATTGGATTTAGTTGAATTCCAAACCCAACATGCTGATGCCTTAACATCATTTTCCTTCTTTGCCCAAGCAGCAGACTTAACTACTTGCCTACCAGAATTAACAGCTGGCTTAGCAGAATTAACTGCTGACTTTGTAGTTGTCCCCTTTTGTTTCCAAACTTGTTTTTGGACCACTGCTTTTGTTTGAATGGGCCTTTGAACAGACTTTGGTGCATGTTTGTAAGATTTTTTTGCACCCTTAGCTGTTGATTTTGAGTAAATAATCATATATGGTCTAGCAGAATTAACTTTATTGAAGCCAGACTTAACAGGGACTGTTGTGGGTTTAGTTCTGTTAACCTTAGAACTAGAGTGAAAATGAGATTTAGGTGTTTGCCTTTTGTAGTTCACTCTATTGTTTTCATACCCAGATACCCAATGGTTGCAGAAAGCTGCAAGATGGTCAAAACTACCACATGTATAACAAGCTTTGTTGGAAAAAGCAAAGTCATCACCTAATTGGTTAGACTTGAGGTTATTCCAATTTCTTTGGTTACCTCTGGGCTTGCTAGTGGATCTGTATTGTTCACAATACCTAACTGGTTGCCTAACATGTTTAATGTTTGATTTAGGCCTATCAGTATCCTTTTTGACCACTTTAGGAACCTTTGTTCCTGCTTTCTTAACTTTTTCAGGTTTAGACATAACCTATTCTTCTTCATCACTATCAGTTGTACTATCCTCAACAACTATAGCATTTCCTTTCTTAACAAAGGACACCTTGTCCTAATAAAATAAAGTTTTATCTAAACTTTCTATCTTAGGACTCTTAGGACTCTTAGTGACCTTAGAACCATATTCCATTATTGGTTCTTGAAACTCAGCAAAACCTGTGTGTGCTAGGTCAACACCTGGAGGTGAAGGAACACCTCTATATGGTGGAGGGACAGAATTGTATCCTACACCAGACTTAGATTTACTAATTACTTGAGCTTCCCAAATTTTATTAACTTCCTATGAGGCATGAGCTAAAGCATCTACAGTTATCTTAACATTTTCAGTTTTATTATTAGCTTCAGCTAATTGTTTACTTTGACTAGTAAGTATTTCATCTCTAAATGCTATGTCTCTTTTTAGAGCATTTAAATCATTTGTAAACTTAGATTCATTACCTTGAAAGTGTGCAATTTGTTTTTCAAGAATACCTATAGCTCTTTTATGATTACTTAAATTGGCTAAGGCAATAATTAGTTCTTCTCGCCTATTATCAGCTTTTCTTTTAAGTTCTTCATTTTCTTTAAGAGCAGAACATGATTCAGAACATTTGGTTATGGAACTTACCTCTGAATCAGAGAAGGCCATTAGAGCAGTCTCAGTGGCCACAAGAGCAGCATTTGTTGGTGCTTCCTCTTCATCAGCCATGAAGCTCCAGTCATAGTTAACCCCATCTATGGCTAGCATAGCCCTTGGTTCTTCAACTGTGACTTCCTTCTTCTTCTCTTGCCTATACCATGTGCTTCTATTATCCTGCTTCCTTGGGTTTCTACATTCTTTAGCAAAGTGTCCTAACCTGTGACAGTTGAAACACTCTACTTTCTTCTTATCAAAACCAGCAGTTTCATTACCATCAATGGTAATCTGCTTACCAGTTCTCTGCCAGAACTTCTTAGCCCTCATGCTAAGCAAAGCAACCTGCCATTTGATGTCCATCTCTTCCAAATCATTATCATCCAACTGATCAAGATCTTCATGAGTTAGAGGAGAACCACTAGTTTGACTAGACATGAATACATAGAACGACGGATCTCCAAGTCCAGCAACATTCTTCTGTGAACTAGTAGAAGGACCACCATATGTAGCAACAGAAACACCTTCAACTTCATCTACCTCTTCTGACTTACTAAAACTGGGAGATGACAAAAGTGCCACATTCCCAGAGCTAGTACTATAGATTCCAGACTTCTTTAGACTTTGTTCAACAATTTTGAAGTTATTGAACAAATCATTGAGTTTCATGGTTTCAATATCTGGCTTGTTCATCCAGACAACCACATGAGTATGGAACTCATCAGGTAGACTTCTCAAAAACTTCATGTTGAGATCTTCCTTTGCTATCTCAACACTCAATACACTTAGCTGACTGACAAGCTTGTGTAATCTAGAAAACAGCTTATCAAGAGATTCATTGCTATTTGAACTGAAATTTTCAAATTGTTGTTTCAGCAATGTCTTTTGTGTTTTCTTGGTAGTTTCATTACCACCAAACCATGCACAAATCTCTTCAAAAAGAGATTTTGCATCTGGATACTTGCTAAAGGATATCATCTGTTCACCAGGAATGGTCATAAGTAACAAGTTTCTTGCTTTTTGATCATTTCGCTTCTGTATCCTTTCTTCATTTGAAACTGGTCCAGTATTTCTTTGTCTTACTGTTTTGCCGTCAATGATAGCATCTGAATAGCCTAGTGAAAAAGAATCACCATATGTAATGATATCCCAGAGAGCATAATCTTGAACCATAAAATATTGCTCAATTCTCAACCTCCATAGCTCAAACTCATTTTGTTTGATCATGGGCAACTTTGCAGCAACATTTGTAGCAGTATCCTGAACATCCATTTCTTAAGCTGCTTCTTCTAAATCAACTATATCAGCCTTGCTCTGATACCACTTGTTAGGAATTCGATACACTGTTAAGGTGGTTAAACCTTTTGTACTTTGTGTATATGATATATTGAGTGAATATGATTAAGTATGCGGAATCTACTTAATCACACTTAGAAGGTTATTATGGTTATGGAAATGGAACAGTTGTGTTTGTTATATGACAAAGAACAATGAAAGCTTATCACCAAACGATTCAATATTATTAAGATAATAATACGAGTGATCTTGAGTTATCACTAGGGTTACAACCTTGAATCTTATGTTTCTATATCTTGTGATATTGTTTTTGTTCTATGTTCTTGAGATATATATTTTTGACTATAAGTTTAACACACTTATTCGAACACTCTTTATCTCTAGTCTAAGATCTTTCTTTTATAACATAAGAAAGATCTTTACAAATAATGTTAAGTCTTGTCAAACAACTTGCTAGCTTATCTTATGTATGTCAGTAACCAAGATACAACATGTATCTATGTTTACAACTTGTTCTGTGAGAATAAGACTAAGCACATGGGGTAAGATATTATCTACTGTGTATTATTGACTTTTAGTCAACCAGACTTAATATCTTCATCAAGCAGACTTAACTCAGATAACCACCAGAATTAACACTTGACTTAACCACCAGACTTAACTTCAACGACCAGACTTAACCAGCAGATAACCAGCAGACTTAACTTTGGAACTCACCAGACTTAACTCTACTGCTACCAGATTTAATCACTTGAGAGATTTTCCCGATACTTAAACTTCAAAATATTTAATTCCCAACATAGCACATGATACTTCAACATAGAAGAATTATCACACATCCCCAAGCAGTTACCAAACAGCATCAAGTAATTCAAATCAAACAAGAAGTCTGTTCCTTCTGTCGTTTGAATTATACTAGACAATGTTGATGTTGTTCTTCTCCTTCTATTGGTTGGAAGCTGTGCCATAAATTTGTAGTAGACTGTGTCTTGTTTCAACCTTTGTCTCTCAGCATAGAATGGTTTCGGCCCCATTGGTATTCCCAATACTTCTCTTATCCTTTTTGGAGTTATTTTGATAACCCCGCCATTTGGCAATGTAATTTCCATTGTTTTCACATTCAAATGCGTTAAAATGAAGTATGGTAGTTTTGAAGGGACTCTTGTGAATGGGAAATCAATTAATGTTCCAAATCCCATTTGTCTTACTCTTTCCCTTCTCTCTGGTCTCAGTTTATGTGAAACATCATAAAATGGTTGTACAGTCGTCTTGGCTCTCAACGACTTGAACCATTTTCCTCTTTCTTCATCCTCTTCATCTTCAATTTTCTTTCCCCTTATCCTTAAACTTCTTTTCCTCAACAACAGTTTCATCATCATCTGTTTCATCCTCCTTCTTCTTTTTCTCAACTTTCTTCTTAACAACCTTCTTCTTTTTTTCAACTTCTTTTTTCTCTTTTTCAACCCTTTTTATTTTTCCAACAACCGTTGCTTCCATCTGTTCCTTTTTTTTCCTTTTCCTTATTGTTTTTCTTTGTCTCTTTTTCATTCTCTTCTAATTGTTGCTTCTTGGCAGCACTTCTTGTTATAGCACTTGGTGATTCTTTTGCTGTTCTTTTCTTCTTTTCATCCTTCTCCACACATCCTTTTATCTTCTTTTTTGCAACCTCTTTTTCTTCATTTCCTCCTTTTCCCTCCTTAACAACCTTTTTCTTTTTTGCAACACACTTTTTTCTTTGTTGCACAAGTGATGGTTCATTCATATTTGTTTGATCCTGTGCAACAACTATCGCTGTTTCGCGTGATATCACAGGTATGCCATCAACTGTTGTTGGTGTTGATGTCGGTGTCGCTTCAGGTGATATCACAGGTGATGCTTGACTTATTGGTGTTACGTATCTTGATGGATTTGATTTTGTGGGTGTTGATGTGGGTGTTGATGAGGGTGTTGATGTTTCAGTTGTATCTGTTTTTTTCTTTTTTATGATGCTCTTTTTAATTTTCATTTCTTGGCCTTGTTTTTTTGTTCTTCTGTCTTTTATTCCTGAATACGTACCTGTACAAAACAAATCCCAATTATGAATATGATATGTGATAAATAAACTCTGAATTTGTATGTCATATATGTTACAATACACCTTTAATTTTATCACTCTCTGGAGATAAATTCAAAAATGAGCTTGTCGACAGAACTGCATTTACAATTTCTCTTTTTTAGATAGATACACAATGTATGCAATTTTTATTAGTAAAGGTTTATTAACATAAACTAACCATTTAAAGCTTCTATCGTAGCTAGTTCCCCATAAATATCATCTTCTACATTTTCTTCAAAAAAGCAAAAATTTAATCTCTCATGTTAAACAAAAAAATATATACTAAAAATCACATTAGATATACTAGTTATCAGTATAAGTACTCATTATCACAGGAGATATACTACCTAAAATTGAATAAAAACACTACAAATATTTTCATGTGTGTTATATCACCTGTGATACATACGACCTGTGTTATATCACAGGTGATATACTACTTATCAATACAAGTACTCATCATCACAAATGTTTTTTCACAGGTGATATATATACTATCAAAAATTGAAAAATAAACCCACTACAACTGTTCATAATAACCGATCTTATACTACCAAAAATCAGATAAGATAACTACAACTTTTTTTTTTATCAAAAATGATATTCTACCAAAAACTGAACAAAGTCACAACATTCATCACAAATCTCTCAAAACTCAAATGAGTACATAATGATCACATGCATGACAGTATCATATCAAAAATCAACAAAAAATACACAAAAATCTTCATATGTAGCAATAAAATTCTTAAATAAGTACAAAATCACTAGAAATACTATTAAAACAACTAAATAATTAGTCGGAAGCATCGTACCTTCATTTCCAGTAGGTTCATTTTGAACAGTTTTTTTTTTTTGTACATCTGCTTCTACACTCGATGATCATTGCATTTTTGTGTTGTTTTTAAGATTTTAACGGTTAAAAACGGTTAGTTTTGATTGTTTATGGTAGGTTTTTTAATGGCGGTTAGAAAGAGAAAGTGTGTTTTTTTTAATAGAGAATCAGTTGAAAATGAAAGGTTGGGGGTGGGGTTGGTAGGGTTAGTGGGGAAAGTTTATTGAATTGGCAAAGGTGGTCCCTCAGAGTTTTTTAATAAACTCTATAAACAGAAGTCATCATTATTTAATCATAAAAAGTAGAAATGGCAAGTAAAAAAAGATGTAAATAGACAAAAAGTTGATTATTATACCTAAAAACGATTTTTTTGTCCTTTTTTTAGTCGGTTTTTTGGTCGGAGTTTCGTCATCATGTTCCTCTGTCTCCGTGTCCATCATGTATTACTCATTACGATGTCGTCATCGTCTTTATCCTTCATTTTTATGGCTTTTCTAGTGTTTTTGAGATCTAGGGCACGGTTATGCACGGTTATCTATAATTTTGATCGGTTTTTGTGAGTTGTGTGTTTTTTGAGTGTGTGTTATTGGTTAGAAAATTAATTAAAGTTGTGTGAGTAGCGGGAGTTTAGAGGGTAGATAGTGTCAGTATTATTGACAGTTATACCCTTGCACGTGTTATTATTTATTAATTTTTTTTATCTTTTTATATCACTTGTGATATTATTATTTTAATTGGTTTATGTACACTTTTAAGCTAAATACTTGTTGTTACAATAGCCCAATAAAGAAAAATAATTTGGGCTTAATGACAAGGCCAAAGAGTTTGTGTAAACTGTAGTTTCCTACTTACATTATGGGGTATCACCTGTGATACAAAATAACATACTAGGTATCTCCTGTGATACAAAATAACTTATTAGGTATCACCTGTGATACATACAAAATCACACATTCAATGGTACAGCTAGTTGGTTTTAATGCTGTTTATCTTGGTTAACAAAATCACACATTCAATAGAACTTAGTACAGCTGGTTATCTTGGTAACTGTTCCTACTTACATGATTAGTAATGCTGCTTGTTGAAAACAGTTAGTACTACTATTGATCAGTTTGAGATATCGGAAGACACAGACAAGAAGATTTTATTATTATTATTATTTTTTTTTGGTTTATTTGTTCTAAAAAGGTTAAAAGCTTGTATCTTTTTACTGATTTTAATTATAATTTCGGCTCATTGGTGTATTTTTTATTTTTTATTTTTGCAAAGAAGATGATAAATTTGATGATAACCAAAAATAAGAAGAAGAAGAATAACAAGTAGAAGTAGAAAAAGATGATGAAGCATTAAAACCAACTAGCAGTACTAACCAATGTATGATTTTTTATGAATCACAGGTGATACCTTATAAGTTATTTTGTATCACAGGTGATATCTAATAAATTATTTTATATCACAGGTGATAAAAACTCAGTAATAATCAAAACTCAGTAATAATCAAAACTCATTAACAATCAAACAATCATGTATAAGTCTGTTATTCAAATATCATCAACACAATCTGGAAAATTTTAAATTAACAAAGATACTAAAAAAAAACGGATGACTTATGTTGTAATTTCTGGTTGATCCAAGTGGTCCTCTTCTCTTGTAATTTCTGGTTGATCCAACTCACCCTCTTCTCTTGTAATCTCTGGTTGATCCAAAACAACCTCTTCTCTATACTTTTTTGGGCACGTCCTATTGTTGTGACCATCTGTAGCTCCACATAGTGAACATGTATTCTTGTTCTTCGAATTCTTATCAAAAGCTTGCTCTTTACCTCCTTTTATACGCATCTTTTTACGGCCTTTGGGGTTACAAAGAGATGGATTGTTAACAGTTTTTACGGCCGGCTTCGGGACTCCAACAAGTTCCTCCAAATTATCAAGCTTGTTCTTAGATGGAGGATTTGGACAATCAGCCTCGACATCAATCTTTAGCAACCTCAATTTCTCAACAAAAGCAGACAACCTTGCCTCGTCTTTACTCAACATATGGACACAGCGATCAACAATAGAACTTGCCTAGTTTGCATAATTCTCAACAATCTCATTCTTCTCACCATATCTGTTCCTTTTGTTCCTCAAAGCAGCAGGTATAAGGTTCTTTGTCCAACACCTCAATATGTATTGATTTGGGATCACTTCAATGTTAGCGTTCTTAAAGACACAGAAAATGTGTCTGCATAATATTCCAACTCGAACAAAAAGTTGACATGAACATACAACTGATCCATCTTCTTGGTTACGCAACACCTTCATGGACAAAAAGTAATAAGATATGTAAAAATCACATGTGATAATACAAAGGAAAAAACAGAACAATGTTTTTAAGAAACTAACATACCTTAAACAGTCCATCTACTTTATAAAACAGGTTAATTGGCTCTTCTTCTTCATCTTTATCCTTATCCTTACCATTATCCTTAACTTTCTTATTAGCTTTCCCTTTCTTCTTAGCTTTCTTCTTCTCCATAAATTCATCAACAAATTTCGTCTCTTTAATAATAGACACCTCAGATCCTTCAACCAAACTTTTGGAATCTATTTGGCAAAACCATGTGCCTGCAAATATCTCTGCTTGAACCAACTCGAACAAAGGACGAGTATAAACCTCCGATGCATGTTGTTCAATCTTAAGATAGGTTCTAAACTTCGGAACAGAATCAATAGTCTTATGATCTAACCTCTCTTGTATATGCCTCTGCTTTTCCATAGCCGTCTCAAAACAATTCATAAAATTCATAAGAGTAGAACCTGAATTCGTAAAATGTGAACAAAAGGCGTTCTCACTCTCATACCTTAGATGTCGTCCTCATCAAACCACACAACGGGGAATCAATAAAATAAGCATGAATCCAAGATGAACGTATAAGAAACATCTTTGTTAACCACTTATGATTCTGCAAACTAAACTCCTCCAATAACTTAGCCCATTTATCCTCAAATTCCTCCGGACCGATATACATATTCCATACTATTTGATTGAACTTCTTTTTAAAGTCAGTGTGATCATAGATTTTTGAACATATCTGAAAACAATATATCACATTTGATTTAACAAATGATTTGAAAAACGATATGCATTATCATATGTGATAAATGAATAAGAACATGTTATTTTGTATCACAGGTGATACCTACTATGTTATCTTGTATCACAGGTGATACCTAATAACTTAGGAAAAACAGTTTAATGCTTTATCACAAGTAATAAATGTCAAAGTATTCCTAATAACTGATCAATAGCAGTACAAACTCTTTTCAACAAGCACTAACATTATAAGTTATTTTGTATGTATCACAGGTGATAAAAACTCAGTAGTAATCAAAACTAAGTAAAAATCAAACGAGAAATACAAGAAAGCAGAAAAATACCTTTCCAGGAAGCTTTTGTGTAATATGCCACATGCATAGTCTGTGTTTCGAACCAGCAAATTCAGATTCAATAGCCTTTCTCATAGCCCCATCCTGATCAGTAACAACAATATTTGGAGCCTTACCAAACACTTTTATGAATGCTTTCAGCAACCATATATAAGAAGCTGTAGTTTCATTTTTCAGCAAACCTGCAGCAACTGTAACACACCTCCGATGATTATCTATGCCTGTAAAGGGAACAAACACCATTTTGTACCTGAAAAAAAAATAAATAAATAAATGTTAAAATAACAGATTAAACAATAAAACGCAAAATCATATCATCAAAATCTCATTTTAACATAGAAATACTTACTTGTTTGTTCTGAAAGTAGCATCAAACGAAACAACATCACAAAACTCTCTGTAATTGTACTTAGAAACTTCATCAGCCCAAAAAATTGCAGAAAGCTAAGCATTTTCAACCATATAATCAAATGAAAAATCTGCCACATCCTTCTTCCTATTCCCCATCTTAGATATAAGCATCTGTGCATCACTATCGCCTATATAACAGTTCACACCCCTAAAAAAGTTCTTGAAATCAACAGTTGTACCATGAACAAGCAAATAAGAACCCTTCAAACCGGTTAAGATGTGATGAGCTCTCGTTGCACCTAAATTTACACTAGCAGCTTTAACAATAAACAACTGCTCAGCATAAGTTAACTGCCTCTCAGTATTTGACAAATGCTTATACTCTTCACGTTCAAGCTCGTGATTATGAATACTATAAAAAACACTCAACTTGTACTTAGAACTACCAGGAATCAAATCAAAAATAACACGTGCTTTGCACCCTGTGATATGCAAATTCGAACTTTTAATCTGCTTGTCACTATTCTCTAAGTCTAACGTGTCCACATGTATTCCCTTAGGATAACCTTCCCTATTACACACTAAATACTTTCGTTTCACAATACCATTCCTCAATCTTTTCTGGCATGATTTCTTAACCACAAACCCTGCTTTAGCAGCATATTTCATATAGGCAGTAATGCACTCATCAATCGAATTATAAACTTTGCCCTTAACTAGTAAAACGTCCACAGAAACTTTAGGAATATAATAAACAGTTCCGCCAGGAGTATCAAAATTAGAGTGAGTAGCAAACGATTCAGGAGTTTTCAAAGCATTCAAATCTGAAAAAAAATAAAAATAAAAACATTGATTAACTAAAAATGAAATCACATAAACATGTTTTTAATATCACATATATGATATATCATATATGATATATCACATGTGATACATCATTATAACAGGTTATATACTACAAAAAATAGAATAAAACCACTACAACTGTTTTTATGTGTATTATATCACCTGTGATACATATGACCTTATCAGTAAAAGAGCTCATCATCACAGATGTTTTATCACAGGTGATAAATGTTATCACAGGTGATATACAACCAAAAATTGAAAAAAAAACAGCTACTAAGATATGACATATCACATGTGATATAACCAAAAACTGCTTATTATTATCAGCAACTGAGATAGCTTATTCAAAGCTTAAACCTACTTATTCAGATATTAAAAACTGGTTGATTCAATCAAAACCTAACTAATAGCTTATTTAGAGCTTATAACACCTTAACAACATAGCTTATTCACACTGACACACGAAATACAGTAAAAATTAAAATAATCAAAAAGCTTACTCTTAATAGCTTCGGATTCATCACCATGTTCATAAGCAACAATCTCCTCAACATACTTAGCTGAAACATCATCATTAACAACAATCTCTTCAGAAATAGTAGAAGAATCATTAACAACGATCTCTTCAGAAGTACTAGAAACAGAACTTTGAAGCGAATCCATAAAACCTGAATATCAGATGAAAAAATTGAATCAGTTAGCTTATAATTGAGCTTATTGACTCAGATAGCTTATAATTAAGCTTACATAAATTAAACGATAAAAAATTAGGGTTAGGTGATGTACGGGATGAAGAAGGTGATCGACTGATGAATTAAGTAGCAAAAATTAGGGTTTATTGATGTACGGGATGAAGAAGGTGATCGACTGATGAATTAAGCAGCAAAAATTAGGGTTTATCGATGTACGGGATGAAGAAGGAGATCTATTGATGAATTAATGAGAGAGAAGAAAGAAACACACACTTTGTGTGTGTGAAAAAAAATGACGAATTATTTGAGATAGCTGTAAAAAATTATATTTATATAGTCCAAAAATACCCCTGTAGTGTAAATAATGAATTTAATCTCAGCCTTTAGATCAAAATGAATGGAAGGTAGGGATTTGTCCCTTTGTATGTAAGCAATGTTTCGTCCTCAAATGATCTTTTATCTTGATGTTAATTAAAAAATTTGGTTGTTGCGGTACTCCAGTCTGTTCATACTGTGTTAAATTATTATAGACCTTATATGAGTTTTATGTTAAATTTCAAACGTCATACTACTAGCAGAATCAATGACATACAACTATACAAGTATATATACTTGTTTTATAGGCATGTCGTGTTACAAATATGAATGGAATATACATTATAAGTAGCTCATAATGTTTGACACATTTAAATTTATAAAACTGTTCACAAGTTAAAGCTGACAAATTTGGTTGTTTGGGTAATGCTCATACTGAGAAGGTATATATATGTGATGTTTGTTTTAAAAATGCATACAAAGTTCTATAGTTTCAGATATCATATTGTTAGCCCATATTATGTAGTTGTAACGGGCCCAAGCCCAAAATCTAGAATATTCGGTATATTGATTTATATATGTACGATGTAATGGTTATGAGCAATCAATCAAAATCAATTTATCATTCTCCCTCAATCTCATTAACTTACATGGTATCAAAGCTTACAACGATCCTCAAACCCTAACTACATCACAACAACACCTTTACTACTCCAACGTTCTTCCTTTGTGTGCTAAGGTCACACGGTTACTTTTTCAAGACGTGCCAGGTCATCGTCTTGGGGTCATCGTGCTAAGGTCACGGTGAGTGTAACTCGTGCTAAGGTCACGAGTGTTTCAATACGTGCTTAGGTCACGTTTATGTGTTCATTTGGTTTTAGATCGACATCAGTTGTGTTCCGATCGTTGGTTCAAAGTAATAACCAGTCGCCCATCATTGTTTCTGTGATCTAGATTCATAAACCCCATACCCCCGCCGCCGCGACGCTCCAGAACCACGGCTTTTGGTGGTTTCGTTATATGTGGTATTGGTGTAGATCTGGTAGTTTTTTTTTTTTTTTTTGTGGTACATCTGAGTTTTATAAATTTTCAGGCTTCTTTTGTTACAACCGCCACTAACTGCCATCACCGCTGTCGTCGTCTCGCCGGGAACACTTCCTGCTCCCGCTGATCTGCTTTTGTTGCCGTAGGAGTGTAGATGTGTTTTGTGGAGATATAAGGGTGGTGTCAGTTTCTTGATGGCTGGTAATAAGAAATAGAAGAGTTACGTGGGCCTTCAAAATTAAGATTGTTTCTTTTCAATTTGGAATATCAAAAGAGTTAAAGATTATAGATATGTGGAAGATGGATGGCCCACCTGGATTTAATATTTTTCAGGCTCATCATGCACCATTTAATTTTAATAGTGCAACAGCCCAACAGTTTTCTACATTAGGACAACAAGCTTTGGGTCAACATGGTCTGGGTCAACAGGTTTCGGGTCCACAGCTTTCGGGATTACCACATGTTTTTAGTACCATGACTCCGCAAGATCCTACTACTGGTGCTTGGAATATGGACACAGGTGCGAGCTCTCATCTCAATAATTCAGTTAATAGTCTTAGTGAAATTTTTAATATGTGTATGTATCCATCTATCTCGGTTGGTGACGGTCATTCTATACCCGTCACTAATACGGGCCATAGTATTTTGCCAACTCCCTTTAAATCTCTTCACCTAAATAATGTCCTTATCACTCCACATATTGTCAAAAACCTTATTTCTGTTCGTCAGTTTGTTCGTGACAATAATTTCACTATTGAATTTGATGCGTTTGGCTTTTCGGTTAAGGATTTCATGACACGTCGGGTGCTTCTACGATGTGATAGCACAGGGGATCTTTACCCGGTCACACCCCCATCTCCAATTCCTCATGTTTTCCTTGTTAGTCAGCATACGTGGCACCAGCGTCTTGGTCATCCAGGAAGTGAAGTGCTACGTCGTCTTGTTTCCAATAATTTTATTTCGTGCAATAAGGAGAAACCTCCTGTGCTTTGTCATGCTTGTCAGCTTGGCAAACACGTGAGGCTTCCATTTGTCCGTTCTAATACTGTCGTTACTTCTTGTTTTGACATTATTCACTCGGATGTGTGGACTTCACCCATACCGAGTCTTTCAGGGTTTAAATACTATGTTTTGTTTTTAGATCACTATTCGCAGTTTGTCTGGGTTTATCCCTTGCTTCATAAATCTGATGTTTTGTCTAAGTTTGTATTGTTTCGTACCTACGTTCGTACTCAATTCAAATGTGAAATTCGTTCACTTCAGTGTGATCATGGTGGTGAATTCGACAACCATAACCTTCATACACTTTTTGCTGAAAATGGCATTCAGTTTCGTTTTTCATGTCCAAAACATCACAACAAAATGGCAAGTCTGAACGCATGGTTCGTACTATCAATAACCTCATTCGAACCTTACTTTTTCAAGCCAACCTTCCCCCTACTTTTTGGGTAGAAGCCCTCAATGTGGCCACTCACCTATTAAACTTCTTACCCTCTACTGCCATTAACAATGAAATACCTTATACCCGCTTGTTTGGAACCAACCCTGACTATAGCCTTTTACGTACCTTTGGGTGTTTATGTTACCCTCACCTTCACACCAACCACAAGCTTGAACCGCGCGCCACACCTTCAATCTATTTAGGACAAGCTTCCAATCATCGTGGGTATCGGTGTCTTGATTTAAAAACAAATAAGATCATCATTTCTCGTCATGTTACATTTGATGAGACTGTCTTCCCATATGGCTCGTCTCAACCCGCTTTACCACCGACCTATACCTTTTTAGACAACATACCCGATATTATCCTACCAACAATTCCCACCAATCCCGCTGTGCACCTCCCACCTGAACCCATCACTCCAATTCATAACACACCGATACCACACCACCCTGATACGGCCCAATTATCTACACCGCCTCAACAACTAACACCAGCCCAAGTTCAAACCACCGACAATCAATCCCACTCACCGCCCCCATCCACGTCCGCGGCCCAACAACAGATGCCTACCTCGACTCAATCAGCTGCAACCCAAAACGAACTTGTGACTCAATCACCTATTATAATTCCTGATCCTCCTGTAAACCCAAACCCGGTTTCGGTTCACCCCATGGTTACTCGTTTCCGTGTCGGGACTAATCGTCCCACTGAGCGTCTCACTTTACATGTGTCTTCGGTTTCACCCTTACCAAAATCTTATCGTGATGCGTTTAGTGATCCAAACTGGCAAAATGCTATGCGTGATGAATATTATGCCCTTATTAAAAACAAAACTTGGACTTTAGTACCCAGACCACCGGATACCAATATTGTGCGATGTATGTGGCTTTTTCGTCACAAGTATCTGGCAGATGGCACGCTTAGTCGCTACAAGGCTCGCCTTGTGGCAAACGGTAGTACACAGTTAGAGGGGGTTGATGTTGATGAGACCTTTAGTCCGGTTGTTAAACCGGGTACTATTCAGACTGTTCTTAGTTTAGCAGCTTCTCGACATTGGCCGATTCATCAACTCGATGTCAAGAATGCCTTTTTACATGGTGATCTTTCTGAGACAGTTTATATGTATCAGCCTCCCGGATTTCGGGATTCTGTTCATCCTGATTATGTGTGTTTGTTACAGAGGTCTCTTTACGGGCTTAAACAGGCCCCCCGAGCTTGGTTTCAGCGTTTTGCATCTTATATTACACGGGTTGGCTTTTCTCATAGTCGTTGTGACTCCTCCTTATTTGTTTACAGACAGGGGCCTGATACTGCTTACTTGCTATTATATGTTGATGATATTGTTCTCACGGCTTCCTCTGAGAGTTTGTTGCAGCGGATTATTGGATCCTTGCATCAGGAGTTTGCTATGACAGATCTGGGTCCACTTAATTATTTTTTGGGTATCTCTGTTACACGTGATTCTACAGGGTTATTTTTATCTCAGAAGAAATATGCTATTGAGGTTTTGGAGAGAGCACATATGGTTAATTGCAACCCTTGTCGGACTCCTGTTGCTATTGAGTCTAAACTGGGGGTTGATGGTGATCCGGTATCTGATCCGACTTTATATCGGAGTCTTGCGGGTTCTCTACAGTATCTTACATTTACTAGACCCGATATATCTTATGCAGTTCAGCAGGTCTGTCTTTATATGCATGATCCTCGGGAGCCTCATTTCTCTGCTCTTAAACGGATCCTGAGGTATGTTCAGGGTACTCTGGATTATGGCCTGCAGTTGTTCTCCTCATCTACTACAGATTTGGTTGCCTATTCTGATGCGGATTGGGCTGGTTGCCCCACTACACGGAGATCGACTTCAGGTTATTGTGTTTTTCTTGGCAACAACTTACTCTCTTGGTCCTCTAAGCGTCAGCCGACGCTCTCTCGTTCTAGTGCAGAGGCGGAGTATCGTGGTGTTGCCAATGCTGTTGCTGAGACTTGTTGGTTACGTAATTTGCTGCGTGAGTTGCATACTCCTTTATCTTCCGCTACGCTAGTCTATTGTGATAATGTCAGTGCAGTCTACTTATCTTGTAATCCGATTCAGCATCAGCGTACGAAACACATAGAGATTGATATTCATTTTGTTCGTGACTTGGTTGCCACTGGTCAGGTTCGGGTTCTCCATGTTCCCTCACGTTACCAATATGCAGATATTTTCACAAAAGGCTTACCGTCTGCTCTGTTTGAAGAATTTCGCTCCAGCCTCAGTGTCCGGTGTCCTCCCGCTTCGACTGCGGGGGAGTGTTAGCCCATATTATGTAGTTGTAACGGGCCCAAGCCCAAAATCTAGAATATTCGGTATATTGATTTATATATGTACGATGTAATGGTTATGAGCAATCAATCAAAATCAATTTATCATTCTCCCTCAATCTCATTAACTTACACATATATCCAACAATAAACTTAACCTTGGAGTTGTGTAACATTGATCACTAAGATTAACAGGAAACTCATGTGTTGCGATGATGGGTACTTTTTAATTACTTTTTAGCATACAATAATTTTCGATTATACGTTTTACGTAATAGATTATGAGAAACATTTAAAATAACTTTAAGCAATAGCAAATAACTTCGTATAAAAGTAAGCATAAAGTCAAAGAATAAAATTCATGTTTAAAACCTTGGTTGTTTACATATGTTTCGATAATTCGATACTTCGTAGCATAAAAAACAATAGACGATTAACCTCAAAAGAATCAACATAACATATAACATCACCATTCTAGAAAATCAAAATTACTTGAAACCAACCAATTAGGGTAATTCACATACGGACATAAGAAATTGTACTACGAACAAGAAATGGAATAGTTAGATTTATTCAAATGAAAATGCGAGATAAACTTTTTCTTATTTTATCAAAGAACACGCCATCTTATATTTGATCAAACACAGAGACTCCTATATTATTCATACCGCTTTTTACAATAACTACCAATATAAACAACAAATAACACATGTGTATGTGGGATGGAGATTCTCAAGATGATTTCAACATGATAGATCATGTTGAGTTTTATTGTGAGACAATATAAATAAGTGGACCCTTGACCACCAGGGAACACCCGTGTATAACACTAGGTTTTATTGTTTTTATCCGAATTATATGTTAACTAACTTACATCCAAAAGTATCATGAAAATTTCACTTTGCAATGTTGATTAATCTATGCTATAAAATAAAAATACATATTTACTTAAAAACAATCAAAGTAAGAAATGAGAAATTACTAATCCATACTTACTTCTTATTCCTTCTAATATTATACCATATCGTAGTACTTTCTTTCAGTTACTATTTATAAGTTAAATATTTGACCAATAAACAGCATTTATCCATTTTACACATGAAACACTTAACAGGTATGTTTGGCGCGAGAGATTATGAAAGATTATGGAGGCTTACGATTATTTTTTTGGAAAGTAAACTTTGGTCAAAAAATAATCTTTGTTTGGCAAACTAAGATTGTGAATTATTTTAGAAAAATAAGTTCCCAAAAAGTAAGTTCTCAAAATCAGCTTTTAAAAGATTATGGAGATTATTTTTCAAAAATTAACTGATTTTAATCTTTTTCAGCAACAGCACCAGCACAACTGCAAAAAAACAAGCTATAATTTTAATCTTTTTCAGCATCACCAGCATCAACAACAGCACCAGCATCAGCAACATCTAATTTTGCCAAATATACCCAACCACAATTTCACAACTAAAATTATTTGTCATTTTAAATTTCTAACGCTGTGCACGGATACTCGTCTACTATAAGTATATGCATTTCATTTCATTTTATTTTTTAAGAAAAAATCTAATGGCCATTATTCCATGTTGTGATGTGAAGTAAACAAAGTGGTTAGGCAAGTTTTTATAATGTGTTGATGCAAATAATGTTCTAAAAACGTTATTTATATCTTTCGATAACTCTACGTTTTGATGATAACAAAATGTGAAAACACTTTATGTCAAAATTAACGTAAACAAGTTTTTAGTCGAAATATCCCGTTTCTACGTAAATCACTCTAGGTAAGAACAAACAAAGAGTAAATTACATGGTTCGTCCCTGTGGTTTAGGGTAAATTTCACTCTGAATCCCTTTTTTTTGTTGCATCGTTGATCCCTATTTTGAAACTATGTAACACCGGTGGTCCTTATCGTTAACTGTCATTATCTTTTCCGTTACTGTGGCAACGTTAGTCCATTAACCAAACAAGCGTTTGCAACGTTAGTTCTTTTACTAACGGCCGTTTATAATTAACTCAAAATTTGGTTTTCTTTAAAAAAAAATTTTCTACAATTTTATACGCGATTTTATACATGTTTTCGCCCGTTTTCATACGTTTTCATACTTTTTAGTCCGTTTTTATACGTTTTCATCTATTTTTATACGTTTACGTCTGTTTTTATATGTCTTGGTCTGTTTTTCATATGTATTCATACGTTCTTATACGTTTACGTGTATTAGTCCAACTCAGTTGCCCAGTCCAACTCAGCTTGCCACGTGAATATTTTTTAGAAAAATATTTTTTTTTCGAAATAATTTTTTAAGAAAAATATTTTTTTTGTTCGAAAAATATTTTTTTTAGAAAAATATTTTTTTTCGAAATAATTTTTTTGAATTTTTTTTTTAATTTTTCTAGAAAAATATTTTTTTTTTCGAAATTATTTTTTTTCAAAATAATTTTTTAGAATAATATTTTTTTTTCTGAAATAATTTTTTTAGAAAAATATTTTTTTTTTCGAATAATTTTTTTAGAAAAATATTTTTTTTCTCGAAAAATATTTTTTTTTAGAAAAATATATTTTTTTTCGAAATAATTTTTTTAGAAAAATATTTTTTTTCCGAAAATTATTTTTTTTTGTTAAAAATATATTTTTTTTCGAAATAATTTTTTTAGAAAAATATTTTTTTAGAAAAACAGATGAAAAGGTATAAACAGGTGAAAACGTACGAAAAACATATGAAAATGTATAAAGACGAACGAAAACGTAAGAAAAACAGATGAAAAGGTATAAGAACGTATGAAAACGTAAGAAAAACAAATGAAAACGTAAGAAAAACCGATGAAAAGGTATAAAGACGAACGAAAACGTATGAAAACGTAAGAAAAACAGATGAAAAGGTATAAAGACGAACGAAAACGTATAAAGAACGGATAAAACGTATGAATACATATGAAAAACATACCAAAACGTACAAACAAGTTACCTCCTGCTAAAAGGTATGATAAAACACAAACCCGAATAATTCCAGTTCATCGTCAAATAGATGATAATCAACCTTTTTCGTGATCAATTGAACTAATAAAAACGAGCCATTAAACATTTAAGAACGTAAACCAATATCCAAAAACCTTCTGTGTGTGTGTTGGAACCAACCTGTTCCAAATCGAAGAGCAACTAAAAAAAAAACTGAAAATCAAAAATTAACCAAACTTGATTTTTTGTCCAGTTCTGTTCTATATCTTCTTTCTTAGTGATGTCCGATATCTATCAATTTCTCTTCTTTGTTGTTCCATATCTGACATAACTGGCAGTATTAAACTTCCTTCTACCAGTACTAAAACAAAACGGCAGTATAAACTCTTAATCAAACCATAAGCAGTACAAACTCAATCGTAGCGGTACTAAATGCAAAGTGGTAGTACAAACGTAGATGGAGAAGTACTAATTTCATTCGAGCAGTACAAAGTTCATATAAGCAGTAGTACTAACTCGAAGGCATTGGGCAGTTTTAACTCAAACGATCATCTTTAACTTGAATGAGCAGTACTAATAAACATGACCAGTACTAACCTCCAAAAAGCAACATTAATTTGGTTCGTAGCAGTACAAACTCATTATAGCAGTATTAAGTTAAAAACTTATTGCTTTCAGCATTACGGCATGTTCTAGAGCAGCACAAAAATCCATCCAGTACCTTCAGTTGATACGCATAATCCACCAGTAGAGGTACTCAAAAATTTCCAGTAATCAAAGTCGACTATTCTTATACCACCAGTAGGAATACTCTCAAACAATGTACTCCCTCTGGTATGTGTTAATTCACATACCTTTTATTAGACCAAAACCGGACCCAAAAAGACCAAAAACTAACCAAAATGCCAAAAGATATTGTGTTTTTGTGTTTTTGATTATGCAGGGAAGGATATTACAAAAAGGACAAAATCGAGGAAAAACCGGTAAAACGAGCACGAGATATGGAAAGGACTAAAAGCCGAAGCCGGGAGAGACATGTTTGGTCAAAAGTCAAAATCCATCCTTAAAATCTCACCAAAAGTCAGAAATTACCCTTAAATCAACTTTGGAAAATTGGCAAAATCAGTCCCTGAAATTTCTGAAAATACACAATTGGTCCTTATATTTTTTTTAAAACCACAAATCCTAAACTTTACACAAGCTACTATTCGGATTTATTATAAACCAAATCCACTAATCCAACCCACCTTAAAAACCCAAAGCCCATCTCCTAAAACCCACCGCCCACTATCCCTAAACCCTTTACCTGTAACACCCCCATTTTCGAGATACGCAGCGGAATATAAGCTTGGGGTGTTACTTCATGGTTCACAGTCATGGGAATAGAAAACGACTCAAAAAGAGACGTTTTTAAATAAATTGTTATCATTCATTTATTTAATATCAGAGTACAGAAGATAGGTCCCAGAGGGAGGTTCGGAAATTACATTATAAAAGTTACATTATCCTTTTGAATGATAACAAAGTGGACACCCTTTTATTTTAAGAAGAAAGTCCACCGCCGCTCCGTGCCAATAATCATACTTCTAAATACCTGAGATAAACATGCTTAAAAAGTCAACACAAAGGTTGAGTGAATCTATAGTGTTTAAAGTTATAATCAGTTTGAACACAAGCCAAAGTAAGAGAATTCAGTTATATCGTAGTTCGGTAATATTGCACTAAACCTCATGACACGCAATGCGTTGACAGTTTCCAGGTTCCACAATCACGATTGAAATGAGAGTGGTCTTTCCCCCGAGTTAAAGATATCAAATATAATGCATCTGCCTAACCGGCTACCACGTAGATATCCATCCGGTTAGTACAAATGGGTCGTCAGGCCAATAGATCTATTCACATATTCGCGCTCACCCAGCAGGTGACTAATGGTGCATGATATGAGGGTTCTTTAAATAAGTAATTCAATCTCAATAATAAGGTAAGTTAGCCTAGTGCAATAACAATCAGGAAAATACTTGTGTCATATTTGGAAAACATGTAAATAAGAAAGGTGGGACTATAAACTCACCTGAATAGTCTGGATGGAATACAAAGTTTAACTAAAGTTGATAAACGTCTCCGGCTTGCAACCTGGGTTGATATGTCAAGCTTTCAGTAATCGTTTCTGAATATATAAGTTTCCAATGTTCGTTTCATTGTTTGGTTGTTGTTTAAATATGAGACAACATGAAGTCTCTTCAAAATAAGATTTTATCTTATTATTCGTCCTTATGTTTCCGTTCTTTCGTTTGTTCGTTAAAGATATCTTGCGTTTGTTTGAAATAAACATATTTCGTTAATATTAGATCGGAAAAATAACAATAGAAATGATAAAATAACAGTTATGAAAAGTTATACTTTAATCCCTAAGGTTTGGTCAAATGACAGTTTATACCCTGAACTTTTGGAAAATGACAATTTCTACCCTTCGTATTTGTTATTGACAAAAATGACCCTTGAATTAAATAACTATGAAATATTTACGATTTAAGCCCATAAAAACTCTTATCTTGAAAAATATATATATATTAAGGTTTTAAAAATAGTTTGGTGATCACCCCCTTTTTGGACACAAATAAATATGAGGCGAGGGCTCGGTTTTTCCTCGTTCTTTTTCCCTACTTAAAGTTAGCTGGGAGATTGATATTATGGCCAAGTTTTATAATTTTTGAAAGTCGTTTGATAACAGAAATAAATACTCAAAGTTGATCGGGTGAAAACATGGTTTTGTAAAATCTAATAAATTGGTTTTAAAGCTAGTGATGGAACAAACTTTGAAGGCTAATATCTTTTTACTTGTTCGACCAATCTACTTGTATCTTTTTCTTATAAAAAGCTGGCTGGGTCAACTCTAAATATACCAAATTTCGTATTTTATGAAAATCATTTGATATCCAAAATATTTACTCAAAGTCGACTAGGAGGAAACAAGTTTTAATATAATCTGGAAAATCAGTTTTAAAACTAGTGATCGAGCAAACTTTAGACACCAATAACTGTTAGCTCATTCAATCATTTTATATGTTTCTTTCTTTTAAAACAAGTTTGCTGGCTCAACTTTATTGTGGCAAAATATTGGAATTTTTAGAGTTCATATTGGTGTCGAAAACTGGGTTGAAAGTCGGGCTGTTGGGTCGACAAAACTGAAAACAACATAACTAAAAATTAGAGTTTCTATTTTAGCGATTTGTAGCAACTTTCAAGACTCGATAACTTGGTGAAAACCAAGTCATTTTCCGTGATTCTTTTTCCTATGTTTTGTTTGCTACGTGGTCTTTAATCGTGCCAAAAATAAGATTGTATCATGGTCTCTAAGTGGTCAATTTATGTGTCACAAGTTAGGGAGTTGGGGCGACAGTAGTTAAAATTTAAATAACTGATAATGTGTTCTTGTTCTTAGCGATAAAAGACAATTTTCAAGACACAATATCTTTATAAAAACTTAATCATTTTTCGAGATTCTTTCTTCTAATAAAAGTATACTGGGTAAACTATATATATACCAAAAATTAGAATTTATGGTGGTCGTTTGGTAGTTGGTTTATAGGTCAAAAGTTGGGTCGCTAGTCACTTATTTTACCAAAACTGATCAGACTTAAAATTCCTTGATCTTGTCTAGCGATAGACAGTTTTTAAGGCTCGATATCTTTTGACTCAATTGACCAATTTACATGATTCTTTCACCTAATTTCAATTAGTAATGTGAACTTTATATCCACCAAGTTTCAGATTTTATTAAGGTTTCTTGGTGGTCGATTTTTAAGTCAAAAGTTGGGCTGTTGGGATTATTTTTGACTCGACAAAACTCAGAAAAAATACCCGACAAGGGTTTTTGGTTTTTATACGTTTAGTAACTAATTTTTATGTATGAATTGATTATGTTACGTATATATTAACATGGTTTATTAATCTGTGATTTGTTTTAATAAAAACTCGAGCACTTCAGGTGCGTTTGAGTTTCTGTTTTGATCAGTCAAGCAAAAAGAGAAATGGAAAACTTAATGTTTGTTGTTTATGTTTATTATAGATGTGGTATTAATGTTTTTAGATGCATGTAAGTAAATAAAAACTGGAATTTAAAAGAGTTGAGGAACTTACTGAAACTTTGGTTCGACTAGTGTTTTAGACAAGGATTGGTTTCTTGAATCTCTAGTTGCTTCCTCCTCCTCCTCTAAGCTTGATAAGGTTTTTGTTTGGATTGTATTTTAGGTTCTGGATGTGAGAATGGAATTGTGTTTGATGTGTGTCGAGTGGTATGGAATGAAGAGAAGTAAGACACTTGATATCGGTATTTATAGGAAGGAGAGGGAATTAGGGTTTTCAGAAATTGTGGTGTAGGAGAGGACAAGTTTAGGCGTGTAGTTTTCTGGAAGGAAGAGTGATGTGGAGCTTGATTTTCCACACAAGTGTTTTCTAGGTGATGTCATGGATGATGTGGAGGAGGGGGAAGGTGATGTGGTGCTTTCTTTGCCATACATGTGTGCTATTGATGATGTGGAGGAGGGGCATAGGGTTTGAACTAAGGGAGAAGTATTTTAGTGAAGGTGATATTTAGTAGTAAACTTAGTTAGGGTTTGATGGAGATCGAACCAGATTTTTAGAGGGGGAGGGTTGAATGGCTTTGGGTAGTGGTACAATGGGTTTAGGGAATTGTATTTAAGGGGTTAGTGATGAACTAAATTAGTTAAGAGTGGTTAGTTATTTAGAAAATAATTATGATTGTTATTTTATTTATATGAACCGAAATTTGTAAAAAGTGGGAAGGAAAATGGGTTGAGCTTATGGGAGTTGTAAAACATGCTTAGTAGAGTTGTACCATAATTTAAAATGTGAGAAAAATATGATTTTAGTAATTTATTAGTTGTAAAAATTATTTGTTAACTTTTATTAAGTTTAAAAGTAAATAAATAGGATTTTTAGTTTATGTGCATTAGATACTTGTACATTGGGTTTAAAGACTTGTAAAAATATTTAAGGAGTTTAGGAAAATAATTTATAATTGTTATGCATGTATGATTTGTACTCTATGCTCTAAAATAATTATAAATAGGATTATAGATTAAATGTTTTCATGCATAAAGGACTTGTACATTGACTTTAAATGACTTGTACATTTATATTTTATAAAAATCTTATATAAATAAATTAGGTTTTGTAAGTTTTGTACATAAAATCATAATTACCTGAAATTATGGTTTTACCGGGAATTATTATGGAATTAGGGTTTCTATACTTTAGACACTTGTACATTAATCATATAAATTGTACTTTAGTATTTCTAGGGTTTCGTTATTTACAGATGTTGTTATAGTAGTTTAGGGTTTCATAGAAACTATCATCAGTTAAGAAATGTTCAGTTTTAAACGTACGTTAGCAAAATAACGTAAAGTGATAAGTGGGACCTCATAACGTTTCAGGTCAAAGATGTTTATACAGTTGAATACTAAATCAGTTAAGGTTGGGTTGCAAGCATGGTTATTCGGGATGTGATCCTCGTCACATAAGATAATGGTTATAATCAAGAGAGGAAAAAAAAAATTCTACGTGGAAAAATCATAAGTATTCTGAGAGATAGTTTATTTAAATGAGGGATTTTTCACAGTGGTTACATTACCCAACCCAAACCATAAAACCCGATCCATCCACTAACCCCTATACCCGGTCAAAGCTTTAAAAACAAGTCAAATAAAAATAAAAAATAAAAAAACCCCCAACCAGCCTTATCTGTTCTTCCCCAAAATTACCAGGATAAACCCTAGTTTAACCGTACAAAGAAATTACCGCAATTAAGGGTAATAATGTCCAATCATTGGCTTCCAGAAGGTGTCAGGTGTCAGAGCTTGCACAGAAACACACGCTTGGACTACGTGGCAGCATGCTATTGGTCAAGACACATCATTGAAATTGATCAAACGGCTGAGGATTGATGGATTGGTGATCAAGGAAGATCTAAGGGCTGATATCAAGCAAGGATGCACACGGATTGCCAGCATGGCAGGCCTAGAAGGCTCCTAGCTCGGCTATAAATAGTGGGTCTATCTTCATCAGTGTTCATGTAATATTTAGGTAATTGTTATGCTGCTAAATACTTTTCTGAATTGTAGTTCTCATTTCCTTTTGTAATTTTAATGTTTGATTAATGAAATTTTAAATTTAGTATTGTTTGATTCTGTTTTTGTTCAAGTTCTAATTTCATAGTAGCTTATTCATCTTTTCAGTAGCCTAATATATTCATTTCAGCTTTCTTATTTCATAGTTATCAAAGTTTGTTATAGAAAATCCAAAAAAATTAGAAAAAGTATTCAAAAAAAAAAAAAAAAAAAAAAAAAAAAATTGTAAATCCAGCTTCAATAAGCTGTTTTCTCAGTTGTATAAGCTCATATAAGCTCAATAGCTTATTGTGAACTTTTAGTAGGATCAAATCTGATGTTATCTCACAAATACCCAAAAGTCAACAGAAAAGTCAACTGTTGCATTAAGAACATGAAACTGGATTAATCCTGGTAGATCAAGCAAGAATTGGAAGTGCTTGGCCTATCTAAAGATAGGCTACTTGGGAAAATCCCTCTGTTCTAGCTGAGGGGTGTTTGTAAGTTTCATTTCAATTTAAAGCTTATTTTCTGCTTTTTCTTATTACAGCTTATATAACTGCTTATTAGTTGATACTATCTGTTTTTAGATTAGAAATAGCCTAGAATATACTAGTTTAGCATAAATTTCAGGTCATAGCAATTAGGTCTAGGTTATTTTGCAAATTCAGTTTTAAAAAGGGCTGTTTGGATATAAGCTATTGCAAGAGAATCACTGTTCATATGCATTAGCTGTGGATTGATTAAGCTCAAAATAGGGTGTAGTGATCATTATTCAGTAAGAATTTGGAGGTTTGAGCTTATCTATAGGTATTTGGCCTATAGGTGGGATTTTGAAGTAGAATCTGTCCAAACAAGCTCAGAATAAGCTGAGCTTAATTGAGACCACATTTTGGAATTTCTGAGTCACTTTAGGTTGTCAAAGTCAGTGTGCAAAAGGAGAACAGGTTTGGTTAAGAGCTGCAAAAGAAAAAAGGGCAAAAATCAGATCTGCTACATCAGAATCTGATGTGCAGACTGACGCGTGGTTTTGCGACCTTACAACAGGTTTTACCTCTCGAGGGATCTCAAGAGGCTTACAACCCCACCAGGCAGTGTACCTGACCGATGTAGTATAGTGTAGTGGTAAGTACGGGGGATTGATCGTTCTCCACAGGGAATAGTGTCGTTAGGATTGAAAAACTACTCTAATAGGTCTAAGGGTGAGGGAAGATTCTTTTTGTATTTTTTTATTTTTTAATGAAAGCAAGTAAAATCTCGGGTTTGAAGGAGTGGGCGAAATTAGTTGCTAGTCAACTAACCCAAATTACTATGAATGGAAATAAAATAAAATAACTGAAAATGAAAAGGTTGTGAAACTTATGTGGAGAGAAATGTGTTTACTTAGATTTCCTTACTCCCTAACTATCTTTTACCGGTTGATTAGTGTGTATTAATTGCGTGGATGACGGGTGTATTCCTTAATACCAATCGTGGGGTGGCGTACGTACTTCCCCAACTCTACAAGCTCCTACTTCACTCCTATGTCGAGCCGGCTAGGAAGCTCCTAACATGGGATCACTTGAATTCGCTCATGCATTAAATACAACCATATAAACCTAGTACGCATTGGTTCATGTTTCTTAAGACGTTCAAGCAAGTTACCGTATAGGAGGTTAGCCAGTTTTCTTAAGTCTAACATCGATAAACAATCATCCAATACAATTAATAACACATTAACAACCGATAATCAATAGTTAGGTTTCATTAGATCTAAGCAAACACAAGATAAATCTAGCCTAGCATGTTAATCAAAAGACAAGAACAAGATATAATCAAACAACACATAGACATATTGATTGATTAAATGATTACTTATCTTCAATTAAACATGGGAGATCCAAGGGTATGAAAACCCTTAAAAATGGCAGAAATTCGTCTTAGGGTTTCTCCTCACAAAGTTGCACACTAATGACAAAAAATTGTAAAACTATATATAGAGTTTAAGGGCTGACGGCGTCACGTTGTAGATCTTGACGCCGTCACCTCGCCGTGTCTAGGGTTCCCGGATGGCCTTCTTGACGCCGTCCCTCTTTAGTGCTCCAAAATCCGCTCTGGCCTATCAAGGCGTGACGCCGTCAGAAATGGGCTTGACGCCGTCCCTCTTTAACTTAAACCGTGATGGCCTTGATCACATCAAAGGGTGACGCCGTCAGAATTTCCATTGCAAAACTCCCTGGCTTATCATGTGTATTTTTCGTATCCACCTCTTTTGCCAAGCCATGACGCCGTCAAGAGCAATACTTGACGCCGTCAAAGGTACTTTTCCAGCCGATTTTGAGACTTTGTCGTTTTCTTCACTTTTATGCTCCAAAAACGTCCAAAATGCTTCCTTTTCCAGATTTCTTCTCCAAAGTACCTAAAATGACAAAAGGAACGATTTAGGGCAATATTTGATCAAATAAATACGATTTAGGGCTTAAATGACCCCCTAAAAGCGGTACACTTTTCGCTTCATCACAGACCCAGGATAGTGACTGCTGATCTAGCATGATTTGTGGCTTAACCATTTAAGCTCTAGATCTCATTTTTGGTTTATAAGTAGTTCATATAGTAGGATTTTAGTGCAATATCTGGGATTAGGATTTTGAGCTTATTTTATAGCTTAATTCAGGCCTGCAAATTAGCTCTAAAACTTGTGCAGAACTGCATTTTCAGAATTGTGCCAACTAGCAGTCTTTCTTAGGTCAAATTAGAGTTCAATTGGGATGATATAATTAGGGATTTTATGTTTTTAGTATACTCAGTAGTACTAGTGAGCTTTTTCCCCCATTAGTTTCCTGAATCAGCTTAATTAGAGTGCTTATTTGGGCTGCATAAGGTGGCTGTTTTCTGTCCTTTGATCACCATCTGTGCAGTACTTAATGGCTTATTCTCCTGTGCTTATTTGAGATTTTTGAGTTGACTTGAGTTTAATAAAGTCCATTGCATGATCCCTGAGCTTTTGAGATTATTTGGTCAATATTTGCTTATTTTGAGCTTATTTCCAAACTGCTTATTTGGCTGTTCAGCTGATTTAAGCTGAATTTAAGTTCTGCTTTTATTTTTCCTAGGTAGAAAACATAATTTTAGATTTTCTCAGAATTTTTCATATTTTTCCAAAACCATTTGCTATTTTTAAATCATTTAATTAGTTTAAATTAGTTTTTAATTCATAAAAAATAAATAAAAAGTCAAAAAAATATTTTTCTTTTTCCAAAAATTTTCTTTTAATATTTAGAGTTTAGGAAAATTATTTTCATAAATTTAGGATTTAGAATTTAAAAATTCACTTTTTATTACGTTTTTAAATTTCGTCGCGTAATATTTTTAAATTTCAAATTGCATTTTTAGATAGTATGCTTTGCTTAATTGTTTCCATAGCTTAATTAGTTGTTTTTCATTTATATTTCATTATTCGTAGTGTAGAAAATCAAAATCAATCACTCTTATACACCATTCACTTCACGAATCACGATCCCAAATCACAATTCCATTCATCCTTCAATCGGGACTACGACTCGGGTCTTGCATACTTCCTTTGCAATTCCTTAGACTATAATCGATTGTATCAAAATTTTAGCGCCGCTGCCGGGGAAGGTTGACGAGAATTTGTGATTTTGTTTTTCGATACGTGTTTTGAAGACCCTTCCTCGGAAGTTATCGTTTTTATTAAAAAAAAATAATAATAATACAAAAAAATAAAATAATAAAACACTTTTCCTAAAGTGTTTTCAAAAATACAAAAATAAAATAAATCCTCACTTTTCTTCAAAAGTGTTGTAAACCATTCCCGCAATTACAACAAAACAATCGTGAAATCTTTTGATTATTTGGATTAGCTTGTGATTACAACCTATAAAGGTGGTATAAGGAGGTCTTGACATTAAATTGCAGACCGAAAAGAGATCCATTCTTCTCTTCCGCTACCCTGCAAGTAATCGTAAGTGAAACGAATATCGATTGACGGATCGGTACCAAAAATAAATAAAAAATAAAAAAATAAGAATCCAAAAATATTTTCATTTTCAACTTTTGTTTTTGATTTTTGTTTTTGATTTTATTTCTTTTGGTGTATGCACACCCGTTCTTCTTCTTCTTCTAACCCTCTTCTTTCACCACTCTCTAATCCCGAGAGAATCATTCGTCACAACAACCGTGTTCATTTCTCAACCGTTGAGGAAATGGACCAACACGATCAACACCCGCCGATGGGTGGAGATAATCACAACCAAGGGCAAGCTCCCGATCTCCGCACTATGCAAGAGTTACTCCAATGTCCCACCGTGGGATACGGAGATGCTATTGTTATACCCCCGATTCGAAACACAAACTTTAAACTCGAAACCGGTTTAATTCAACTTGTCACGGGAAATTAATTTCATGGTTTTGATCGGGAAGATCCTCACAATCACATCCGATGGTTCAACAAATTGACCTCAACACACTACCATAAGGATGTCCCTCACGACACTATCAAATTGATGTTATTCCCATTTTCCATCGAGGGGGCGGCCCGAATTTGGCTCGAGAAAGAACCCCCTCAATCAATCCATACTTGGGAAGATCTCGTCCATAAATTCGTGAACTATTTCTTTCCTCCGTCTAAAATGACCAATGCTAGGAATGAAATCACAAATTTCCAACAACGATTTGATGAGAATTTCGGTGAGGCATGGGAACGATTCAAGGATCTCCTACGGAAATGCCCACATCACGGTTTCTCGGAATTGCATCAAATCGATACGTTCTACAATGCTTTAACTCAATCAGATCAGGATTCACTCAACGCAGCCGCCGGTGGCAATATCTTGAGTCGAATGCCGAAAGAAATTCTGTCAATTATCGAGAACAAATCTAAGGTGCCTACCTCAAGGAACAAACCGGTTGTTTCTAAGGTAAGTACACAAGCTTCTAGCAGTGATGCTAAGATCGACAAGCTTGCAGATATGTTCGAAGCTTTCCTTCTTTCGAAACAAAAGAAACAATCTTCTCAACCTGCTCAAGTCAAAGCGGTGCAAGAGAATTGCGTTATATGTGGTGGTCCCCATCCTTATTATGATTGTCAAGCTACCGATAGCCAAGTTTGCAATGCTACCGTAGCAGCTGCAAACTACAATCAAAATCAAGGATTCCGACCTCAAGGTGAAGTAAACTACCGAGTTAGCAACCAAATGGGACCACCCGGTTTTACACCCGTTCAAAACAACCAAAACCGTTTTCCTCAAACCAATCAAAGCTTCAACCAAAATCGTGGAAACAATTATCAAGCTCAACCGCAACAAGTCTATCAACCTCCTCCTCCACAAGTTGCACCTTCTCCCGACTTTGTGAGTTATATGAAAGCAACCGATGCTAGCATACGAAACATGCAAGGACAAATCAACAATATGAGAACTGACTTTCGGAAGGAGATTGATACGACGATTTCTCGACAAACAAACGAGCTTAAGCAAATGATGAGTGGATTTTTTATGAATCAACCCTCACCCTCGGGTACATCTTCTCTTCCTAGCAACACAATTGCTAACCCGAGGGGTGATATGAAAGCAATCACCACCAGGAGTGGTGTTTCATATGATGGACCCACGGCTCCGTATAACAAACGAAGGACACGGAACTTCCTACTAACAACGGAAGGACCGAAGACGTCCAACCTCCAGTTGTCCAACCATCTGAACCTAAGGTTGTTTTTGAGCCCGAAGTAGCTCCTATAAAAGCAAAACTTCCTTATCCTTCGAGACTGAATGATCAAAAGCTCCGCGAAAAAGCTTCAAATCAAATGGAAAAATTCTACCAAATTCTCCAAGATTTGCATTTTGATATAAGCTTCGCGGATGCTTTACTTCTGATGCCTAAGTTTGCTTCTACCCTCAAAGGATTATTGAGCAATAAGGAAAAACTTTTTAAACTGGCAAAAACACCCCTGAACGAGAATTGATCTGCGGTTCTCCTTAAAAAGCTTCCGGAAAAGCTTGGAGATCCCGGAAAATTTCTCATTCCTTGTGAATTTCCGGGAATGGTTGAATGCTACGCCTTGGCCGATCTTGGTGCAAGCATCAACCTAATGCCGCTGTCAGTATGGAAAAAACTTTCTCTGCCCGAATATACCCCCACTTGCATGACCCTCGAGCTTGCGGACCGGACCATAACCCATCCACTTGGAATAGCCGAGGATGTCTTTGTCAAGGTGGGGAAGTTCCATTTCCCCGCCGATTTTGTGGTGGTTTATTTTAATGCTGACCCCCGGGTTCCTCTAATTCTCGGAAGATCATTTTTGAGGACCGGGCGGGCTTTGATCGATGTATATGGAGAAGAAATAACTTTATGAGTTGATAATGAAAAAGTCACGTTTAACATAAATCAAAACTCTAAACCGCTAACCGATAAATGCAACATTGCTACGGTGAATCAAAAATCTGATCCCGTAATCACTTCCAAAAGAAGTGATTCAATTCTTTCAAGATTTGCGGTTAAGAGTATGTCTGAAAAACGTGCTGAGCTAAAAGCTATGAAAATAACACCCGGTTCAAGCAAATGGTTTGCAAGTTGTTCTGCGGATGTTAAAAGTATTCTTGATGATGATGAACCAGAATTGGAGATTACAATGGAAGAGGTGGAAATTGCTAGCTCTAAGAGCACACCTCTTGTCCCACCTCCGGAATCGGTTTATCGAATTGAGATTATTGATTCTGTAACACCCACTCTGATTTTTGAACCAAACATTTCCGACTCTTCCCATCCTTCTCCTCCGATTGAGGGAAGTGATATCTCGAGGGAAGAGCTCGAGGTGTTGTCTGATGATGCTCCAATTTCACCGGAAATTGTTGAGACCGATAGTGATCCAGGGGAAGATGTCTCGGTATTAAAAATGAAATTTGATGAACCATTATTTTTCCTTCCCCCGGAAGATGATAAAGAAAAGACGCCTAAATCCGTTCAAATTGTTGATTAAAAATCAGAAGAGCAAAGTAGTGGCAGTAACACTTCTAGTATTGATTCTCTTCTTGAGGAGTTTGCTGATGAACTCGCTCACATCGATCCAATCCCACCGGGGGATAAGGACGATGAGTTTGATTTTGAATCTGACTTAAGAGAATTAGAATTTTTGTTGAACCATGATCCGTCTAAATGTGATTCTTATCCCGAGGAGTTCGCCGATGAACTCGCTCACGACGATCCACTTCCATCAGATGATGATGATCTTTTTGACTTTCATGCTGATCTTAAAGAAGTTGAAAATCTTTTATACCATGCTCCATCATCTGATTCTTACACCGAGCTTAATGATTTACAAAATGATGATGACCTCTTCGATTTTAGGGCCGATCAAACTGAATGGAAAAATCTTTTATATGGCAAACCTAGTGATGAAAAAGATCCTAAAATTGAAACCATAATTGAGGATGCTTCAATTGTTTCTCATGACTTAGCTCCTCATTTTCCCGAGGATAATTTCCTTTTCTCCATTGAGTCCTCCATCGAATACCCTGCTGAGTTTCCTTGTGAAGACAAAGTGTTTAAGCCAGGTATACTCGATGATGGTGAAATTCATCCTTTGATGAAATTAACTCTTGATAAGAATTTAAAGTTTCCCGCCTCATCTAAGGAACTTTTAATTCTGGAGAAAAGTGATTTTCCTCTACTTCTTATTTCTGATCAAGAACTCCCATTCTGCATGGAGTCATCTCTGATTGAAACTTTACTATCATTTCCAGCTGGAAACGAAGACAAAGTTTTTGACCCCGGCATCACCGCTTTTATCTTCTAAAGCCGTGGGTATCTCATCGGAGTGAAACTTTCGTGTGCTTCAATGTTTATCCAAACATCTTGAACGAAAGTCCGATTGAGATTATTTCTTCCACATGCTCCCCCAAGGACAATTAAATTCGGGGTCGAGTCAAGCTCATGTGACTCGGTTACCAAAAACAAGCGCTTCGTGGGAGGCACCCCATGCTTATCCATCTATCTTCTTATCTATTTTCTAATAAAGTGACATGAGGAGGGCTCCCTTCTCCATTTCTTGTGTTTCGTTGTTTGTGTATGTCCAGGATTTGCCCGATGATTGAAAACTCTCATGCTCGTGGTTGCTTCTCTCCACTCGAGTTTCATCATTCGTTGCTCATCCGATATCCTTAATCTTATCGTTTTACATCTATCTTTTGGCATAATTAATAAACGGCCTTAGATTTATGTAGGAGAACCCTTACCTTTAAGACATTGAGGACAATGTCTCATTTTAGTCTGGGGGGGTAATCTTTCGATTCGATTTTTTGCCTTGCATTTTTGCCGTTTTCTCGCGCAACCTCGTTTTTCTCCAAAAATGAAAAAATCAAAAAGATGAGAAAAATTTAAATTTTTTTGCAAAAATATAATAAATTTTGATATTTTGTTGACTTTCCGCTGGAGAGGGTAGGAATAAAATTCTGACTTGACCGGGCATGTTGAGCCCTAGCTTGTTCCCTTAACCATTTATAATCTATAAGCTCGTGCTAGTCTTTTACACAAGGAGCTATAAAATGCGAATTCTTTTTAAGAGTTTGCAAGTTCCCGTATTGACTTTATATATGCATGGCTTGATTATAAGGCTAAGCATTCGCGGATCTTATTATTTAAGATTTTAAATTTGCGAAGAACGAGAAATGATAGAGTTTTTTATAAGTTAGATTGCTAAACGTGGAGTAGTTGGATCTCTTTAGAGCTCATCAAAGTTATTTGTGGCTTTTTGTTCCCATAAGCTTGTTTCACTCAAAAATAGAAATCTAGGAATAATTAAAGGTATTTTGGTTTTGGCGATAATTAGTTTTTATTTCTTCCTTAGAGAATCCTTGCTTATGAAAGTTGGGTACACATCAAGGTACTGCCAGTGTTACGGTGTAATAGGCAACTGATTCCTGATAGTACGTGCTATTGTCTCTATTGCTATAAAAGCCGTAGGACTAGGGATTTGGCAAAATATATAATGAATAATGAATAATAATATTAATAATCCAAAGCCAATAAAAGTTTTCTGTTTTCTGACGGTTCGCTCCTGTTGACTCAGACTTCAAAAAGGCAGAGGAAAAATATCCAATGTCAAAATAAGACTCCCGATTCTTGACGGTTTGCTGTCGTTGTCTAGGTTGTTTAAAAGGCCGAGGAATAATAATAAGTGCTTAATGAATGTTAAAATGCCAAATTTCGACTCCAGGGGTATCCTAATAAAAGCTTCTGTCTCTGGACTCGTAGATGAGTTGTTTCGGTCGTACATAAAAGGGATATCCTTAAAATCATGTTAAATTAGGACCTTGATGGGGGTGGATATAAGACCAAGGATGGAGTCCACCATAACTTTGGAATCAGATTCGATGTCATTCACTTGGATGCCCTTATCAGAACATAGTTTGAACCCATCTCTGAGAGCTCTAGTCTCAGCCATCATGTTAGTACCATTGTGATAGAATGAAGAGAAGGAAAAAAATTGGACCTTAACTCTTTCTCAGGATACCACCACCTGCAATTTTTGTATGCAACGGTTCTTGAGGGAAGGATTGGAAACTACTTAGCGTCTAAACTAGGTATCTTTATCGGAATAAAAATTATCGAAACGAGAATGTGAAGAAATTCATTTCTCACCAAAAATAAAATAAATAGAGGAAAATAGGAATTTGGGAACAAGAGGTAATACACAATTAGCTTCCATGGGTAGTGTCGGCAATCTAACTTGTAAATAACAATGATTTCGTTTTTAAGCTTAGATTGGGGACTTGTGAAAAATCAGGAACGACGAATTTTATCCGTATGGTCACTTCTTTATGAGTCGTGTTTCCTGCTCGAAGACCCTAAAAATTATCGATAGATAATGATTGTCAAACAAAGCCGTCACTTGAATAATAAGAAAAATACAAAAATAGAATAAAAGGAAAAATGGGGAGTTTTTAGAACTTAAGATTTCTTGATCTCTTTTGAAAATTTTTCTACTTTTCAAAGTTAGTAAAAAGAGATTGGAAATTTTCGATTTCAAAAACGTGTTTTTACAACATTGCGTGAGGACACGTCACCCTCCGTCTCAAAAATATTGTCCATATTTCTATTTTGGGATGTCTCAAAATAATTGTCCACTTTCCCTTTTAAGTAAAAACTAGAGAATATAGTAGGGGAATATTCTATTTGAGTTGTTGAAAACAAAAGTGTCCCCACTTTTATTAAACTATGTGATTCTTGTCTCCTGACAATTATTTTGAGACGGATGGAGTAATAATATTCAACAAATAAATAGTAACCTCAGTCCCAACTTCCAGTAATCATATTCGCTCCATTGTGTCTACGAGTAAAGCTATTCAAATCAAAAAGTAAACTTACTTCCATTCACATCAGGATGATCTTACATCTTTACTTCCCCTAAACATGTTACACGATCTGCTTGATTCATGTAGTCAGTACTGTGTTAGGGTTCATGAAAACCCTAATCTTCATTCTTTTCTCTACGTGAAACAAGCAGCAACATCATGATGTAAACCCTAAATTAGAATTCTAATGGATCTCTAAGCTGCTATCTTCATTCATTCCTTACTAGGGTTCATCATCAATCTTAAGATCGACTCACCAAAGCTAGTAGGAAGAAAACCATTATCGAACGCCATTCTGCTTATTAGGGTTTGAGAAAACCCTAAAAACCTTCGACATTTAATTCACAGCTTCCAAGGAACGAATTAAACCAATATTATCCTTCCATTTTAAAGAATTAGAGTCTTAAAAACCCTAATATGCACCAAATGTGACCAGAACACAAAAACAGAAAACTTCGACTACTTATGCTTCATAGAACGACTTCAAAACCTTGAACAAACCCCAGATCAAGAGCTCCCAAGCTCTGATACCAATTGTGAAATCTAAACACACGTGACTTGTGTTGAGGAAAAATAGGTCGCAACGTAGTGCGGATTTCACAGTACTTGTTGTTATACAAACTAGACATATACTCGCGCAAAACAATAGTGTATAGTGGCAAATAATTATAATACGAAATCGTGATTCTGGTTCAACCTTTGTAAAACACTAAATTGAACAACCTTAACTAAACAAACTAATCTATATTACTACTCTAAACAATAACGTGACACTCTAATGATATAAAGAAGAAAGTAAAGATGAAAGAAGAGTTTGAATCGTGTGTGTTAAATCATAGCCGAATGTTTATCATTAATCCATAAGAGAAGAAAGCTAAAGAGAAACACATACTCACACTCTCTCACCTTTACAATACTTAGAGGCACACCAAAATGGTTGGAGAGTGTGTGTATTTATAGTGAAGGGTAAGGCCTTGGATGCCCTAAAGGCCTTGGGATGGGCTTTGTGTTGGACTTGGGCTTTTGATGATTTATCTTTATCTTTACTAAACTAAGTCCAACACAAGCTTTACATGGTTGTTTATTCTACACGACATACATAAATAAACTTCTACAAATGACCATCACTTCTATAAAAATATAATTGCTAACAATCTCCCCCTAAGGGATGGTCATTTCCATGATGCTCCGGTGAGTGGTCTTTTGTCTTCAATGTCTTGATCTTTGTGTGTCGTTGTAGAATAATCTTCTTTCAATGTTCTTTCATGCACTGTGATCTTCAAAAGTAATCGTCGTATCGTCGTTCTTGCCTTGATCAATATCTTCTCGTGATGATGCGTCGTGTCCTCCAACATACTCATACCTTTTCTCCTTATGCTAACAATCTCCTCTTAATGTTTCATCTTTTTGACATATGAACTTGTTCTTGACATCTTGATTAGCCACTTGACTTTGTTGTTATACTTGGTCGTTAACTTGATCTTCTTGTCTTGAACTTTTAACACTTGAGCTTTGATGAGGAATGTTCTTCATAAGTATGAGTATGCTGAGGTGAAGATGCTTGATGTATGGGATGATGGTTAATGGATGTTTAAGGGTAGCTGCATAAAACCGTTAGTAATAATCATCCAGCGCTTACGGGTTAGGACTTCGAGATCGTCAACAGCATAGAGTGTAGACTTTCTCTAATCTCCCCCAGGCCGTTCTGAACCGGATACCCTCGAGAGAGCTTACACGGACACACCGAAGTGCACCCACGATTCAGTGAGTCGCTAGAGATCACCCTACGACTGTAGACCATTTGAAGTACGTAACCATCATGATAAAATTGGCAAGATCCTTAGATCTCATTAAGACTCATGTACACCATGTGTCCTTATTTGTGAACACAGGTGAATTATCTGGAAAGTGTTCCTAAGATATTTTTGATGAATCTCATGGCTCTAGACTCTATTATGTGCGTTTTAGTTTTAGTAGTCGGAGGCATGGAGCAGAGTGCCACCTTTTTCAATATCAACACATCTCGGAGTGAGAGGCTAATAGATTATGCAGTGTTCTCCATGAGAATGAAACAAATATCTTTTAAGAGATATCTGAGTGGCTAGGAGGGGTTTGTGCAGTGCGTCACTGGATCCATGACGTCTTGTCTTCAATATCAGTATCACCTTAGTGAATACCGATAGCAGATGTATTGACCCGGTTTCTGCCCTAAGTTTTCATGGAGGGCTATTTCTTTTCCCCCTTTCATTCAACTTTTCTTTTCAATTCTTCAACCCCTTCTTTCCCTTTCTCATTTACTCCTTTTTTCAATCTTTCCTAAGGATTTCTAATTCTAATCTATTGGAATTGTCCTTGGGTAGATCCCTCCGGCTCTGGCGGATCATAGGACGGTTTTTCCTAACCTTAGTCACCTTATAACTCCATGACTATCCTAGATTTGCCATAAAACCTTTGAAAAAAAATCTCTCAAAGTGTTTATGAGGAAACACATTTGGTTAACACTTTGAGAGTTTTACAATTTTGAAATACTCCCCCTTCACATGTGCTCATACATTTTAACCAAAAATTGCACATGTTGGGTAGAGTTCGCACATTTTGAATTGATTGACTTTCAATGAACATGACCTTCGCGAGACACGCTTACATCACTAGTTAGACTAGCTTGAAATTATTACCCGTCCTGGTCATATTCAATGATCATCTCTCGAATTGGTACATTCTACTCAGACAAGTCCTTTGCGAGACACGTTTACATCACTGGATGAACCAGCTTGAAATTATTACCCGTCCCGGACAAGTCTTTTCGAGAACGGACATTTAGTTTCGTCAATTTGAGGGTTCATGCTGAGTCTGTCTGGTGAGCATACTTTGAGATTCCACGAACTTTGATCACATTTTAATCACGTCCTCTCCCCCTCAAAAATAGCATTGATATTTTTAATATCAACTGATTAAAATGAAAGTGTTTTGGAGAGAGACGGATTATAGCATGAAAATGGAACATTTTGCATTTTTAATTTTTATACTCCCCCTTAAATAAAACATATCATTTAAACATTTGAGTTTAAAAATCATTTAAGGGTATAGAGGGAGTTTGCACTTTTGAAGAATCTTGAGCACAGAATTTGGAGAAAGATTTTGAAAAATCTTGATCATGTGCTCAAGGATTCTTTGATTTTGTTTGCCATTAACAATGTGAGTCCTGATCAGATATTATCAGAAGTCATCATTGTAGCGCGGGTTTCGTACTGAAATGCACGAAAGCCGTCAAGAAGAAAGTTTAGAGAACGACATGTTTTAGAGAATGTTTAAATGAACTCTTGCTCAAGCATCTGTACATGCCCGTATCATTGTTGAATGACATTTCTAGGTACGTACATAATATTGATTTATACAAGAGACATGTCGTGAGAAGAATATTTTTGGTTTTTGTATTTTATATTTTTTATGTCTTTTTGAAATTTTATATTTTTATATTTTGTTTTTGTTGGTTTTTCAAATTTTGTATTTTGTTTTTTAAAAAATATTTACATGCGAAGCTTCATGAGATGATTCAAGAAGATTCGAGAAGACTTTCTAACTCTTCGTGAGTTAGGCTTCGCATTCCAATTCGACGAACTAAGTATTCAAACCGCTCTTTTGGGAGGGCTTTAGTAAATAGATCGGCGAGTTGGTATTCAGTCCCCACGAAAAATAATTCAACAGTACCCTCTTCGACGTGTTCCTTGATAAAGTGGTAGCGGACTCTAATATGCTTGGTCTTGGAGTGCTGAACTGGATTGCACGAGATGGCTATGGCACTTTTCGAGTCACAATACATAGGTATGTGGTCGAAAGAGTAGCCATAATCTGTGAGTTGTGTCCTCATCCATAGAACTTGGGCACAACACACAGATAGAGACACATACTCGGCTTCTGCGGTTGAAAGCGTCGTGCAGTCTTGTTTCCTTAATGACCAGCCTGCTAGCTTCTCTCCCAGAAATTGTGCTCCTCCGGATGTACTTTTTGCAGTGACTTGGCAACCAACATGATCGGCATCTGCAAAGGCTGTTATTTTGAACTCCGAATCCTTCGGATACCAAAGTCCCATGTTAATGGTTCTTCGAAGGTACCGGAAGATCCGTTTAACCTCTTTGAGGTGAAGTTCGGTAGGCCTTGCCTGAAACCGTGCTAATAAACATACAGCAAAATGTATATCGGGTCGGCTAGCAGTTAAGTACATGAGAGACCCAATCATGCTCTGATATTTCTTCGGATCAATGGGTTTCCCATATAAGTCAGCACCAATTTTGGGTGAGGTGACCATTGGAGTACCAACAGAGTCACAATTTTCCATTCCATGTTTCTTTAAAATCTCAATTGTATATTTCGCTTGATTAATGAAAATACCATGATGGGATTGATGGATTTGAAGTCCAAGGAAGAATTTTAATTCGCCCATCATAGACATTTCAAATTTACTTTTCATGAGATTTGCAAAAAGTTTTGAATGTTTTGGATTAGTGGACCCAAAGATTATGTCGTCCACGTAAATCTGAACAATCAAAATGTCATCTTTAAACTTTTTGGTAAACAAGGTTGGGTCAATTGTTCCGTTGGTGAAATGATTTAACAGCAAGAAAGATGAGAGTTCATCGTACCACGCCCTTGGGGCTTGTTTCAGACCATAGATAGCCTTTTTGAGCTTGTAGACGTAGTCGGGATGATCTTTGTCAACGAATCCATCAGGCTAACTCACGTACACCTCTTCCTTCAGAGTTCCATTCAAGAAAGCCGTCTTGATATCCATCAGATAGACCGTGATGTTCTTGTGAGCCGCGTATGCTAAGAAAATCCTGACCGCTTCAAGTCTAGCTACTGGCGCGAATGACTCATCAAAATCAATTCCCTCTTCCTGTCTAAATCCCTTGGCCATTAGACGAGCTTTGTTGCGAATTACAGTCATCTCTTCATCCTTTTTGTTCTTCCAAATCCACTTAAGATCAATGACAAGTTTGTCGAGAGGTCTTGGCACTAAATCCCAAGTGTTATGAAGTCGATATTGAAGAAGTTCTTCCTGCATTGCTTCAATCCATGCATCGTATGACATTGCTTCCCGAATGTTCTTTGGCTCTTTTAAACTGACTGAGCAGGCAAAGATGTACATATCACAATCGGTGGCGAGCTGTCTTCTCGTCTGTACTGGCCTTGAAGGTTCACCAATGACATGTTCTATTGGATGGTCTTTAGTCCACTTTAACATTGAAGGGTACCTTGGATCTAACGAATGCGTGTTTGTTGGTTCATGTAACCGAGAAGAAGATTCAGCAGATTTCATAGCAAATGGGTTTTCAAATGGTTCTTCTTCTTCTAACACAGCATCGTTTTGGTATGGTTCTTCTTGATTTAGTGTTGTTTGGGTTTGCTCATCAACTCTTGGTAAAACAATCTCAATTACTGGAGTGGCAGGAGTAGATGTAGATGATGTTGACGTGGAGGGAGTTGGTGCTTCAAATTCGATTGTAGTAGATGCATCTTGTGGTGGTGGTGGTGGTTGTTGTTGAGCGGGTGCAGCGGAACGTTGTTGTGATGTATCTATCGAAGCTCCACCATAGTACTCATCATACATAAACTCGAAGAAATTATCCAGTTCTTGATTTGTTGGTTTATCAGTTGAAGTTGACTGAGCTCCGTGAGGTATGAGTCCTGAACTGATATGTCCAGAAGTTTGACTTTGTGTTGCGGGTTCTAATCCGATACGATTAGAAGCCATCGGGTTAAGCGCGGGTTCTAGAGCGAGTCTCTCAGAAGCCATTTGTGAAATCTCATCAAATTTCACATTCATCGTCTCCATTACTCTTTTCATTCTTCTATTATACACCCTGAATGCCCTCGAGTTATCTGAATAAGCAATGAAAAAACCAATATCACCCTTAGCCTTCAGCTTCCCCAGATCCTCTCTGTCATTTGTGGGATAGCACAAAGCGCCAAATACATGAAGATAAGAGATATCGGGTTTTCTGTTGTTCACTAGTTCGTATGGGGTTTTATTGAATCTTGGATGGATTAGGGATCGGTTTTGAGTAAAACAGGCAGTGGAAACAACATCAGCCCATAAAAACAACGGTGCACTGGAATAAATCCGCATTGTACGAGCAGCTTCCACAAGTGTTATGTTTCTTCTTTCAACTACTCCATTCTGTTGTGGAGTTCTGACTGCTGATGTCTGGTGAGTGATTCCAGTTTCTTCAAAATATGTTCTTAACTCCTGATTAGTAAATTTCGTGCCATTGTCAGTTCTTATAATCCTAACTGGAGCTTGAAGTAAGACTTGAATCCGCTTCAGAAAGGTGATGATGATTCCTGGTGTTTCGTCTTTTGATCTCAAAAACCTTACCCATGTATATCTTGAATAATCATCGACAATCACAAGAATATACTTCTTCCCATTGATACTCTCAACTCTCATTGGGCCACATAAGTCCATGTGCAATAGATGTAACTTATCAACCGAACTTGGAACGGTTTTAGGTTTATAAGTTGCCCTTTTGCTCTTGCCTTGCTCACATGATGGACATAAGTGTTCTTTGGTGTATTTGAATTTAGGGAGACCGGTGACGATGTTGTCTTTGGCAAGCTTTGTTATCGTGTCAAAGTTGAGATGGGAAAGGCGTCTATGCCACAACCAGGACTTAGTATCGTCAGCTCTTGTCATAAGACAAATTGGTGATGACGAGGCCATTTGGTTTATGTCGATAGCATAGACATTGGTTCCACGATTTCCGGTTAAGAGATCATCACCAACCAAGTTCCTAACGAAACATGTTTTTCTTCCCAATCCTTCGACATAGTAAACTCGAGTGATTAAAAAATTCCCAAACTGTAGATCTCCATAACCCAGAATAGCTGCTACATGATCATTTCCAAACCGAACTGTTCCCATGAACTTCCATACAAAGTTGATCAGCAGCTTCAGATTCCCGGTCATGTGCTTGGAGCAACCCGAGTCGACGATCCAAAGACATATTTCGATAACCTGCCAATAACAGATGATTGTGCATTTGGAACCATTTATCATTTGGTTCCATGGGGTTAGGGATAACAGGAGAAATACAATCATAGACGGTTTTTACTGGTTCTTCCTTAGCCATTTTTATTCTACCATTTTCAAGACTGAATTCTCTACCCATTGGAATCCATACGCACATCTTAAGATAGTTCCTAGGCAGCAGACTACTAGTAGTTTTCCTAGACTTTGCAATAAGTCTTTGAATGTATCTAGTCTTAGCAGTAGTTCCTGAAGGAACATCTTTCTTAGCAGGCTTATCATTCACATGCACAACATTAGAAACAATATCATCACACACATTTTCAGACAAAGATTTCTTGTTCATTAAACAAACAGGTTCATTACATGCACTAGAAATATTGTCTTTAACATTACATTCAGATGACATAAGTTTCTTCTTGGAAAGCGATAAAATCCTAGGGTGTTCTTCTACTTCTTTCGTTTTATTCTTGGTTTCACTCTTAGAAGCAGGCGCGACTCTATTCCTTGTATTGCTCCTAGGCTTTGGTCTGCTGCTCTTAGAGGTACTTTCTACTCCTGTAGAAGGTAAGGCACACTCATTAGGATTTATCTTGTTGTCCTTTGAATCAGTGTTAGCTTTCCTAGTCTCTTTTGGATTTTCCTTAACACTTTTGTCTATCGCCCTATATGTTTTAGATGTAGAGGTAGATGCAATAGTGGTACTAATCCTATAAAGTCCAGGTGCTATCACATTTGGTGTTTCGACAACTACTTTCTCTTTTCCTTTTTCTTTGGGCAAGAGTGAAGGAGCACATTGTGAAACTGACATTTTTGGTTTTGCATTAATTTCTTCACCCTTCCCTTTTTGACATTCAAGCTGAGACTTCAAAAGATCAATTTTGTTTTTGCATTTCTTTGTAAGAATGTTCATACGACAATTTTTCATACTTGCATTCTTCCTTTTTTCGATCCAGTTGTTTAAAATATGTAACATTTTCTTTTTCAAGCTTTGCAAATGCATTTTCATATTTTGAAACAATTTCGGAAGTCTCGGCTCGAATTCTTTCATCATCTTCAACAGAATACATTTGATAAATAATGGACATAATAGCAGTTGAAAGAGCTTCTTCAGAGAGTGCGTCATTTTGTTTTTCCAAAACTTTGATTTTTTCAACGTTTTCATTAGCTTCAAGTACCAAGGATGTGTGGTCCTTGACAAATTCAGTTACTTCTTTGATAATTGCATTCTCAACATGAATTGCTCTCGCATGTATGACAGATACAATAGGAGTAATCTCTGTTTCGAACATCTTTTTCTGTTCAGTTTGAAAACTTGAAAACCAATCGTTTATTTTAGCATCAGTTTTGGTTGCCACAACAGTTTGAAGCATTTCAACTCTCCTTTTAAGATCGGCCAAAAGTATTATAGCTTCACTTGTGTGACAAGTGTTGTTAGAGTACATTTGTTCGATGTTAGAAAGGTGTTTTGAAACAACTTTTCTTTTTGGGACAGCCACTGGTTTTTTGAAAAACATTGGTGACTCTTTTTTAACAAGATGAACTCCAGCAAGTTTGTTAGCTTCATTATAATCGATTGGTTGGATTTCTCTGTTCAACTGTCTCATTTTGTTTCGACTCTCTTTCGTAAGCTCAATCGTTTCATGCGAATCATAACAAGCAGGTGGATCATGCACATCATTTATAATATTACCATTATATAGCACATTCTGTTCTTTCTGAGCTTTCTTGAGATAACAAGGGTTTTCACATCCGAGAGCCATTTTCTTTCTTGTATGTAAAATCGGGTTTGGATCATTAATTATCAAATTGATTGTTTGTGCAGAATGACCCATTTTTACAAGCAATTCTTCCAACTTTTTAATAGTTTCCTGTTTGTCAAGTACTTCATCAAGAAGTTCATCTTCTCGTTTTGAAAACTTTTTATGCAACTCTTTCTTTTCTTTTTCAAGATCAGAACAAGTTGATTTTTGTTTAGAAAGTTGGTTCGTTAGATCAGAAATTTCTGCTGTTAAGGATTTAATTTGCATGTTCAATTTAACATCAAGAGTGTCGTATTTGATTTGCAAATGTTTCTCCCTTGAAACAGAATCACTGTAACCAGTTTCAAGTTCTGACAGTCGTTTGTGGTGAAATTCAAAAGCTTTTTCGTTCACCTTGTATCTCTCAAGCTCAGTGGTCAATTTTTCATTAGCGGCCTTAACATCGCTATTGATCTTTTTGACCTTTTCAATTTCAATACTACAATTTTGCAATAATGATTCAAATAAAGCACGTGTTTCCTCTTCAGTCTCAGTATGCTATGACTCAAAGTCACCATTAGGATTCATATCTGGAGTAGCCAAATTAGTATTACTACAACTTGGGGAGTCCATATATGTATCATAAGTGAGAGTAGGAGTCGCAGGATGCAGTTCTTGTTGAGGTGACATATCAAACATTTCATTATTGTGACATGTAGCATATGTAGGTACCTCAGATATCACATTAGCATCATAAGCAGGAGGTGCTTCAGAATCCGTGTCATATTTAACCTCTTGAAGATTTGCCATGAATATGCAGTTGGCATCGATATCCTCCAAATCCTCTGTGTCATCCATCAGTGCCATGAAATGATGTTCCTCAGCACTCAACTGAAACCCTGCCTTGTCCTTTTGAGCTAAGATCAAAGCTTTCTGAAGATACTCGGGATCTTTCTTTTTTGGCTTGGAGGGACAGTTTCTTGCCATATGACCAGTACCCTGACAGTTAAAACATTTCAACACATTTCCTTGATTCATGTTCCCAACATTCCCAGCAACTGGAGCAGCAACATTCCCAAACTGATTTCCCATATTCTGACCTCTTCTGTTTCCAACAACTTGAACCATCTGATTCTGATTACCCATAATCTGACCCATTTGATTTCCCATATACTGCCCTGTATTTTGATTACCCATCTGAGGAGCATATCCTTGTTGATTCCCATATCCTCCAACCATTTATCCTTGTTGACCCATGTTAAAGCCCGGTTGAGCAAACTGCCTGTAGCGAGAGTTCGACGAAATCCTTTGATTGTTGTTGGTAGGTGTGGAATAGCATCCTTGAACAACTTTTGATAGAAGGGTGAATGCTTGAGACAGTACAGACATGTCATCATTAGGATTGTATGGTGATTCTGGGTATAGTTGTTGTGGAATGACTTGTTGTTCTTGAGGATAGAATTGTTGTTGTGGGAAGATAGCAGTTTGTGGAGAGTATTCATGTGGCATGTAGTTCTGAGTGGGAGTTGATGATGATGGTGTGTTCACTGTTGAAGGTGATGGTGATTGAGCAATCAATGCCTAAAGGATCATGTTTTTTGGCAAGCATTTCTTTCCTAACCTCATCTGCCTCTTTTTGGTTTTGTTTCAAGAAATCATACAGTTGATCATAGTTCACTTCATGAAGGTTCTTTGTTTGATTAACAATGGTAACATATCGTCCCCATTCCTCTGGAAGGTTGTTAAGAAACTTGATGTTCTGGACAATCTGTTTTGGTGTTAAATTAGTCCTGATGAGCTCATTCATGAGAGTGCAAAACCTTGTGTAGTAGATTTCAATTGGTTCAGCTGGAGTGGATGAAAACTTCTCCCATTCAGTTAGAAGCTTGTTTTCAATGTCTTGTTGACCAATTTCAGTTCCATGACATAGCCTCCTAACTCGTTCCCACATGTCGTAAGCAGTTTCACAGCTGTCAACAGCACAAAAGATCTCTTGTGGTAAACCAAGTTGAATTAGGTGCATGGCTAAGTCATCTGCTTCAATCTGTTTCCAATCCTCTTTTGTGTACTCTTCTTCTTTCTGAGTACGAAAGGATGGTGGAACAGGAGGTGTTTGATTCGGATCACCAGCTTCTTGAATCTGACGAGGTTTGAATGGACCATTCTTGATGGAGTTGATCAGGAGTTTGCCTTGTCCATTAGGTTTTGTTTTCAAGTAACGAAGCATACGGCTTGTCCATGGAAGATAACTACCTTTCTCTAGCAGGGGAGGACGGTTTTCAGCACCAGCTGCATGGATGTCTTGTTGACTAGTCATTGTTGTTGTTGTATGATAAGGTTGATTGATTCAGGATCGTTGCAAAGAAATAGGTGTTGTGATTGTTGAAGGTTTAAACGTTGATGTTGATGTGAAGCCTTGATTTGAATTTCGACAAAATTTATGTAAATTATAATTTAGATAAAATGTCAATTTCTAAAGAAATTTCAATTTGACCAGAATTTATACAAATTATGGTAAAATTTCAATTTAGATAGAAATATCTAATTTATATAAATTGATAATTTATATAAAGTGATCTAACAATCTTATACAAGAAAGTAGATATCTGAGTGTCGATGTAGTTTCACACTTATACAAGTTAGAAACTACCGAGTCCAATCGTTGCCAAATTCCAAAAGTTTACTAAAATCTGCCTCAATTGCGAAAGTGTGTCCCAATTGCGAAATTGTTGATGAATTGCGAAAGAACCACTCAATTGCGAGACAGAAACCAATTGCGATAGATGCACAAATCCGAGACACTTTGCCAATTCCAAAAGAATTCAATTGCGAGAGGCTTTTTGAAATGCGAGAAACCCTCTTTTTTCGCAAAGCAATTTCGAAAAACCCTCTTTTCTTATCGAAAATATTTACAAGAGATTCGATTTTTTCTATGAAGAAGCACCTTTTTATCAACTTCTTGTACAAGAAATGATAAAAAGCAATCCGTAGCAAATAGAGTCGAACTTGGGACAATTTGTTGCGTCTTTTTCACAAACCCAACTTTTTCTCGTAACAACACAAAAATCTCACAACTTTTGATCTTAAACACATGAAACACACCAAAAACTATCAACTTTTTCTCAAATCCGTGAAGAAAAACACAAAAGCTTGACGCTTTTTGCTTAAAACGCACGAAATAATCAAAAACTAATAACCTTTTTATTAAACAAACCCACGTAAAACTCAAAACAAACACAACTAGAACCTAGATCAATGTATGGAGATTGATACCACTTGTAAATACTAGATTCTAACCTTAAAACAACAAACTAAAGCAATATAAAAAACTACTCAAATAATAACGTGACACTCTAATGATATAAAGAAGAAAGTAAAGATGAAAGAAGAGTTTGGATCGTGTGTGTTAAATCATAGCCGAATGTTTATCATTAATCCATAAGAGAACAAAGCTAAAGAGAAACACATACACACACTCTCTCACCTTTACAATACTTAGAGGCACACCAAAATGGGTGGAGAGTGTGTGTATTTATAGTGAAGGGTAAGGCCTTGGATGCCCTAAAGGCCTTGGGATGGGCTTTGTGTTGGACTTGGGCTTTTGATGATTTATCTTTATCTTTACTAAACTAAGTCCAACACAAGCTTTACATGGTTGTTTATTCTACACGACATACATAAATAAACTTATACAAATGACCATCACTTCTATAAAAATATAAATGTTAACAACCTTTGATACAAATCGTGTGTTTTTTGAAATACAAAACGTGTATTATTTGAAATTAATATAGTGTGTGTTTTTTAAAAGTTGTCAAATTTGAATTAATCAAGTTGAAAGTATATTAAAAGATACTTAAAGATATTAGTTTAAGTTTTTAAAATTTAAGATTTCAAAAATAAAAATTTATTCTTTATAAGTAATATATATAGTAAACTTATTCTTATATAGATTAGGTAACTGATTCCTATGACTTAAGTCAACATCCTTATTAGCAATTCTTCATGATTTATTTTAAAATAGTGTTAATAGACAAAGAAGTTACTAAAATTTGGAAAAATGTTCGCCTAAGTTACTATAGTTTAAAACGTTACAAGCAAGTTACTCAACTTTTTCTCACCGGTTACATAAGTTACGGTCTTAGTTTTAACTATTTACTACCGGTTAAATTCCTACGTGGCACTGATGTATTATGGGTTAATAGACAAATAAATTACTAAAGTTTGAGAAAATGTTTAGATAAGTTACTAAAATTTGGGGCAATGTTCACTTAAGTTAATATAGTTAAAACGGATAATAGGTTTGTATTCTCGTTCACTAATGTCTAATTCTGGATTATATTCTCTTATAGACGACGATCTTCATGCCATCAATCTGGTGGATAGTGGGTTTATTGTGATAAGAGACGGGTGCACTATCTTTCAGTTCCTGTGCAAACGGATAAAACCAGATAAAATAGATTGTGAAATCTATAGATCGTTGTAGCTCTAGTTTGTTAAGAACTAATCTAGGATAATGATAACATAGGCGGAATATTCAAACATAGAATCAATATTATCATAACAAGGTTTTTCCAAACATTCTCCACAGCCTCAATATTATTTATTCAAGATAATACGGTTACATCAATGAACTGTAACAGGAATCATAGATTCTTGAGACGACAAACAACTCTAACCCTAGGCGTCTAAACAAGACCATACACCTAGGTACATACACACACTTTTAGGGTTTACATTGGAACTCATGACCTATGTAAAACGTACACGTCTGATCTCCTTTTATAACATAAGGAGTCCAAGACTTACAAAGGAAGTAAACAATAAAGTAAATCTTTTAAACATTAAGGAATATCTTCAAAATCTTCCATCACTTGAACAATTCCAGCTTTTGCACTTAAGTCCTTTTGTTTCATTCTTTTATTTATTTTGTCTCATCAAATTAAGAATCCCAACTATCTTCCCCTATTTGATGATGACAAAACAAATAAAGTCGTGTACGAACCTCCCTAGACGAAGTAGAGAAGTTGAGATGTAAACATCTCCCTGAATGAAACAAATACTTCCCCTTAATTCAGACTTCATTTGTACCATGTTATACCACCAAAGATCTATAAGTTGCAAATTTCTTCCCCTTTTTGTCCTCATCAAATTGGGAACTAAAGTATGCAACCTTGATCTTCACAACCACAAACCACTATCATACTTCCAATCCAGTCTTCCAATATCTCAAATTACCCACCATTAAGACGACAAAAAAGCTTACTATAAATGAACTCAAGACAAAAGAAACCTAAACCAGTAGTAATAATAACAACTAGCAGTTGTAAAAACCTTCACCTCGATGTAGCATATAAATGGTTAAACATTTTAACATTAAGCTTCCCCTGAAACCCATATGTTAACCATTTCTTGATTCTTCAAATCTGTAAACTTGATGTAATGATTACTGATGAAGAAAACTAAGTATTACAAACTTGATGTTGAAGTAGAACAACCCAAACTTGTATATTATATCTTGTACTATATATGTGACTTCGAACGTATACCAAAACCGATATATAAGGAGATTTCAATCTCTTGACAAAAATCCAGATTTGTCAAGACTTAGTCACCACTTGAACGCACAAACAAGTTACCTCCTGCTAAAAGGTATGATAAAACACAAACCCGAATAATTCCAGTTCATCGTCAAATAGATGATAATCAACCTTTTTCGTGATCAATTGAACTAATAAAAATGAGCCATTAAACCTTTAAGAACGTAAACCAATATCCAAAAACCTTCTGTGTGTGTGTTGGAACCAACCTATTCCAAATCGAAGACCAAATAAAAAAAAACTGAAAATCAAAAATCAACCAAACTTGCTTTTTCGTCCAGTTCTGTCCTATTTCTTCTTTCTTAGTGATGTCCGATATCTATCAATTCCTCTTCTTTGTTGTTCCATATCTGACATAACTGGCAGTATTAAACTTCCTTCTACCAGTACTAAAACAAAACGGCAGTATAAACTCTTAATCAACCATAAGCAGTACAAACTGAATCGTAGCGGTACTAAATGCAAAGTGGCAGTACAAACGTAGATGGAGAAGTACTAATTTCATTCGAGCAGTACAAAGTTCATATAAGCAATAGTACTAACTCGAAGGCATTGGGCAGTTTTAACTCAAACGATCATCTTTAACTTGAATGAGCAGTACTAATAAACATGACCAGTACTAGCCTCCAAAAAGCAACATTAATCTGGTTCGTAGCAGTATAAACTCATTATAGCAGTATTAAGTTAAAAACTTATTGCTGTCAGCATTACGGCATGTTCTAGAGCAGCACAAAAATCCATCCAGTACCTTCAGTTGATACGCATAATCCACCAGTAGAGGTACTCAAAAATTTCCAGTAATCAAAGTCGACTATTCTTATACCGCCAGTAGGAATACTCTCAAACAATGTACTCCCTCCGTCTCAAAAATATTGTCCATATTTCCATTTTGGGATGTCTCAAAATAATTGTCCACTTTCCCTTTTAAGTAAAAACTAGAGAATATAGTAGGGGAATATTCTATTTGAGTTGTTGAAAACAAAAGTATCCCCACTTTTATTAAACTATGTGATTCTTGTCTCCTGACAATTATTTTGAGACGGATGGAGTAATAATATTCAACAAATAAATAACCTCAGTCCCAACTTCCAGGAATCATATTCGCTCCATTGTGTCTACGAGTAAAGCAATTCAAATCAAAAAGTAAACTTACTTCCATTCACATCAGGATGATCTTACATCTTTACTTCCCCTAAACATGTTACACGATATGCTTGATTCATGTTGTCAGTACTGTGTTAGGGTTCATGAAAACCCTAATCTTCATTCTTTTCTCCACGTGAAACAAGCAGCAACATCATGATGTAAACCCTAAATTAGAATTCTAACGGATCTCCAAGCTTCTATCTTCATTCATTCCTTACTAGGGTTCATCATCAATCTTAAGATCGACTCACCAAAGCTAGTAGGAAGAAAACCATTATCGAACGCCATTCTGCTTATTAGGGTTTGAGAAAACCCTAAAAACCTTCGATATTTAATTCACAGCTTCCAAGGAACAAATTAAACCAATACTATCCTTCCATTTTAAAGAATTAGAGTCTTAAAAACCCTAATATGCACCGAATGTGACCAGAACACAAAAACAGAAAACTTCGACTACTTATGCTTCATAGAACGACTTCAAAACCTTGAACAAACCCCAGATCAAGAGCTCCCAAGCTCTGATACCAATTGTGAAATCTAAACACACGTGACTTGTGTTGAGGATACTTTGAGTATATACCAAATAGTATGCGGAATCTACTACTTGATACTTAGAAGATTTTATCAATAACTCCATGGATCGTTTAGAGCACTAGGGATTAACAATAACAATGATAAACATGATGCGCAGCGGAATAAACAAAGCATCATTATTATTGATACAAGGTTTCTCGTCATCATCTCTAACAACTACATACAAAACTCACAGCCCCAATACTACGTGATCAAGTGTAGTACGGTTACCTAATCTAACAGGGATCAATGATCCTTGAGGCTTAAACCAAAACTCTAACCCTAGGCGTCTAAACAAGACCATACGCCTAGGTACACACACACGTTTTCCTGGTGTTACATCTTTGACACACTCTCTAAAACAAACGCCCTTAATCTCTTTATATAATAGAGATTAGGGTTACAAAGACTTCTAACATAATACATATTAAGCCCTTGTAGTTCCATTCTTCATCATTTGAAGAATTCTTCCTTTGTCTTCATAAGTCCTTCATCTTTCATATGTTTTGTCTTATCAACTCAAGTATACGACCCAAATAAGCACGAACTTCCCCTGAAGCTAATATATATGAAAGAATCAAACTTCCCATGCTATACCACCAAGGATCTTTAAGTTTCAAAGCTTCAATGTACTTCTTCCCCTTTTTTCATAATCCACTAGGAGACTCCAAGTAAATGCAACTATGATCTTCACAACCACGAACCACTATCATACTTCCAATCCAGTCTTCAAATGTCTCGAATTGCCCACCACTAAGAACACCAAAAAGCTTACTATAAATGAACTCAAGACAAAAGAAACCTAAACCAGTAGTAATAATAACAACTAGCAGTTGTAAAAACCTTCACTTCGATGTAGCATATAAATGGTTAAACATTTTAAAATTAAGCTTCCCCTGAAACCCATATGTTAACCATTTAAAAGAATTTTTCGAATAACTAACCACCATAGCAACAAACACCATGTAGTACCATCAATGAATGAGCACCAAATAGATTACGAAAAATGACTACAATAGCATTTGAAACAAAGCAGTAGTAACATGAATAATAGTTCTTTAACGTGAACCTGATTCCCAAGAGTATTCAATATTAATGAATATCAGGTCATAACCAAAAACCAAAAATCCAAAACCAAACACCTGTGTGTGTCAACAATCCAAATCTCCAATAAGTCACGAACAAAACCAATCAATCCTCTGTGTGTGTCGTTTGATATCACAAATAAATCCGAGAACCATAACCATGTGCGATCCAATATCAAACAATGCTAAAAACCATATGAGCTTCCCCTCACTTCTTGTAACACATGCCCATAAAAATCACAAGTAGCAACGAATGAAGCCCAAAACCAAATCCATGTACTGTTTCGTATCACATAAATTTGTTTAGACAGAAACCGAATACCAGAGTATCATCAAAACTTACACCATAGCATCATAGTATCTGATTCGCTGGAATCAACACATATTTATTTCCAAGGAATACAATGGAAGTTGTATTCCCGGGTCGTTATCCCCAACGAAGGCGTGAATGGAATTTGTGATCTCGAATCGTGATTGCGTGTTTGAATAAGGAAAATAAAGGGATTTTGGGTTTCTACGCTAAAATTGATGAACATAAATTAAAAACGATTTAATAAACAAGAAAAAAAGATAATCTAAAGAACGTGTGATTAAAAACGTAAAGAAAACTGAAAACGTAATTAAAAAGGGGAAAACGCGAGACAAAAACGTGTAATCTAAGAAATATTAATCCTAGGAATACCAAATTATTTTTACTACATCCTAAATGACAAAAGAAAATTTTTCAAAAAAGAATTACATTTTTTTGAATTATATTTTATTTAATATGAATTAAAAACTAATTTAAAGAGAAAAATACATTAAAAATACTAATTGAAAAGGGAAAAATATGAAAATTTTCACAAAAATACTTTAAACTAATCTGAAGCTAGGAAAAATGAAAAGAGAACTATGTTCACCCCAAATAAGCAGAATAGGTTAATAAGCAGTTTGCAATAAGCACAAAAATAAGCTAAAAAGCTCTAAAAATTATCACAAGCTCAGAAACTGAGGAACATACTAACTGAAGCTTAAATCAACTGAATAAGATCAAATAAACACTAGGAATAAGCAGTTAAGCTGCTGCACAGTTACACAAAACATGCAGAAATGAATGAGTGAGAAGCACTTTTGCAGCTGTCCTATAAGCTAAGCATAAGCTTATTGGGGGAATCCAAAATCAGTTACTGAAAGCTTATACTACAAGCTACTTGAAAACTTAAAATGCCCAAAATTCATCCACAATTGCTTATTGAAAAGAGGACTAGATCAGATGCTATAGAAAAGGAAAACTGATTGCAGACTTAGAACAGGGCAAATAGGCTGATTTGCAGACTAATAATAAGCTATTAAATAAGCTGAACAATGAAATCTAAGCGTAGAATTAGAAAGACAGGACTACAAGCTATTTATAAAAACAAAAATCATGCAAAATGAACAACTAAATAAGCAGTTACAAACCAAACTATAAGCTGAGTAAGGCAAAAATTGAACTGATGCAGCAGTGTAGGGAATATGGCCTCAGATCCTTAATACTTAATGAAACTGGCCCAAATGTTAATTGCACACTACAACAACTCTAAAGGGTACAAATATGCCAAAAAATGATGGCCAAATAAGCTCAGCTTATGCAGAGCTTATTTGGGCAGTTTAACTTCTAACTTTGCAACTAATGATTCAAAAACCTCAAATCAGTTTAAATGACTTAAAACCTAATGAATACTGCCTATACAACTCATAATAAGCTCAAACAAAACTCATTCAAATGCAAAGGAACAGTAAAAGCTAATTTAAACACCTAATGCAGTTCTAACCCAAACACCCCTAACAGAAACTGATTTGAACATTTGTATTAGAAGCTACCAAGGTAAAACATGAATCTACTCAACAACTGATTATCCAACTTATTTAAACTTAAAAAAGCCCTAAGCAACTAAAATAAGCAAGATAAGCAGTTTGACTAACTTATTTGACTAATGTTGACTTTCTTGACTAATGAGCAATCTTGAAATTAGAACTGAATTAAGCAATAGGAAACTAATAATAAGCTAACATGAAACTTATGTAAGCTAAATGGGAACAGATCAAAGGCTTTTGGAAAACTTAACAACAACAGATTCGAATAGCAACTGAATTAACATTAACTTGAATATCAACTGGCTTAGTACAATGCTTACTGAAATTAAACTGAGAACTGAAATTAAAGTTACATTCTACTAAAATTAATCTAACAATAACACTTAAAATCTACACTACGAATTGGTCTAAAAGCAGTGACAAGTATCTCTGTGTGTCTTCTTCTTCTTAAATATCCATCCCAAATGCTTCTTCTCTTTCTTCTGATTATTTCCCAGCCATTGGATTACTCAGAATCAATCTCAATCGTTCATCATATTTTTGGCGGGAAAAGGAAATGTGGGTTAGTGGGATTTTTGTATCACGTTAAAAGGGTACTAGTCTGGAGCTAGAGGAGGGGGAGAAGGTTGAGTGTTGGCAGAGAAAGCATGGGGGGGGGGGAACATTGTTTTCGGTTTTGGGAATTGGAAATGGTATTGGCGGGTTTAATGGTTTTGGGAAGGAGATGGTTTTGACTTTTGTCTTTGACCGACATTAGCTAACTCAAAAAGAAAAAGGCCGGTTGGGTTTTGTTTTAATTATTGGGCTTTGGGATTCATTTTGTGGGCTGGGGTTTATGTGGTGATGGGTTGGGTTTGTTTTTAGGATAAAAAGATAGGATGGTTTAGGTGTTGTTTAGGATAGGATTTGATTTGGGATTTGTTTAAACATTGAGGAACCATTTTGTAAATCCTGAAAATCCAAGGACCATATTTTTCATTTGGATATTTTTGAGGGTTGAATCTTGACACTTGAGCATAATTGTGATACAAACTCTTAAATTCCATTCCGGCCTCGGCTTTTCACGCTTTTCCAATCTTGTGCTCGGTTTTTGCCTGTTTTGCCCTGTTTTCGATCCTTTTGTACCTGAAACACATAAAAACACAAACCAATGATATTTTCAGTATAATATGGTCTATTTGGGTGTTTTCAGTATTTTTATGGTCTAAAATGGGCATAAAATGATGAGTATTTACACACTCATCAATCCCTCACACTAAACTATTGCTAGTCCCTAGCAATCCGATCATATGAAGTAATGAAAGGATCAAAAGAATACCAAGTATACCCCGTTTTGATTTTTTTATTTGATGCAAGAGATTTAAACTAAAACAAAAATAGACAAAATGCTTGATTTCCAAAAATGGTATCATGGAAAGGGATTCACACAAAATGGGTGTCTCCAGGGAATTGAAATCGTCATCCTCTTTTTGATACTCCCAACTAAGCTTAAATTCAATGTGCAAATGCTTTTGTAAAATGCTAACACTACTTATACTAATAATCTATGTAAGCCGAGACTTAACTTTTCATTCCCACAATTATTTAAGTTAGGTGACTGTGCTTATTTTCGAAATTTTGACCGCAAAAATCGACGTTTTTATAAGACTTTGACTAATACTAGTTGAAAGATAGATTTAAAATTCACAACAAGCAAGTTTCAAAACACATCAAAACTTATTTCATTTTGCAATATCATTCCATTTTATTATTTTTTTTCTTTTCATTTTTTCATCAAATTTTTTTTTTTTTTTTTTTTTTTTTAATTGTGCAGCAAAAACTAACGGAGTTTCACGGGAACCAAGACCTTACACCTTCCTGGAATAAAGGATCCAAGGGCCGTTACAACGGAGAGTTCCAAGACCTTAACGCCTTTCAGAATTAAGGGTCCAAGGGCCGGTGTAAGAGGGTAACCAAGACCTAAACGCCTTCCGGAAATAAGGATCCAAGGGCCGATCTTGAACCTTAGCTTTTTAGCACATTTATTTATTATTTAACTTTTACATTACTATGACATATGCTTGTTCCGAAGTTTAAATAAATCTTTGAACTAGTATTTTTCAAAATCGTATGAAAAAATGATTTTGTGTGTTCAAATGTTTGAAAATAAGCACTAATTAAGTCAGATTAGGAGCTACTGGGAGGAAAAGCCATAGATTACTTATATAAGCTCTAAAGAGAACCAACTACTCTACGCTTAGCATTTTCATGTGCACAAATCGTAAAACCTTAGTCTAACCGTTAAGGAAGCAGCCAGATCAATACTCTGGCAGAGTCGGGATTCCCTTTGTTCTAACCTAATCAAGACTAAACATAACACACTTTTATTTAAAAACGACAAAAAATTTTAAAATTTGGGTCAAAAACGGGGGTACTAGGGCACTAGAAGGTACATATGTGACAAAATTCGCGAGAATTCCCCCCCACACTTAGAATTGAATATTGCCCTCAATATTCAAAGTACCGGCTATTATGCCGCCACTTAGAATGTAAAAGGGTAATACTAATAGCCAAGTGTGGAACAGAAATCTCCATTTTCACAAACAGGATTAAAAAGATATCCCTAGATAATCATTAGCAAAAGGATAGGATATTGGGCGGCTGGATTGAAAACAGGCGCGTCAATCAACACTATCCAAGGGAAACCTGAAAATCAGAGCAAACAACACAAAAGCCAAGCACAGTGGGACTCCCCCACACTTAGTGTCAGAAAATAGAAAGAAGACAGAAACATGGGTTGTCACCTGAAGAAGCGAAAAGTGTACCGCTTTTAAGGGGTCATTTAAGCCCTAAATCGTATTTATTTGATCAAATATTGCCCTAAATCGTTCCTTTTGTCATTTTAGGTACTTTGGAGAAGAAATCTGGAAAAGGAAGCATTTTGGACGTTTTTGGAGCATAAAAGTGAAGAAAACGGCAAAGTCTCAAAATTGTGCTAGAAAGTACCTTTGACGGCGTCAGGATTTGTTCTTGACGGCGTCATGGCTTGGCAAAAGTGGTGGATATGAAAATTACTCATGATAAGCCAAAGAAATTTGCATGGGAATTCTGACGGCGTCACCCTTTGGAGTGATCAAGGTCGTCACGACTTAATTTAAAGAGGGACGGCGTCACGTCTAATTCTGACGGCGTCAAGCCTTGATAAGCCAGAACGGATTTTGGAGAGCTAAAGAGGGACGGCGTCAAGATGGCCATCCGGGAACCCTAAAAGCGGCGAGGTGACGGCGTCACACTCCATAACGTGACGCCGTCAGATCTGAAAGTCTATATATAGTTTTGCAATTTTTTGTCATGAGTGTGGAACTTATTGTGGAACTTTGTGTGTAAGAACCCTAAGACGATTTTAGCAGCTTTTTCAAGGCTTTTTGCCTTGAGATCTTCCATGTTACATTGAAGATAACTTATCAATTAATCATTCAATATGTCTATGTGTTGTTTGATTCTATCTTGTTCTTGTCTTTTGTTTAACATGCTAGGCTAGATTTATCTTGTGTTTGCTTAGATCTAATGAAACCTAGCTATTGATTATTGGTTATTAGTGTGTTATTAGTTGTATTGGATGATTGTTCATCTATGTTAGGCTTAAGAAAACTGGCTAACTTCCTATTCGGTAACTTGCTTGAACGTCTTAAGAAGCATGAACCAATGCGTACTAAGGTTTTTATGGTTGTATTTAATGCACAAGCGAATTCTAGTGATCCCATGTTAGGAGCTTCCTAGCCGGCTCGACATAGGAGTGAAGTAGGAGCTTGTAGAGTTGGGGAAGTACGTACGCCACCCCACGATTGGTATTAAGGAATACACCCGTCATCCACGCGATTAATACACACTAATCAACCGGTAAAAGATAGTTAGGGAGTAAGGAAATCTAAGTAAACACATTTCTCTCCACATAAGTTTTACCAACCTTTTCATTTTCGTTATTTTATTTTATTTGCATTCGTAGTAACTTGGGTTAGTTGACTAGCAACTAATTCCGCCCACTCTTTCAAACCCGAGATTTTACTTGCTTTCATAAAATTATAAAAAAATACAAAAAGAATCTTCCCTCACCCTTAGACCTATTAGAGTAGTTTTTCATACCTAACGAACACTATTCCCTGTGGAGAACGATCAATCCCCCGTACTTACCACTACACTATACTACATCGGTCAGGTACACTGCCTGGTGGGGTTGTAAGCCTCTTGAGATCCCTCGAGAGGTAAAACCTGTTGTAAGGTTGCAAAACCACGCATCAAGTTTTTGGCGCCGCTGCCGGGGAATAGTTATTGTTTAGGTTGAATTTTTTTTATTTTATAGGTCTACTCACTACATTCCTTTCTAGTGAGATTTTTATTTTCTTTTTCTAGGTTTTCTTTAGTCTATCTATTTTCTTCGTTTCTTTGTTCGTAACCATTACCATTTGACATCATGGAAGATGGTAATATCCTTAATCCCAACAACCCACCACCACAACAACCACCACCACCTCCTAGAGCCCGTACCTTAGGAGACTTCTCCCGTCCTAGCCACCATGGCTATCGAAACACCATTGAGCTCACTCAAGGAGCCAATGTCACACACCTTGCGATCCGACACCATCCGATTGGTGCAAAGCGGATGCGCATTCCATGGACTTCGTTCTGAAGATCCTAATCAACATCTCAAGGACTTACTCAAAATCGTTGATTCTCTAGACCTTGATGTTTCCACTCATGAGACGACCCGACTGCGTCTCTTTCAATTCTCTCTGCGGGACCAAGCTAGTCAATGGCTAGAGCGTCTACCCGCAGGATCCATCACCTCTTGGGATGATCTCACCACTCGTTTCCTTGCTCAGTTTTTCCCACCAGGAAGAACTACCAAGCTAAGGAATGATATCTTGATGTTCCAAAAACGTCAAGGCGAAACCCTCTACGAGGCATGGACTCGATTCAAGGACTTAATCCAAAAAGTCCCTCACCATGGCATAGAACTTTGGCTCCACGTCCAAATCTTCTATGACCATATCAATCTCTACACGAGGCAAACCATTGACCAATCGGCCGGTGGCAAGCTACGTGATCTAAGTGCGGAACAATCATGGGCTCTCCTAGAAGATCTTGCTCTTTATGACAACGAAAGTTGGAGTGACCCCCGTGATTTGAATAAAACGGTCAAGGCAATATCTTTGCCTTCGAACAATTCAAGCACTTCCGACCGTAGGATCATAGAACTTGAAGACCAAGTCAAGTTTCTCATGAAATTCTACGAGGCTCCTAAACCTTCAAGCCAAGTGAACAAAATCACTTCTTCATGTGAATTATGTAGTGGTCCCCACGACACTCGTGATTGCATGGAACTCCCCGAACAAGCTTTTGCGGACTACACATCCTCGCGTACCGACGGAGCGGGAGACAAGTGGTACACTTTCAAACCCGAGCCAAACCCCTACGGTGATGCATACAACTCCTCATGGAAAAATCACCCAAACCTTAGGTGGAAGCAAAACCAAAACGCACAACAAACCAATTCTTCCAACCCACCTAATCGTTTCCAATCAAGCGGTTCCACATTGAACCGTACTTTCAACAACAATCCTTCCGGCAATGGTAGTACCAATAACTTTGAAGGATTGATGTCCCAATTTATGGCATCTCAAGAAGCTCGTTTAGCCAAGTTTGAAGCCGATTTCAAACAAAAACAAAGCGAGATGACCGATAAGATTGACACCTTGTTGAAAGCCCTCAATGACCGAGAAATGGGAGCACTCCCTAGCAACACGGTCAAGAACCCGAAACTAAACGTCAACGCTATTTCATCGGTTTCGTCCCCTAGTTCTTGTCCACAATATTATTCGGTCAATTCCATGAGCACGTGTTTCAAACAAACCCAACTCATAGTTGAAACACCTCCCACTCAAAACCTTGACGAAGAATTCAAGGAGCTCCACCTTGAAAGTCCGGTTATTGAAGTGTTGGATGAGAAGAAGCTCAAGTTAGGCGAAAAAGGGACCGCCTTTGTTCAAAACAAGCTACCTAAGAAGTTAGATGATCCGGGCTTATTTGTTCTACCTTGCAAGATCGGTAATTCGGAGGCTTATGACACATTAGCCGATCTTGGATCAAGCCTTAACCTACTTCCGTTACCTCTCTACACCTCTCTAAAACTTGGAAAACTTGAAGAAACCGAGGTGATAATAGGCTTAGCGGATGGAAGTGTTGCGTACCCGGTTGGAGTAGTTAAGGACGTGTTAGTACACATAGGAAAACTAACCATTTTAGCCGATTTCCACGTCCTTGATATGGTTAGCGACCCTACATGCCCCTTGTTGATAGGTAGAGGATTTTTGGCGACCGCTAGTGCTATGATTGATTGTAAGGAATCTAAGATAGCGGTAGGAGAAGGAGATACTTGGTCAGTCTATGATGTTAAGAAACATGCCTATGATACTAGTGAGGAACCAACACCACATTAGTTAGAATCAAATAGGAGACCATCTAGATATGGACCTTGGATCGATAGAGACTTCATAGGACCCCAACGCCCATTTTACCTAGAAGAGGACTTTGTGAACCGAACACATACGGTAGAGCAACTCTTAGCTAGGGATACCGAATTGGATCCATTTGAAGACCCTCTAGTTTTTAGGAAGATGATTGATTTCCTAGGAGTTTTGCCAATTAACCTAGGAATGAATAAGTGAACTCGTGAGGACGATGATTATAAGTGGGATTGGGACAAACCACCCAAATACGGAGATGGGTCATGGCATATTAAGATGACATTGTATGACCCGGATGGAGAGAAGTTTGAAAGGATATATCGTACTAAGCGGACCAATAGGAAACTTCAATCCAAGCTTAACCCTAAAGACGTCCTCGATGACGAGCTTACTTACATAGGGTAGCGTGACTTTGAGTCTAGCTACAAGACTCGTTAATAAAGAAAAGCGCTTCTTGGGAGGCAACCCAAGTTTTATTTGCTTTGTGTGTTTATTTGTTTGTTTGTTTGTTTTTATTTGCTTCCGTATGTATGTTTAAATTTTATTGTTATTGATTCATGTTCAAAACTAATTTGTGAAAATGCTTTATTTTGTTTTTAACTTCGTCTTAACTACATATAAAGGTATTTTGCAAAAGATAAGTGTAAGGGAAATCCAAATCGGTTTATTAGAACACAAATGAACATGAATCGTAATAATATTAAATGAACATACATATTAGTATTTGTTTGAGTCAAATGCTTGTATCGAGTCATAATGATGTTTTGCAGGAATTCCAGGAAGTAAGGTATAGGTTTTTCCAAAATTTTTCCGAAAACGTAACATGAGAATTCTGTCAGATCATTTCTGACGGCGTCAGGATTTACAACCTGACGGCGTCAGGTTTAATTTTCTGAAAATTTTTGAAAGTTTTGTTTTCATAAAAAGTTTCTATTAAATCTCTAACTTATAATCTCCAGGAATCTGCAAAATTATCATTCCACAAGCATTATATCCTTATATATAGAATTTATCCCGCCGATGTTATGCAGGTTTTCGTGTTTGTTTTCTCAGGTTTAACAGGTTATTTTGGACAAGGAAATGTTTGTTGGATCAAGCTTATGGCGATGCATTAGCCTTGGAGCTTCAACATTACTTTGGAAGAAGATCTAACCATGTTACTTCATTATCCACCGAGCAAATCAGGGGAGTATTTGATTTCATTCTTTTACTTTATGCTTTTACATCTTGTTATTTGAACATTGGGGACAATGTTCATCTTAAGTGTAAGGGGGGGGGTAAAAGTACGATTAGAGAATGCTATTACGCTTGATTTTTGTTTGTTTAATAGTAGATGTGTAATAAAACTGAGATAAATACCTGTTAGGGTAATTTTAGTGCCAAATTTAAAATTTTTTACAACATTTAGGAGTGAAACTTTGATCTTAATGAGCGTCTCACGGATAGGAGTTATATGACTAGCACAAAAACCGTACCACTAAAAAAATTGTCCACCCCCAAATATGTGAGGTTCGCCCCTAGAATTGGTAGGAAAAGCATTTATGCTATGATGTGTGTACCGGTAGCACTTAGATTCTAGAACTTGCGTTAGGACCATTCCAAGGCCACAAGTGAGACTACATTCGTGTAGTTAGATTTACTACATGATAAGAGGCATTAGGATTAACCCATTGTTTTACACCTGTGTTTTTTGTTATAATTACGTTGGCTACATTGGTCAAGTAATTCTCCCACACCCTTTGCGTTGTACTCATTTTTAGTACACGATACCCCTAGTATACCCCTCAGAGCCTATCTTTTCGTTTTGACCTTTAAGCATTTTACTTAAAGGAAGAATTTGTTACACCCCACTAAAATGTACACCCAAATCGCCTTAGCCTACCTTGTATGCACTCATTTTTAGTGCATTATTGTGACAACATTTGTTTAAACCCAAGTTAATTATCTAGTTGATTACATGGTTGCTAAGTCGAGTCATATCCTTGTACATATTTTTTTGGGACGATTGGGACTCATGGGTAAAGTACTAGTGTAATGGAGTAATGGGGAAGAACATCATTTATTACCCCCATATGTGCTAAATATTTTAAAAGTACTCCAAGTGTTTCGATTATCTTAATTCGAGTCATTAGAATAAGTTATTTGTAAAGTTATGTAAAAGTTCAAGTGTAAGGGGAATGCAACGCCCCTATGATGTATTATTTTGGATGGTAGGGCAAGAGTGTATGAAAAAAAAAATCGAAAAATCAAGAAAAAATACAAAAAAATGAGAAAAAGAAAAGTAGAAAAAACATATGGACTACCATCCCGTTTCATTTTATGTTTATTTTATGTTTTTGTTATTTTGTTTTTAGCTTAAGATTGAGTCGAGTCTTGGCTTAGCAACATTGTATAGTACATGTAATTAATCAAGATCTTTAACTCGCCACCAGTAAAATATCCCTTATCCAACAAATCCGTGTTTATCATATCCCTACACCTAACGTTATAACCCATGTAAAAGACCTCTTTGATAGTTTATCTTAGGTGCTTACGCCTAGTGGAGGAGGTTTTTGATCCTTGCCCAAGCCTATGGTAATCTATTTGCTATGACAGGTAGTGAGAGATATTATCCGTTTTCATTTATGAGATTTATTTTGATGACACTTGAGAGATGTGAGTATCTAAACACTACTTGTGAGGTGCTAGTTTGTAATCTCCGTGCTTATTATGATTAAAGTGGAACGATTATTTGTTGTAATTACTTTTATGTTAGCATTAAATGACCCCTAACTTGTATTTTGATTAGAATAAAAGCGCATTTGCTTGAGGACAAGCAAATCTCAAGTGTAAGGGTATTTGATGAAGCGAAAAGTGTACCGCTTTTAAGGGGTCATTTAAGCCCTAAATCGTATTTATTTGATCAAATATTGCCCTAAATCGTTCCTTTTGTCATTTTAGGTACTTTGGAGAAGAAATCTGGAAAAGGAAGCATTTTGGACGTTTTTGGAGCATAAAAGTGAAGAAAACGGCAAAGTCTCAAAATTGTGCTGGAAAGTACCTTTGACGGCGTCAGGATTTGTTCTTGACGGCGTCATGGCTTGGCAAAAGTGGTGGATATGAAAATTACTCATGATAAGCCAGAGAAATTTGCATGGGAATTCTGACGGCGTCACCCTTTGGAGTGATCAAGGTCGTCACGACTTAATTTAAAGAGGGACGGCGTCACGCCTAATTCTGACGGCGTCAAGCCTTGATAAGCCAGAACGGATTTTGGAGAGCTAAAGAGGGACGGCCTCAAGATGGCCATCCGGGAACCCTAAAAGCGGCGAGGTGACGGCGTCACACTCCATAACGTGACGCCGTCAGATCTGAAAGTCTATATATAGTTTTGCAATTTTTTGTCATGAGTGTGGAACTTATTGTGGAACTTTGTGTGTAAGAACCCTAAGACGATTTTAGCAGCTTTTTCAAGGCTTTTTGCCTTGAGATCTTCCATGTTACATTGAAGATAAGTTATCAATTAATCATTCAATATGTCTATGTGTTGTTTGATTCTATCTTGTTCTTGTCTTTTGTTTAACATGCTAGGCTAGATTTATCTTATGTTTGCTTAGATCTAATGAAACCTAGCTATTGATTATTGGTTATTAGTGTGTTATTAGTTGTATTGGATGATTGTTCATCTATGTTAGGCTTAAGAAAACTGGCTAACTTCCTATTCGGTAACTTGCTTGAACGTCTTAAGAAGCATGAACCAATGCGTACTAAGGTTTTTATGGTTGTATTTAATGCACAAGCGAATTCTAGTGATCCCATGTTAGGAGCTTCCTAGCCGGCTCGACATAGGAGTGAAGTAGGAGCTTGTAGAGTTGGGGAAGTACGTACGCCACCCCACGATTGGTATTAAGGAATACACCCGTCATCCACGCGATTAATACACACTAATCAACCGGTAAAAGATAGTTAGGGAGTAAGGAAATCTAAGTAAACACATTTCTCTCCACATAAGTTTTACCAACCTTTTCATTTTCGTTATTTTATTTTATTTGCATTCATAGTAACTTGGGTTAGTTGACTAGCAACTAATTCCGCCCACTCTTTCAAACCCGAGATTTTACTTGCTTTCATAAAATTATAAAAAAATACAAAAAGAATCTTCCCTCACCCTTAGACCTATTAGAGTAGTTTTTCATACCTAACGAACACTATTCCCTGTGGAGAACGATCAATCCCCCGTACTTACCACTACACTAGACTACATCGGTCAGGTACACTGCCTGGTGGGGTTGTAGGCCTCTTGAGATCCCTCGAGAGGTAAAACCTGTTGTAAGGTTGCAAAACCACGCATCATCACCCATGAAGTGCTAATGTTTTTGTTAACCGAGTCACTAGCTTGACTCGACCCCGAATTCATTTGTTCTTGGGGAAGCATGTGGAAGAGAAAATCTCCATCGGACTTTCATTCAAGATGTTTGGATAAACATTGAAGTGCTTGAAAGTTCCACTCCGATGAGATACATCCGGCTCAAGAGAATGATAAATTGAGATGCCGGGATCAAAAACTTTGTCCTCATTCCCAAACGAGAGAATGAGAGGACAAGCTACCTTATAAGCACAGAAAGGTAGAAAAACTCGAACGACATATGTGAAGTCAATATAATGGCTATCCTCAGAAGGAAATGTCACATATGTCAGAGAAAGATCAATATCGGGATTAAGAACCGAGGTCATATCATCAAGTTTATGAATAATAGAGTCCTTGAACTCATCGTTCTCTAACTCTTCATCAAAGAGAGGATTTATTTTGCTAGAAAAGTACTCATCATCAAATTCAAAAAGAGAATTCGAGTAGACTTTGAGACTTTCATTTTGAACGTCCTCATCAGAAAGTGATTCGCCATCACTAGAGGAAAAATCATCATTTGAATTGAAAAGAGGGTTAGAAAACGTCCCGAAAAAATCATCAGTAGTGTCAAGAGGATGATCACTACAAATAGACAAATCACATTCATTGTCCGATATATCCTCAGACTCACTTGGGATTGGGATAAGGTTCTCAGCACTAGACTTTATGAATTCGTCCGATTCCTTTTCAGGAATAATGCTAAGATGCTCATCCCCCATAATACGAGAGTCCTTGGAGTTCATATATGGTAAAAATGATGTGATTGCAATAGACTGAGGGAGTTGAGAAATGATATCACTAAAAGGAATAGTACTCTCCTCGTCATCATCATCGTCATCGAGCATGCAAGCCTGATTAAACAAGAAACGATTGTGTGCTGCTCGTTCTATGGCGAGTAAATCTTCCATAGATTCACCATGACGCTCTTCTTGGGTATGCCTAACAGCCAAATCATTAAGTGCATTCCTCACATCTTGAAATTCTTGGAATACATCTTTGAGAGCCAAATACAGAGGAGATGGCTGAGGCTGAGGTTGAATCATTTGATACTGTGGAGGTTGGTCATGATAAGAATAATCATAATTGTCACAAGGGCCATGCTCATAGACAAGCGAGTTCCTCGTTTGACAATCGGAATTATAGTGCGGACCTTCACAGAATTCACAACAGTAAAACTGTTGTGACGGTGTATAATATGAAGATGTGTCAAATCCGGACGATGTCTGATTGTTATAAGGGTTCTGCTCATAGACAAGCATGTCTCCCGTTCGACAATCAAATCCCGGATGAGGACAACCTCCACAAAATTCACACAAGCATGTCTCCATATGATGTTGTGGGGGTTGGTTGAAAAGGTCGGGTGTTTCATTGTAGGGATTTTGGTCATAGACAAACCCGTTTCCCGAATTTACAATGCTACAACCGGGGCAATTTCCACCATTTAGAGGTCCCCCACACCATTCACAACCATAGTTGTAAGATGAAGACATAAAAAGAATTAAACGTGTAGAGGGTGAGAAAAAGAATTAAACGAATAGAGGGGATACGAAGAATATTTTTGGACTTTTATAAACATTTTGAAAAATAAAAAGAGGAAAATAAATTTTGAAATAAAAATCTTTTTGGGTTTTTTATAAGAAAGTATTTACGAGAGAAAATGAAAACTTCCCGAGAGAAGGGTCTTCAAAACACACAACGACAAACGAGAATTTAAAAATACGCTTCAAGCCTTCCCCGACAGCAGCGCCAAAAATTGATTCGCTGGAATCAACACATATTTATTTCCAAGGGTTGTATTCCCGGGTCGTTATCCCCAACGAAGGCGTGAATGGAATTTGTGATCTCGAATCGTGATTGCGTGTTTGAATAAGGAAAATAAAGGGATTTTGGGTTTCTACGCTAAAATTGATGAACATAAATTAAAAACGATTTAATAAACAAGAAAAATGATAATCTAAAGAACGTGTGATTAAAAACGTAAAGAAAACTGAAAACGTAATTAAAAAGGGGAAAACACGAGACTAAAACGTGCAATCTAAGAAATATTAATCCTAGGAATACCAAATTATTTTTCCTACATCCTAAATGACAAAATAAAATTTTACAAAAAAGAATTACATTTTTCTGAATTATATTTTATTTAATATGAATTAAAAACTAATTTAAAGAGAAAAATACATTAAAAATACTAATTGAAAAGGGAAATATCTGAAAATTTTCAAAAAAAATACTTTAAACTAATCTAAAGCTAGGAAAAATGAAAAGAGAACTATGTTCACCCCAAATAAGTAGAATGGGTTAATAAGCAGTTTGCAATAAGCACAAAAATAAGCTAAAAAGCTCTAAAAATTATCACAAGCTCAGAAACTGAGGAACATACTAACTGAAGCTTAAATCAACTGAATAAGATCAAATAAGCACTAGGAATAAGCAGTTAAGCTGCTGCACAGTTACACAAAACATGCAGAAATGAATGAGTGAGAAGCACTTTTGCAGCTGTCCTATAAGCTAAGCATAAGCTTATTGGGGGAATCCAAAATCAGTTACTGAAAGCTTATACTACAAGCTACTTGAAAACTTAAAATGCCCAAAATTCATCCAAAATTGCTTATTGAAAAGAGGACTAGATCAGATGCTATAGAAAAGGAAAACTGATTGCAGACTAAGAACAGGGCAAATAGGCTAATTTGCAGACTAATAATAAGCTATTAAATAAGCTGAACAATGAAATCTAAGCTCAGAATTAGAAAGACAGGACTACAAGCTATTTATAAAAACAAAAATCATGCAAAATGAACAACTAAATAAGTAGTTACAAACCAAACTATAAGCTGAGTAAGGCAAAAATTGAACTGATGCAGCAGTGTAGGGAATATGGCCTCAGATCCTTAATACTTAATGAAACTGGCCCAAATGTTAATTGCACACTACAACAACTCTAAAGGGCACAAATATGCCAAAAAATGATGGCCAAATAAGCTCAGCTTATGCAGAGCTTATTTGGGCAGTTTAACTTCTAACTTTGCAACTAATGATTCAAAAACCTTAAATCAGTTTAAATGACTTAAAACCTAATGAATACTGCCTATACAACTCATAATAAGCTCAAACAAAACTCATTCAAATGCAAAGGAACAGTAAAAGCTAATTTAAACACCTAATGCAGTTCTAACCCAAACACCCCTAACAGAAACTGATTTGAACATTTGTATTAGAAGCTACCAAGGTAAAACATGAATCTACTCAACAACCGATTATCCAACTTATTTAAACTTAAAAAAGCACTAAGCAACTAAAATAAGCAAGATAAGCAGTTTGACTAACTTATTTGACTAATGTTGACTTTCTTGACTAATGAGCAATCTTGAAATTAGAACTGAATTAAGCAATAGGAAACTAATAATAAGCTAACATGAAACTTATGTAAGCTAAATGGGAACAGAGCAAAGGCTTTTGGAAAACTTAACAACAACAGATTCGAATAGCAACTGAATTAACATTAACTTGAATATCAACTGGCTTAGTACAATGCTTACTGAAATTAAACTGAGAACTGAAATTAAAGTTACATTCTACTAAAATTAATCTAACAATAACACTTAAAATCTACACTACGAATGTGGTCTAAAAGCAGTGACAAGTATCTCTGTGTGTCTTCTTCTTCTTAAATATCCATCCCAAATGCTTCTTCTCTTTCTTCTGATTATTTCCCAGCCATTGGATTACTCAGAATCAATCTCAATCGTTCATCATATTTTTGGCGGGAAAAGGAAATGTGGGTTAGTGGGATTTTTGTATCACGTGAAAAGGGTACTAGTCTGGAGCTAGAGGAGGGGGAGAAGGTTGAGTGTTGGCTGAGAAAGCATGGGGGGGGGGAAACATTATTGTCAGATTTGGGAATTGGAAATGGTATTGGCGGGTTTAATGGTTTTGGGAAGGAGATGGTTTTGATTTTTGTCTTTGACCGACATTAGCTAACTCAAAAAGAAAAAGGCCGGTTGGGTTTTGTTTTAATTATTGGGCTTTGGGATTCATTTTGTGGGCTGGGGTTTATGTGGTGATGGGTTGGGTTTGTTTTTAGGATAAAAAGATAGGATGGTTTAGGTGTTGTTTAGGATAGGATTTGATTTGGAATTTGTTTAAACATTGAGGGACCATTTTGTAAATCCTGAAAATCCAAGGACCATATTTGTCATTTGGATATTTTTGAGGGTTGAATCTTGACACTTGAGCATAATTGTGATCCAAACTCTTAAATTCCATTCCGGCCTCGGCTTTTCACGTTTTTCGAATCTTGTGCTCGGTTTGTGCCTGTTTTGCCCTGTTTTCAATCCTTTTGTACCTGAAACACATAAAAACACAAACCAAGGATATTTGCAGTATAATATGGTCTATTTGGGTGTTTTCAGTATTTTTATGGTCTAAAATGGGCATAAAATGATGAGTATTTACACACTCATCAGTATCAATACCACCAAGACCAGTTTTAGCGTTCGTCGTTTCAAACCAAACCAAAACAACAAATCTCGAACCATAACAGTCAATGCTAACACCTCTTCTGCCCAACATTGCTCAAAACCTAATATAGTATACCATAAATAAAACAGATAACCATGCAGCCTCGAATCAATTGGCAGTACTAACCTTATCAAAGCAGTACTAACTACAACGAGAAGTACTAAGTGAGATCATATCGAGCAGTACTAAGTCAGATCATATCGAGTAGTACAAAGTCAGATCATATCGAGCAGTACTAAGTCACATATAGCAGTACAAACAATATTCAACAGTACTAACTCGAAGGTAGCAGTATTAAACACGAATCATTGGCAGTAGTAATCCATTAAGTATCAAGGAGCAGTATTAAGCTTACCACAGCAGCACCGAGCATTAATCATGAAGCACAACAACTTCAAATCACAACGATTAGGGTTTTCATAGACCCTTTTTGAGTCAAAACCAAAACCCTTTTCTTACATCAGACATGCAATTAAATACCAGCTTCGTACTACAACTATAATCAATTACTCTATTGTACACAAAATCAGATCGAACAACATCTTTGTCACAAGGTAGAGAGAATTTGCTAGGGTTTCATCATGCTTCACAGTCAAACAATCATAGGTTCTTGTTCTTTCCCCTTAACTTCTCACGAAAAGCAGTAAGCAACCAGCAACAATAATCAATCCAAACCTGATCACGCAACCAGTAACCTTATTTATTTGAACCTTTGTCATCCTTGCGCATAAGTAATATCCAGTAATAAAAAAAACTTGTGTACAGCAACATCACACAATAATCACAGAAAAATCATGAAACCCTAACTGAATATCACACAATAGAGGCCCACGTTATCCCAATAATCATTGAGAAAAGGTAAACAAATCCCAGCAGATTATCATAACAGAACGAAGAAAGTAAAACCCTAATAAAGCGTTTATCATGAAAAACTAGGGTTTAGTTACTTAAGTATGAAACAGATAAGAAGATTAGGGTATGAATTTAAAGCTTCCATGATGAATAAAACCTAATAAGAAAAAATTCAGGAAATTCCATATCCCAAAATCCCTAAAAATCAACTTACAAAAACTGTTCTGCAACAGACTTTGACGACCAATATCTTTCCATCCAAAACTCATATTAAAGATTCCTCCGGTGAGAATGCACCTTGTTATATGAAGAACCTTCAGCAAAAATTTCAGCCCGATCCAACGGTTAACGAATGAGCTATCGTCCTTTGAAAACAGCTCTGCAGAAAGTTACGAACATAAACACCAAAATCGATTTTCTTCATCTTTCTTCAACTAAAAACATTGTGAATCCCTAGATCAAGAGCTAACCTGGCTCTGATACCAATTATGAAATCTATAGATCGTTGTAGCTCTAGTTTGTTAAGAACTAATCTAGGATAATGATAACATAAGCGGAATATTCAATCATAGAATCAATATTATCATAACAAGGTTTTTCCAAACATTCTCCATAGCCTCAATATTATTTATTCAAGATAATACGGTTACATCAATGAACTGTAACAGGAATCATAGATTCTTGAGACGACAAACAACTCTAACCCCAGGCGTCTAAACAAGACCATACGCCTAGGTACACACACACACTTTTAGGGTTTACATTTGAACTCACGACCTAGGTAAAACCTACACGTGTGATCCCCTTTTATAACATAAGGAGTCCAAGACTTACAAAGAAAGTAAACAATAAAGTAAATCTTTTAAACATTTAGGAATATCTTCAAAATCTTCCATCACTTGAACAATTCCAGCTTTTGCACTTAAGTCCTTTTGTTTCATTGTTTTATTTATTTTGTCTCATCAAATTAAGAATCCCAACACAGATAAAAATGTATGAAAACGTACAATATGTAAAAAATACACATAAAAACGTAGAAAAACTCACAAAAACGTATAAAACGTAAAATAATGCATAAAAACGTATAAAAGCGTACTAAAACGTATAAAAATATATAAAAATGTACACAAACCTATAAAAACATACAAAATGTATAAAAACGTATAAGAACGTACAAAACGTATAAAAACATACAAAAATGTACAAAAACATATAAAACGTACACAAACTTATAAAATGGATAAATAACGGATGAAAACATATAAAACAATTTTTTTTTAAATAATTACAAACGCCCGTTGGCCTAAAGGATATACGCTGCAAGATTCTGCAACAAAAGGGACCAAACGTGCAAATTTTCTTTGTTTAAAGTGGCATTTTCGTTAGTTGGTTATGTATAATGAATCACTTCAGTAGTACATCTATGGATTTTACCCTGTTTTATTCTGTATCATAGTTATTACAAAACCGACTTTTACAAAAATAAAACACGTGAACTTAAGTAACTTAAAATGACAGTTTTAAAACTTTAGTAACTTAGGCGAACTTTATATCAAACTTTAGTAACTTCTTTGAGGTGGAATATGTTTCAGGCTGGTATACCGGCTATCAACCGGTTGCCCACTTTGGGAGTAACCCTAGTGTAACATTTTTAAAACTTTATTAACCCAGTTGATAAACCCGTGAACTTGAATAACTTGTTTGTAACGTTTTAAATTATATTAACTTAAGCGAACATTTTCCCAAACTTTAGTAACTTCTTTGTCTATTAACCCTTTAAAATATTACGGAGTCTACTAAATTCGTCTTTCTCTTTGAAATCCTTGAGTTGCATTCTTTAATTTGATGTCAAGCTTAAACTTTTATGTTTTTATATCATTTTCAAGAACTTTGATTTAAAAGCTGTTACGTAAACAACGTTAACCTTAATTAATTTCAACTGTTGCTTATTTTATTTTATTTTTGTTGTAAATATCTAGTTGAGTCCGTTGGTAGCACAAGTTGGCTACTAGGTGAATCTAGCTTTGATATGAAATTATGAAAGTCATAACAGTATAATAAATTATGAAGCAAGTGATATATATTTTAAAGGTATGAAGAAAGTAATGTTATATTATGAATGGAATATACGCAAGTAGTAATACAATATTTGAACCATTAGATTATTCGCTAGTTGAGCGACGTGAAGGAGAGTTTTAAAACCCGGGTTGATCTGGCTGATTGAACCGTGAACCAGTTTGATAACCGAAAGCCGGTTTGAGAAAATAATTAGTTAAACCGGTTGAACAGCAGACCGATTATTTAATGGGATAATTACTAAAATAGCCCGATTGCCCAAGTGCTAAGAGTATCTGTCCCGATCTCAAAAAATTCCCTCCTTAGCCCAAGGGCAACCGTATATTCACGTATTGTACATTGGGCAACTTTTAGTTGATGGGCAACCGTATATTTTACAGATGGTTTTTTTAGTCATTTTACATATTATACACTGTTTATCTATACCTCTCTATCTTTATAACACAAACACACAAACACATATCCATTTCAGACCGGAATCCCTCCATAGCCGAAACCCCATCACCACCGAATCCCCACCATCTTCGTAACCCTCCACCGCCGCCGTAACCCTCCACCGCCGTAACCCTCCACCACAGAACCCTACCACCGAGACTAACCACCACCAAGATAATAACTAGTACTCTACCAAACACCATCTTTGAACAAGGGCGCCTTTGGGACCTGTGTTTTAATGTTTTGAGGTGGGTTGTAGTAGCTATTTGGGACCTGTGTTTTCATGTTTTGCATTACAGTGACATATGTTGTTAAACAACCTGATGTCTCCTGTTTCGAAAATCACAAATCATTTTAGGGAAGAATAATGATTGTTTATTGATGGGTGTTTAGTTGTTAACAGATTGGCATGGGAATTAGGTGGTAAGAATGTGTCATTTAACTAATTTGTAAATGAGTTCATTTATGGAGAATCTTTTGTGCTAATAGGCTTATTTAACCAATTACTACTCTGTCTATGCTAAAAAAAAAAAAAAAAAAAAAAAAAACGTGAATAGAAGTTAAATAAGGCCATACGCCCATTTGCAATAGCAGTCAAGAACATGAATAATTAGTAATGGATGGTAAGGTTGTTGCGAAATCGGATAAAGATGATCAGACGACTGCAGAAATCAGAAATAATGTGCCATTCATTATTGGTAAGGTTTTGCTATTAATTCGGGAAGCGGAAATGTGGTGTTTGTGTTTGTGCCGTATTTATGATGCAAGTTTTATGAAATGCAAATTTAGGTGTTGCTGGTGGAACGGCATCTGGAAAGACGACTGTTTGCAATGTGATCATGTCACGGCTACATGATCGAAGGGTTGTACTTATTAATCAAGTAAGACTGCGTCTTTGTTTTGTTTGATTGCTTTAACTTATTTATTAGCATATTTTACTTTTACAAGCTATAGTCGAATAATGTGATTTTGTGTTTGGATGACGACGTTTGAAATAGAGTTATGTCCATATTTCTTTCCTCTTTTAGGTTGGTATTAGATCAATAAATAGCGAAGGACGTGAGCAAGGGAAAAGATTTGGAGTTGAACAATATGAAATGCGCACATTTTCAAAAGATCGCGACTTTCTGGAGAATCTGGTATTTTTCGCCTCTCATCTCTTACATATGTGTGTGTGTGTGTGTGTTTGCACTTGTCACTTTATATGATCACAAACCTCCAATAGACTGTTGATCGCTGTTTTTTATTTCAGAAACTTGGAGAGGGTGTAAAGGGAGTGTATATTTCAATAGACGTAGACTGTCTCGACCCTGCATTTGCTCCTGGTGTTTCCCATATTGAGCCCGGAGGTCTTTCATTCAGAGATGTTCTCAACATCCTTCACAATCTTCAAGCTGATGTTGTTGCTGCAGATGTAGTTGAGTTCAATCCACAACGTGATACTGTTGATGGAATGACTGCTATGGTTGCTGCTAAATTGGTAAGAGAGTTAACTGCTAAAATATCAAAATAAGTAGTCTCACTATGCTTTGTGTTTGATCTATGTAACATCCAATAAGTAGTCAAGATGTGTAATCAAGATGTTGTTCAATAAACCCAAATGTAGCTTGTCCTGAATTAGTCTGTTGGATTATTGCTTGTTTAATTGGTATAGTGCAAACCATCTTAATGATTAATCATGCTCAATCTAGTAACACCCTTTGTGCCAATATAAAGGAGTGGTTGCATAAAAGGTAACATTTTTGGTCTCATTCTTAAAAATATCAACATGTCATTCAAGATGGTCTAATTTGATATCTAACCTTGTTCCTGTCTCAATCTGGAAAGCACAGTTTGTTAAATGTGCTAGTCTGGTAATTACAGTGGAATATGTACAATTAGGACCAAAAATAAAATTACCAAATTATGCTATCTTGCAAGTTACATTTCCTTCTTATGGAATTTTCCCTGTCTGCTTTGGGTAATCATCTTTGGTTTACTCATTAAATCCTTCATATTTTCAATTTTGTTTTTGAATGTACTTATTAGTTATTAACAATAATGGTATGTTAAGTTTCTCTCATTAGCGACATGTCACAGAAAAGTCTGGTCATAATTTACTGGCATGTCATCATGATTTACCTAGTTACCTCTATGAATTACCTTGAATTAGGGCCCGTTTGGTTTGTTGTCATGAATCACAATGGGTATAGGTATGAGGAAACACAATGGGTATCATCATACCACCCAAATTAATAGGATATGAGGAAACCTATACCCTTGGGTATCCTCATTCCATTGTGGTGGCCCCAATAACCAACCAAACAACATGAATGGGTATCAAAGTCATAGATTCATACCCATAACCCCAAACCAAACGGGCCCTAAAAGTATTTAAAGTTTGAAGGTTTTATCAAAAGTTATGAAAGTTAAATGTTTTTTTTTTGTTTTTTTGTGTGTGCATAAAAAAGATGGTTACCCAAAGTAGAAATCAGAGTAAAGTTGGTTTATTATGGTTTTGTTAGTAACGCTAAGCCAAGGATGCTCCGCCTTATCTATAGAAGCAGTCAACTGACTTCTGAACGAATTCACTCCTTGGTTTGGTAATGGCTTAATCTATAGATAGAAAGCCTTATGATGGGAAACTACCATGTTAGGTTTGGAGAGATAGGACCGGTTATATAACAGGGGAGCAGATGCAAGCTTAAAAAAAAGTAAATGTTGCATGCACAAGAACATAAAGCAGTAGCCGTTCTTATCAGCTTTGAATAAAGATTAAAAGTTTCATTCTTATGGGTTAATGTTAGAAGTAAATTTGATAATAAGACAAGCTATCATATACTGTAATGTCACTTGTTATATTTCTATCACTTTGTTTCATATTACAGCAAGAACCATGGCCATTTAATCCGTTTCCCGCCCTTCATCTCTTCTCTCCACTACTATATTCTTATACTTCTTAGCGCACGATACAAACAATACAAGATTAAGTGCAGTCAAACCTGCACAGAGGAAAAAAAACCTATCTAAATGCCCATCATTCAGGTTCGCTGGTACCCACCCAGGCTTTCCATCTTTAGATGTAATCTTCATAACAACCGATAGTATAATACTACTAGTGTAACTCCCCATTGCTGAAGAACACATAGACAACCCGAGGCCAATACTTTTCAACTTATCAGGAACTTGTGCAGCAAAAAATTCCCATTGTGCTACATACGTAAATGCTTCGGCTATTCCCACTAACACATATTGTGGCGTTTGCCAAAATATGCTTAGAGAGCTTGTTTCTTTTGGTCCTTCACTTGCATATTTAAGCCTGTGATGTTCTACTACACCTGCTGTGATAATTGCCACTGTTGCTATAGCAAGTCCAATCCCCATTCTTTGTAGCTCACTAGGCGGGTTTGGTTTTCTTTTTGTTATTTTGACATATATTGGTAGAATAAGCTTATCGTAGCAAATAATGAAAATCGATGTGCTTACTATGTCAAAAACAGTCATGCTTGCTGGTGGTATGTGAAAATGAGAGATTTTTCTGTTCATGGCGGCACCTTGTTCCACAAAAAGTGAAATCATTTGAATGAAAACGACAGATGATAATATGGTACATAACCATATTGGGATTAGCCTTAGTACACATTTTACTTCTTCCACTTGAGTGATGGTACATAGTCTCGGTGGTGTTTGAACAAAGGCGCCCTTGTTCAAAGATGGTGTTTGGTAGAGTACTAGTTATTATCTTGGTGGTGGTTAGTCTCGGTGGTACCAGTTGGTTCCAAGCGCCCTTGTTTAAAACTGGCATGGTTAACTTCAATAGAAGCGTATGCTTCTAGGATATATATTATACACACTACATCATTATTAACAGGGAATTTCTGATCATGTTTAACTATGTATGCATATTGTAGGATTCGTTTTATCATTCTTTGAACGATGAGCAATCTGCAAATCCCCAAGAGCACAATTTTGATAACCCAGGTTAGTTATCTTCATTTTCTGAAGAGTAAAGTTTTCACAAACATGAAACTTGCAAAATACTGTGTTGTGATGCGTTTTCAGATGCTTTTAACATGGACCTTCTACTCTCTTGCCTTATGATTATAAGATCAACAAAAACAGTGGGCCTCGCCGCATGGTATGTACTGCATTTCTAAAGTTGAAGTTATTTACATATTTGAAACAGTCATCATGACACATTTCTAGATGGTTTGATGTGCCCATTATGCTTTTTTAGTTACTTTATTTTTGTCGGTAACCCTGTTTGCAGATCACTGTTTCCTCTGTCTTTGCTGCAGACCTGCCGGATACACATGCCCAGCCTTACTGACCCCCGCTTTCTGCTGGTCAATCGGCTAATCTGTTGTCTCAAGGCGCGTGTTTTGTTTACTTCCTATAACTGTCTTTGCTGCTACCCATTTCCAGCATTACTCCTTACATTTATTACATGTTGGTGTTGTCAGTGCTCAGATAACAACCCACACATAGGCAGTAGTTAGCGCCAAAACCAAGCTGCTGCAGCAAAACCAATGTCTTCAGGTAATCTACACAACATCTTAATACATTGAAGACACAAAAGCTATGCGAAAACAGTTACACTATTCTTTTCCAAGCTCTCAGCAACATTACTCCTATATAGAACCATCACGCCTTTTTCATGATCAAGTTTGTCATTTTCAGAAATCAGATTTGCATAATTTGCAGGTTAGTTCAGGTATCTTCTTTTTTCATTGTATTGAGGTTAACGGATTGTAAAAAATTTTGAACCGCACATCACTATATGTGAAGTAATGAAAATTTCTTAGTATGAGAAAAGAAGTTTAATAAATTTTAGCTATTGTATTTGTTAGTATTATTATTATGAAATTCATTCTCTTCACCGGCCCACTTTCTACTTAAAAAAAATACCGTGCAATGATCGGCGACGTGAAACAACGCCCCGCCGCAACGCGGCGGTCCGGTGCCCAACTCGTTTACTTTAAATTTTATATTGTGATTTTTATTTATTTTTGCTTGTAAATTTTTTGGGAGAATAGGTAATTCGAGATGGGTTCATGCTATGGAATGGAATGGTAAGGAACAGTTCAATGCATTGTTTGAAGCTCCCTTCGAAGTAGATGGATCTGAAGCAGGCTTACTTAAGAGCTATGGTCCACTCAGTTTCCTCAAGGTATGCTGTACTCAATCGATTATTCCTCCTACTATCAGAGGTGGAAAATGGGTGGGTGGGTAGAATTGAAGCACATCTTGTCTAAAAAATTATAAACTTAAATATCTTCTGTGAACTGTTAGCGTGCCAAATAGGATAAAATGCTGACTCGTTTTTTGATTTAGCTTAAATATCTTCTGTGAACTGTTATCTGTGGAGGTTTTCAGATTGTGCTATCGTTATCATTATCTAAATTTTAATATAATGATATAAGCAATTAGCACTTAAACTAAAGCCATTTTAGAGGGTGTAAGAAATCTGATTGCTGAGATAAATATAAAATTACCTTTTAAGTTGCAATACAGCAATAGTCATTTTTAAGTGCACATACAAACGGCCCTTTTTATTAGCCAATTTTCTGCCATGTTTCTTTTCTTAAAGTGAGAGGAAGCATTTTTCTCATGTTTACTTGGTCTTCAATATTGCTAGGAACCCCACGACATTCACATTTCTTGGAGTTGGTCAATTTGGAAGAAGACGATGTGGCCATTGGAGATTGGGAAGACACATTTTCTTGAACAACTTTTGTATTTTTTGGGCAACGTTTGTATTATTTGGGCAACTTTTGTATTTTTTTTTGGCAACATTTGTATTTTTGGGACAACTTTTGTATTGTTTGGGCAACTTGTGTATTTTTTGGGCAACTTTTGTATATTTTTGGGCAACGTTTGTATTTTTTGGAGCAACTTTTGAATTTTTTTGGGGAAACGTTTGTATTTTTGGGCAACTTTTGTATTTTTGACCAACAAGTGTCATTCTCTCAACTAAACGCATCTACCGCAAAAACATTCTCTACAATAAGCTCGATTGTGCCTCTGACATGCCAGCAAAATGACACACCAACTGTTGTATTCCGCTTAAACAAACAACCGACAACCAGATAGCCAAAAAGCCGATCAAAATACATATGATCTCATTTCCAAATTATAAGATGGTAAAAAGGGTACAATAGTTACAAACAAGACCTGACCACAAACCAGATGTTCTCATTCATCTTAACTATTATATGATACATTTCTCTTTGTTCTTCTATCTTTCAAACTTACCTCTCTTTTTTTTGGTTTTTTCTTCTGATTCTCATACTCTATTTTGATTTTACAGCAACAATCAAAGCTACCAGCAGAAACCAACATCAGCAGCAACTAACACTGCCAGCAGGAACCACTAAATACTACCAGCAGCAATGACTTTATTACATAAAATCAAAAATTCCTAACGATCCTCCCCTAAACTTGCATTTGACTAGGTTAAGTGCAAGTTTCTTGATAGATCTTGGAAGTCTAGAGGTAGAGGATTGAAGCAGCAGCATCAGTAAGTAACCAGCAGCAACATCTTTAACTTGCAGCAGCAATCTCTATAGCTCAGCAGCAATAGGAAATCATCTGCAAAGTAATTAGCTGGTCACCATGCTGCTTATTAGATAATTAGTGCCTTGTATCCTTACTTGGTGATGACATTCTCGAGACACAAATTTAGATTTGGTATTAAAACCATAATATCATCCAGCTTGTTTCTTGAGCAACTGATACAAAATCCAAGCTAAGACTTTCCAATAACATGGAATATGAGATGATAGCAACAAATAAACTGCAGGCACATGGATCCATGATTGAGTCTAGAACATTTGCAATTCACAGAATATGAAACCAGCTAAAAGATGGTTTGTGTGTTCTACTCTTATGATGCAACTAGGTTTAGCTAAAGCATATAAAGTTCCGAGGAAAGTTATCCCGCCTTATTTACAAACAAAGGGACCATGCACATTGTCGCTACAACGGTCTCAACTAAGTTTTAGGTATTTATTAAAGAAAGAAAATTACTTGTGAACATAGACCAGCATCTCTATAGGTAAAACAAAGTCACAAAAGAACAAGGGGTCAGGGACTTAGGGTCATTAGAAATACCTAAACTTGTTTTACTTGGATTCTTTCAACAAGAAACTTCTTAAACTAATGAAGTTAATTTACTTCATATCTCACACTCTTGAATTAACAAAATAAGTGACACAAATATTCCGTGATAATGTTACACTTCAGTCTGAAACACATACAAAGACATTATTTACACAGGAAAAAGATACTCGAGGAACTAGCATCAAAATCCTAGTTCTAACCAAATGCTATGTATTCACAGAATCATGTTAAAAGTGTAAAACTTCAGCTTGGAGTATACTCACAGTGACTGGTTGAGTCTATCGGGTTAAAACCACCCAGAATCCATAAAAATGGTGCCCCTGCATATAACTGCAACTGCATCAATGTAAAAAGTTCAGCATTATCCTACATCTGTACTTTCCAATTGCGTCAAGGTAACTATCTAATACGACATCAGGACTATAATCCTGTAAAGATGTAGCATCTACCATGTGACCACACGATATAATTTGGACCAAAATTTACAAAAAACACAAAAGTATACATAATAAATGAAAGATCTATAATTCGCTAACATTGTTAGGTGCCAAATCCAGAGCAGTTTCATCGAAATCAGGCATATTTCTAACAATTTCAAGAATCTGAGTCAATTCCTTATGAACATAACTAAAACGCTCCTTGGAGATTAGAGATTCTGAATATATGGATGAAGTTAACGAGTTAAAGACCTCATAATACTCATCATTGTTGTCTTGTTGCATTATGTGATCATCGGAAAGAACTAAAGAACTATCCAACCGCCATCTTAATGGATAATATTATAAAAATGATATTATTTAATAAATAGTTTTGATAATCATATTTTTAAAATTTGAAGCGAACAACAAATCACTGATGGGTCAATGCGGTCCACCACCAGCAGAAATCATTTCACCACCCCCGCCTGAATTTCAGGCATCCCATCATCCCGGGCTGACGAGTCTAGACCGGGTATAACCGAACAAGCGACCACCACTGATCGAAATCTGTGATGGATCTGGGTTTTGGTGTGTGTAAATTTTCTGGGTTTTGACTTTGTTTGTGTTGTGTGTGTTGTTTTGGATTTTTTTGTGAGTGCACTTTGTGTTTTTTTTGGTTGTGTATGATTTGTTATGCGTGAGAGTGATAGGGATTTATTTTTGTTTTGATTGAGAGCTAGATCTGAATCCATCGAGTTGTGGTCTTATGTTAATAACAAGTTTCTAATTTTAATGCACGTAAAATGACCAAAATATCCTTTTGTTCATGTATTTGTTGCCCAAAATTTAAAAGTTGCCCAAAATACAATACATCCCTTATACATCGTATCAACAGTTGTATATATACTTTGGTCGATGACGTGGCGTCCTGTGGTCCGTCGGATCAGTTGCCCTGGGCTAAGGGGGAATTTTCTGTGAGCGGGACATATACTCTTAGCACTTGGGCAATCGGGCTATTTTAGTAATTATCCCTTATTTAATCTGGTCGATAGAAAATCATCTTTTAAAGGGCTAATTAGTCTAAAAAGGTATCCAAGTTGTCACATTTTCTTTTTGTAGTCATCCAACTTTTAATTTTCCTAAATAATTCAAATACTTTCTTAATTTTTCTATTGTAGCCATGTTGTAAAAAGCGGCTTAGGGGCTAGTCGGTCACCCACTGCCCTGATTTGTAGCAAATTAGCCAAAATAGGCGTTTTGGTCAAAATACAGTCAACGAACCGCCTAGGCGGGTCAAATCTGCCTAGGCGGCGGGTCGGTCAATGCTCCTCTAACTTCAGATCTAGGTTTTTTTTTTTTTTTTTTTTTTTTTTTTTTTTTTTTTTTTTTTCACCTCTTTTCACACAAGTTGCCACTCCACAACTTGTAACATCAAATGAGCACTCCACGACTTATATTATTAGGGTTTTTTTAGGGTTTCGATTTTCTTGATTTTGTTTTAATTTGAGTCGGATCTTGTTTTCTTGAACAAGAGAAGAAGGTAGTGAAGAGGAGGGTGATGAGACAAAAGTAGTGGCTGTGTAATTGATATTGTGTAACCTAACCCTAATACAGTAATATAATATATGGTTTTATAACCCATTAAAAATAGAATGGGTCCAACAAATAAGTTAGTGGACTTTTAATAAAAGATCAAAACTTAATCAAAATCACATATAATATAAATTTTGCAACATATACAAAAGATATATAATTAAACATAATAAAATTATTTAAAATATATAAGTATGCATATTTTATACCAAATACATATAATTTTTAATTTTTTATATAGAAAAGTTCAATCCGCCTATGCGCTAAGCGGTGGTCGACCGCCCGACTAGCGCCTAGCGTTTTTCGCAACCTTGATTGTAGCCATATAACGGAGAGAATTTGACATGGCACTTCTTAATGACCTTTTTCCAGTTAATATTAAGAAAGTTTGGGGCTACAATAAAATTTTTGGTCGTTATCTTTAAAACTTACCCGTTATTTTGGGGCTACACCTCGTTTTCCATTTTACACACAACACAATATTATACCAATATTACCAACTCGTTTTCTATTTTACACACAATCCATTACCAACTCCACTCCCCCAAAACAAAAGTTTATATCAAAATCTTCACTTAATTCAATCTTTACAAAGAACCGTAATTGTTCATTGTAATTGTTGATATCAAATCCTCCGACTTCACATCCCCTAATCCGCACAAAACCCCTATTTCATTGAAACCCCTAATTTTCAAAAGTGTTGAATTAATCAAATTCAGTTTCGCAGCTTTAAATGATATCCAAGAAGAAGTTATTTTCAACATACACATATAAAGGGAAGTTTAAATTTGGTCTACTAAAGTATGAAAAAGGCTCGGTAATGAATATTTATGCTTTTTCCAATGATAGGAGTTGTTTTAGTCGAAGTTTAGATTGGGCTGTTGGCAAACTAGAGAGATATACATTGCCATTTTTTTATTTTTATTATTTTTTTTTAGTTTCCTCGTAAATCATTAAAAAATGGTTTAAAGTTAAGTCGTAGTGATACTGATAGTGATTTATTGTATGACATGGCTGTAAGACATGGTTCAATTGATTTGTTTTCTTGTTATAAGCCACAAAAGTTAGCACTATATTATTAAAATAATAATAATAATAATAATATAAATAAAAAAAAAAAAAAAAAGAAAAAAAAAAAAAAAAAAACCCCTTAAGTTTAGAGGGGTATGATGAGGAGCTTGTGGCTTGGTCTGAGGTAGACGCTAGCATGCGTTGCTCAACTTCAACCTTTTAAATCTAGACATCATTATGTGGTTAACAATGTGGTAAAAAAATGTGGTTAAGAATGAGGTTAAAAACAAAGGTGTATCTAAAAAGTTTGTTCAGAAAGGGAAGAAAATGAAGGGTTTTGATAAAGGAAAGGATGTCATGATTGAATATGATAGTGTTTTAGCCAAGAAAAGTAAGCGTTTAAGGGTAAATCGCATAAAATGGTATCATATTTAAGGTCAATTTGAATTTTAGGTACTCAATTTTTTTTCCTCAATTTGAGGTATCAAAGTTATTTTTTATGCAATGCAAGGTTTTTTCGACTTTTCAAAAGCGATTACTGGTTATAATTTTAGCCGAAATGACTTTTAAGTACTCAATTATAACGATACATTTAATTAATTAACCTATTCAACTGAAAAAATGACTGATAACATATTTTGAAAAGTCGAAAAAATCTTATATTGCACAAAAATAACTTGGATAAAGTTATTTGAGAAAAATAAAGTTAAGTACCTAAAATTTAAATTGACCTTAAGTGTAATACTTTTTTGTGTGATTTGCCATATATATAAATTCAAATTATTATAATTGATGTTAATTAACAAATTTGGTTGTTGCGGTACTCCAATCTGTTCATACTGTGTTAAGTTATTATAGACCTTATATGAGTTTTATGTTAAATTTCAAACATCATACTACTAGAAGAATCAATGACATACAAGTATATATACTTGTTTTATAGGCATGTTGATATGAATGGAATATAGTCAATATACATTATAAGTAGCTCATAATGTTTGACACATTTAAATTTATAAAACTGTTCACAAGTTAAAGCTGACAAATTTGGTTGTTTGGGTAATGTTCATACTGAGAAGGTATATATATGTGATGTTTGTTTTAAAAATGCATACAAAGTTCTATAGTTTCAGATATCATATATCCAACAATAAACTTAACCTTGGAGTTGTGTAACATTGATCACTAAGATTAACAGGGCCGCTTGGTTAAATTGTTGAGGAATGCAAAGGGAATGCAAAGAGAATGCAAAGCAATGCATTCCCTTTCCCCCCAAATTGTTGGGTAATGCCCCATTACCCACTACCGGGTAATGGGCCATTGCATTCCCCTACACCAACCATCATCAATCATTATATTCCCATTCCCCACCCCTCCTATCCCCCCAACCAAGCACCCCCTAAGATTAACAGGAAACTCATGTGTTGCGATGATGGGTACTTTTTAATTACTTTTTAGCATACAATAATTTTCGATTATACGTTTTACGTAATAAATTACAAGAAACATTTAAAATAACTTTAAGCAATAGCAAATAACTTCGTATAAAAGTAAGCATAAAGTCAAAGAATAAAATTCATGTTTAAAACCTCGGTTGTTTAAATATGTTTCGATAATTCGATACTTCGTAGCATAAAAAACAATAGGCGATTAACCTCAAAAGAATCAACATAACATATAACATCACCATTCTAGAAAATCAAAATTACTTGAGACCAACCAATTAGGGTAATTCACATACGGACAGAAGAAATTGTACTACGAACAAGAAATGGAATAGTTAGATTTATTCAAATGAAAATGCGAGATAAACTTTTTCTTATTTTATCAAAGAACACGCCATCTTATATTTGATCAAACACAGAGACTCCTGTATTATTCATACCGCTTTTTACAATAACTACCAATATAAACAACAAATAACACATGTGTACGTACTAGGCGGGTGACCGGACAAGCGGGTACCCGAAATGAGCAGTTACCCACGGTTCGGGTCACGGTTAACCATTATAGACATTTAATCGAGTTTAACATTTTAAACAATAACATGTTCTAGAACATAAAATGTCATTTTAGTAAAATTAAATGACATTTAATAGATAATAGTCATATAAAAGTTATCCCGTTAGAATAATTGCATTCAAATATCCATACATAATCAATTAACAAAATAATAGTTATTCGACATTTATAGATTACAATCACATTTATCAACTTTAACACATAAATGTTTAGAAATGTTCAAATTAGGAGCGAAAAATGCGTTATACAATAAAATTAGTGCAATAATATAATTAATACTTCTACAATTATTTGAATATTTAGTTAAAAAAACCTTCATGTATTAATCACGGTTCAGTTCGGTTAACCGCGGATATCAAAAAATAAAAACCGAAACCGAACCGTGATAAGCGGGTTTTTTGGGTTTCGGATTGAGCGGTTCGGCTCGGTTCTTCGGTTTCTCGGATTTTTTGAACACCCCTAATATGTGGGATGGAGATTCTCAAGATGATTTCAACATAATAGATCATGTTGAGTTTTATTGTGAGACAATATAAATAAGTGGACCCTTGACCACCGGAGAAGACCCGTGTATAACACTAGGTGTTATTGTTTTTATCCGAATTATATGTTAACTAACTTACATCCAAAAGTACCATGAAAATTTCACTTTGCAATGTTGATTAATCTATGCTATAAAAAAAAAACATATTTACTTAAAAACAATCAAAGTAAGAAATGAGAAATTACTAATCCATATACTTACTTCTTATTCCTTCTAATATTATACCATATACTTTCTTTCAGTTACTATTTATAAGTTAAATATTTGACCAATAAACAGCATTTATCCATTTTACACATGAAACACTTAACGGGTATGTTTGGCGCGAGAGATTATGAAAGATTATGGAGGCTTACGATTATTTTTTTGGAAAGTAACCTTTGGTCAAAAAATAATCTTTGTTTGGCAAAATAAGATTGTGAATTATTTTAGAAAAATAAGTTCCTAAAAAGTAAGTTCTCAAAACCAGCTTTTAAAAGATTATGGAGATTATTTTTCAAAAATTAACTGATTTTAATCTTTTTCAGCATCACCAGCATCAACAACAGCACCAGCATCAGCAACATCTAATTTTGCCAAACATACCCAACCACAATTTCACAACTAAAATTATTTGTCATTTTAAATTTCTAACGCTGTGCACGGATACTCGTCTACTATAAGTATATGCATTTCATTTCATTTTATTTTTTAAGAAAAAATCTAATGGCCATTATTCCATGTTGTGATGTGAAGTAAACAAAGTGGTTAGGCAAGTTTTTATAATGTGTTGATGCAAATAATGTTCTAAAAACGTTATTTATATCTTTCGATAACTCCACGTTTTGATGATAACAAAATGTGAAAACACTTTATGTCAAAATTAACGTAAACAAGTTTTTAGTCGAAATATCCCGTTTCTACGTAAATCACTCTAGGTAAGAACAAACAAAGTGTAAATTACATGGTTCGTCCATGTGGTTTAGAGTAAATTTCACTCTGAATCCCTTTTTTTTTTTTTGCATCGTTGATCCCTATTTTGAAACTATGTAACACCGGTGGTCCTTATCGTTAACTGTCATTATCTTTCCCGTTACTGTGGCAACGTTAGTCCATTAATCAAACAAGCGTTTGCAACGTTAGTTCTTTTACTAACGGCCGTTTATAATTAACTCAAAATTTGGTTTTCTTTAAAACAATTCTTTTCTACAATTTTATACGCGATTTTATACACGATTTTATACACGTTTTCTCCCGTTTTCATACTTTTTAGTCCGTTTTTAAACATTTTCATCCATTTTTATACGTTTACGTCTGTTTTTATACGTTTTGGTCTGTTTTTCATATGTATTCATATGTTCTTATACGTTTACGTGTATTAGTCCAACTCAGCTGCCCAGTCCAACTCAGCTTGCCACGTGAATATTTTTTAGAAAAATATTTTTTTTTCGAAATAATTTTTTAAGAAAAATATTTTTTTCGACAAATATTTATTTTTAGAAAAATATTTTTTTAGAAAAATATTATTTTTTTCGAAATAATTTTTTTAGAAAAATATTTTTTTTCGAAATAATTTTTTCAAAATTTTTTTTTTAATTTTTCTTGAAAAATATTTTTTTTTCGAAATTATTTTTTTTCGAAATTATTTTTTCGAAAAATATTTTTTTTCTGAAATAATTTTTTTAGAAAAATATTTTTTTCGAAAAATATTTTTTTTTTCGTATAATTTTTTTAGAAAAATATTTTTTTTTAGAAAAATATTTTTTTTTTGAAAAATATTTTTTTTTAGGAAAAATATTTTTTTTTAGAAATAATTTTTTTAGAAAAACAGATGAAAAGGTATAAACAGGTGAAAACGTAAGAAAAACATATGAAAAGGTATAAAGACAAACGAAAATGTATGAAAACGTAAGAAAAACAGATGAAAAGGTATAAGAACGTATGAAAACGTAAGAAAAACAGATGAAAACGTAAGAAAAACCGATGAAAATGTATAAAGACGAACGAAAACGTATGAAAACGTAAGAAAAACAGATGAAAAGGTATAAAGACGAACGAAAACGTATAAAGAACGGATAAAAACGTATGAATACATATGAAAAACATACCAAAACGTAAAAACAAGTTACCTCCTGCTAAAAGGTATGATAAAACACAAACCCGAATAATTCCAGTTCATCGTCAAATAGATGATAATCAACCGTTTTCGTGATCAACTGAACTAATAAAAACGAGCCATTAAACCTTTAAGAACGTAAACCAATATCCAAAAACCTTTTGTGTGTGTGTGTTGGAACCAACCTGTTCCAAATCGAAGACCAAATAAAAAAAAACTGAAAATCAAAAATTAACCAAACTTGATTTTTCGTCCAGTTCTGTTCTATATCTTCTTTCTTAGTGATGTCCGATATCTATCAATTCCTCTTCTTTGTTGTTCCATATCTGACATAACTGGCAGTATTAAACTTCCTTCTACCAGTACTAAAACAAAACGGCAGTATAAACTCTTAATCAAACCATAAGCAGTACAAACTCAATCGTAGCGGTACTAAATGCAAAGTGGCAGTACAAACGTAGATGGAGAAGTACTAATTTCATTCGAGTAGTACAAAGTTCATATAAGCAGTAGTACTAACTCGAAGGCATTGAGCAATTTTAACTCAAACGATCATCTTTAACTTGAATGAGAAGTACTAATAAACATGACCAGTACTAACCTCCAAAAAGCAACATTAATCTGGTTCGTAGCAGTACAAACTCATTATAGCAGTATTAAGTTAAAAACTTATTGCTGTCAGCATTACGGCATGTTCTAGAGCAGCACAAAAATCCATCCAGTACCTTCAGTTGATACGCATAATCCACCAGTAGAGGTACTCAAAAATTTCCAATAATCAAAGTCGACTATTCTTATACCACCAGTAGGAATACTCTCAAACAATGTACTCCCTCCGTCTCAAAAATATTGTCCATATTTCCATTTTGGGATGTCTCAAAATGATTGTCCACTTTCCCTTTTAAGTAAAAACTAGAGAATATATAGTAGGGGAATATTCTATTTGAGTTGTTAAAAACAAAAGTGTCCCCACTTTTATTAAACTATGTGATTCTTGTCTCCTGACAATTATTTTGAGACGGATGGAGTAATAATATTCAACAAATAAATAGTAACCTCAGTCCCAACTTCCAGTAATCATATTCGCTCCATTGTGTCTACGAGTAAAGCTATTCAAATCAAAAAGTAAACTTACTTCCATTCACATCAGGATGATCTTACATCTTTACTTCCCCTAAACATGTTACACGATCTGCTTGATTCATGTTGTCAGTACTGTGTTAGGGTTCATGGAAACCCTAATCTTCATTCTTTTCTCCACGTGAAACAAGCAGCAACATCATGATGTAAACCCTAAATTAGAATTCTAATGGATCTCCAAGCTGCTATCTTCATTCATTCCTTACTAGGGTTCATCATCAATCTTAAGATCGACTCACCAAAGCTAGTAGGAAGAAAACCATTATCGAACGCCATTCTGCTTATTAGGGTTTGAGAAAACCCTAAAAACCTTCGACATTTAATTCACAGCTTCCAAGGAACGAATTAAACCAATACTATCCTTCCATTTTAAAGAATTAGAGTCTTAAAAACCCTAATATGCACCGAATGTGACCAGAACACAAAAACAGAAAACTTCGACTACTTATGCTTCATAGAACGACTTCAAAACCTTGAACAAACCCCAGATCAAGAGCTCCCAAGCTCTGATACCAATTGTGAAATCTAAACACACGTGACTTGTGTTGAGGATACTTTGAGTATATACCAAATAGTATGCGGAATCTACTACATGATACTCAGAAGATTTTATCAATAACTCTATGGATCGTTTAGAGCACTAGGGATTAACAATAACAATGATAAACATGATGCGCAGCGGAATAAACAAAGCATCATTATTATTGATACAAGGTTTCTCGTCATCATCTCTAACAACTACATACAAAACTCACAGCCCCAATACTACGTGATCAAGTGTAGTACGGTTACCTAATCTAACAGGGATCAATGATCCTTGAGGCTTAAACCAAAACTCTAACCCTAGGCGTCTAAACAAGACCATACGCCTAGGTACACACACACGTTTTCCTGGTGTTACATCTTTGACACACTCTCTAAAACAAACGCCCTTAATCTATTTATATAATAGAGATTAGGGTTACAAAGACTTCTAACATAATACATATTAAGCCCTTGTAGTTCCATTCTTCATCATTTGAAGAATTCTTCCTTTGTCTTCATAAGTCCTTCATCTTTCATATGTTTTGTCTTATCAACTCAAGTATACGACCCAAATAAGCACGAACTTCCCCTGAAGCTAATATATATGAAAGAATCAAACTTCCCATGCTATACCACCAATGATCTTTAAGTTGCAAAGCTTCAATGTACTTCTTCCCCTTTTTGTCATAATCCACTAGGAGACTCCAAGTAAATGCAACTGTGATCTTCACAACCACGAACCACTATCATACTTTCAATCCAGTCTTCAAATGTCTCGAATTACCCACCACTAAGAACACCAAAAAGCTTACTATAAATGAACTCAAGACAAAAGAAACCTAAACCAGTAGTAATAATAACAACTAGCAGTTGTAAAAACCTTCACTTCGATGTAGCATATAAATGGTTAAACATCTTAACATTGAGCTTCCCCTGAAACCCATATGTTAACCATTTAAAAGAACTTTTCGAATAACTAACCACCATAGCAACAAACACCATGTAGTACCATCAATGAATGAGCACCAAATAGATTACGAAAAATGACTACAATAGCATTTGAAACAAAGCAGTAGTAACATGAAGAATAGTTCTTTAACGTGAACCTGATTCCCAAGAGTATTCAATATTAATGAATATCAGGTCATAACCAAAAACCAAAAATCCAAAACCAAACACCTGTGTGTGTCAACAATCCAAATCTCCAATAAGTCACGAACAAAACCAATCAATCCTCTGTGTGTGTCATTTGATATCACAAATAAATCCGAGAACCATAACCATGTGCGATCCAATATCAAACAATACTAAAAACCATATGAGCTTCCCCTCACTTCTTGTAACACATGCCCATAAAAATCACAAGTAGCAAGGAATGAAGCCCAAAACCGAATCCATGTACTATTTCGTATCACATAAATTTGTTTAGACAGAAACCGAATACCAGAGTATCATCAAAACTTACACCATAGCATCATAGTATCAATACCACCAAGACCAGTTTTAGCGTTCGTCGTTTCAAACCAAACCAAAACAACAAATCTCGAACCATAACAGTCAATGCTAACACCTCTTCTGCCCAACATCGCTCAAAACCTAATATAGTATACCATAAATAAAACAGATAACCATGCAGCCTCGAATCAATTGGCAGTACTAACCTTATAAAAGCAGTACTAACTACAACGAGAAGTACTAAGTGAGATCATATCGAGCAGTACTAAGTCAGATCATATCGAGTAGTACAAAGTCAGATCATATCGAGCAGTACTAAGTCACATATAGCAGTACAAACAATATTCAACAGTACTAACTCGAAGGTAGCAGTATTAAACACGAATCATTGGCAGTAGTAATCCATTAAGTATCAAGGAGCAGTATTAAGCTTACCACAGCAGCACCGAGCATTAATCATGAAGCACAACAACTTCAACTCACAACGATTAGGGTTTTCATAGACCCTTTTTGATTCGAAACCAAAACCCTTTTCTTGCATCAGACATGCAATCAAATACCAGCTTCGTACTACAACTATAATCAATTCCTCTATTATACACAAAATCAGATCGACCAACATCTTTGTCGCAAAGTAGAGAGAATTTGCTAGGGTTTCATCATGCTTCACAGTCAAACAATCATAGGTTCTGTGTTCTTCCCCTTAACTTCCCACGAAAAGCAGTAAGCAACCAACAACAATAATCAATCCAAACCTGATCACGCAACCAGTAACCTTATTTATTTGAACCTTTGTCATCCTTGCGCATAAGTAATATCCAGTAATAAAAAAAACTTGTGTACAGCAACATCACACAATAATCACAGAAAAAACATGAAACCCTAACTGAATATCACACAATAGAGGCCCACGTTATCCCAATAATCACTGAGAAAAGGTAAACAAATCCCAGCAGATTATCATAACAGAATGAAGAAAGTAAAACCCTAATAAAGCGTTTATCATGAAAAACTAGGGTTTAGTTACTTAAGTACGAAACAGATAAGAAGATTAGGGTATGAATTTAAAGCTTCCATGATGAATAAAACCTAATAAGAAAAAATTCAGGAAATTCCATATCCCAAAATCCCTAAAAATCGACTTACAAAAACTGTTCTGAAACAGACTTTGACAACCAATATCTTTCCATCCAATACTCAGATTAAAGATCCCTCTGGTGAGAATGTACCTTGTTATATAAAGAACCTTCAACAAAAATTTCAGCCCGATCCAACGGTTAACGAATGAGCTATCGTCCTTTGAAAACAGCTCTGCAGAAAGTTACGAACATAAACACCAAAATCGATTTTCTTCATCTTTCTTCGACTAAAAACATTGTGAATCCCTAGATCAAGCGCTAACCTGGCTCTGATACCAATTATGAAATCTATAGATCGTTGTAGCTCTAGTTTGTTAAGAACTAATCTAGGATAATGATAACATAGGTGGAATATTCAATCATAGAATCAATATTATCATAACAAGGTTTTTCCAAACATTCTCCATAGCTTCAATATTATTTATTCAAGATAATACGGTTACATCAATGAACTGTAACAGGAATCATAGATTCTTGAGACGACAAACAACTCTAACCCTAGGCGTCTAAACAAGACCATACGTGTAGGGTCCTATAAAAAACCGTTGTAATTAATCTCAATGATTAATGATAACCTTGTGTTACCATTTAATAAAACCCATTTTTACGGGGAAATTTAAACTTTTCTCTTAGTGTTATTATCACTATACGTTTCATATCTATATATAAAATATAACACGAACACAATACACAATCCGACCACGACGCCAATGATCCATCATCAACGACAAATGACGATACTCACGACAAAACTTAACATTTCTATTATAATACATTTAACTCTAAACTCATTTTTTTCACAAAATATACTTAACTAATCACACCTAATATCACTTAATTAAAACCAAATCACTAATCCTAATCCTAACCAAACGGATCACCAAGCTCAGCCCAAAACTCGGCCCAACAAGACCAGCCCAACACCTTTTTATATTTACCCTTTTCTTTTCTTTCTTCGTTAAACCCGATCGCCAACACCCTCTTAAACACCCTCGTGTCCCCAAAATATCGAACGTGAACCATACATGTTTTTATACCGTCGAATGCACTACCCAACTAGCGACCCTCGAGCAAAAACCCAGCCATAGATAATGATCGAATGTGCAGTAACCACAACCCTTTTGTTTGTCACATTTTCGACTAAACCGAATGGAAATAAAGACTAGGATGATTCGTTTTGACCCCCGACTTTTGCTAAGACCTCAAAACTCTTTTCTTAACATTCTATTACATGTATAAACGCGACATTGAGGCCAGGAGAAAATTCGTGGTACCACATAACTCTTAATTGCACCCGATTAATATAAAACGTGCGAATAGGTGTACATGAGCCAAACCAAAGACTTGTCAAATCATTCAAGATAGATTGTAAGATCTTATGATATCTTGAGTGATCTCCCTTGTACTATAAACACTGTGGCTTCCACAGTTACTCTCTATCATTGCTTGGGAAGTCAACAAGTCAAAAAGAGGAGGTGCTATCCACTTCTATATATTTCACTCTCAGTTGGCAGCCTTCTAACCATTCAATCTATCCCTTTTTACTGCCAAAATAACTTTAAAACCATCAAAAGTCCTTGTCTCCCTTTTAAGAATGCAAGTCGAGTAGAAGAAGTCAATACGTAAAAAGTATTCGAATAACTACAAGCTTACTGTCTCTTTCTTGTGCTTCGTTCGAACATCACGGTCTCTTCACCACCTTTCTAAAGGTGTGGTATGTGCTTAACATCTCTTCTATATCTTCCTGCACGTTAAATCATTAACTCATGCATTGCATGCATATATTCGAACGTATATATATTGTCACATTTAAACACGACCATAGGTTTCATATAAACAAACATCACCCATAAATAACGACATAATATCACCTTACACCACGTTAAGATGTCATGCATTACACCTCTTTGTTAGTTCCATTCGAATGAGTACATTCATATACATTACGTGCATATTGAACGTTTAAAACCATGCAAGGAAATCAAATAAGTTTTGGTGAGGCCACAAAACGATCTCTATTCGTCCATGATGCCATAGGACATGTCACAGAAAATGCATAACAAAACCACGAGAACATAAGTTATCACACGCAGGAAATACGTAAAACATCAATAAGTCTTTTAACTATTGAACGAGCCACAACGCTTAGTAAACGCACACGTATTTCATAAACTCGACATGCAAGACACGTACTATTCGACACGACTTGTTTAACAACCTAACAACCTACATTTTTCATGTTGATGACATGTCATGAAAACCACAAAACGACCCTTTAAATGATCCAAAGCGTTTCACAAAAATCGATTTAGAAAAACATTAAAAACTATATCGAATGGGCTTTAATCCCAAAAAGCAGTTTTCATAAGCTACGAATTAGCTGGGAAAATGGCATTTTGTAAATAAGCTTTTGACATCAACATAAGGCCTTTTGATAACTCAAACCCTCTCCAAAGCCCATGGATCAAAAACACTTAACGGGCCATTAAAACGGACCATTTGAGCCCATTTAGTGCAAAAATAAGCAAATGGACTAATAAGCAGTTAAAATAAGCTTGAAATCACCTAAATAAGCACTAGTAAAAATCGCCACACTTTTCCCTACACTTTTGTCGATTTTGGACTAAAAATGTAACGCAAATTAACTAGAAGGACTAAAACTGTCAAAATGTGAAACTGATGGACTGAAGCTGTGAAAACAGTTTGTGAAGGACTCAAAATGACCAATAGTTTAACTCCAAGCCTTATATGCACATATGGATCAGTTTTGGACTATATTTGAACTTTGGACTTAACGAAGGACTAACGACGTAACGCAAACTCCGTTAGGGTAAAATGTGTAGAATCTGGAAAAGAACAAGGACCTACTATTATTATCCTACATTCTCATTTCTATTTTTATTTTCATCATATCATTCACCACATGCATATTTTATAGTTTATATTCGTAACAGTTAACTTTCGTTAGTTATCATATCAAGAATTGTACGACTTAACATTCACTTTCATTTAGTTAATTAAAGAGTAGTATTTTGGAAAGTATGACCTAAAGCTCATAATCATCATGCATCACTATACTTATTTTTGAACTACAAGCATTTTAAGCACAATCCATATACACTTGACGATCAGAACGCTATCCATCGTTCACTACTCATTTCACGTTCATCACTAGTATATGGTCAAAACTCATACATTTACGTTTATCAGGTTCTGTACTGAAGTCACTATCATAATCAACTCTGAAATTTCTTTCACCATCACCAGTAACGCTTAAGGTGAGTCATGGCCTCACTTTTTACTGATTTAACTATTTTAAACTCCGTGAGGGGGATACATGCTATAAACAGATCACAAGTATTTTTTTTGTATGCTTACCTGACTCGATATATGCCTAAGTTACCTTATTGCCATAAGACCCTCTATCATGAGCCATTAATCACTGCGGTGAACGCGAATATAATGAATAGATCTATTGGAGGTTGACGACCTGTCCCACTAATACTTTGACGGAATGCTTTTTGCTAGTCGTATTAGTCGCGATGTATTATATTTGAGAAAAATAGGAATTGGCAAATCACCTATTACTCGAGGGCACATAACCATCAGTACCCCTGATGTGACTCCTCCGTTTTACGGTACTTTGTTAACGTTTGCGTGTCATGAGACTTAGGGCAATATGTGAACTGCGATATCAACTTTTAAACTGATTGTATCTCCAATACAATCCTACTTGTGCATCGAACTGATTATTAAACTATAAACTCTATGATTTCACTCAACATTATGTTGACTTTTAAGCATGTATCTCAGGAAATTAACGGAGCGGATCAAGGCATGGATCGGGCACAAACCTATCTTAAATAAGGGTGTAAAATAAAGTTTGTAATTCAGTTAAAAGAATGTTTACTTGGAGAAACTGTTTGCACTCTGATATAAAACTTTGTAACTGAATTTCTATTATGGACCTATGTTATTTATAAATGCCTTTCTTGGGCTACTTTCTATAATTTTGACTTCGATCCTCTCGGTAATACCCCAATTAGACTTCCGCTGCTATAAAGAAAATTTGGGGGTGTTACAGATTGGCATCAGAGCCTATGGTTATAGAGAACCAAATTTTTTCAAACATTAAAGCTATAACTACACTTCAAATGAACAAATTTTACACCATGCCATTTTACGCCCTCCGTGCCTGATTGCTACCGCGCTTAGTACATTATTAACCAGGATTGTTTTACACAAGACTTTACATGTTTGTTATTTACTTTACACAACTGAATGATTGCATGTTTACATTACACCATTTGATGATTGGTAATTACTTACTCTTACTATATATATTATAGTATCATGTCATTCGTTACGCATTTTAGTGTATCATCGGATTCAGATTCTGAAGGATCATTAGCATCAGTTACATCACCCGTAATTCCTGGTGTCTTAGCACCCGCGGCCTTACCCGACGGGACAGAGCCCTTTGAGGAGGGTGTAGCTGCCGCCGTACCTCTACTCGAGAACCCTCATGTGCCAGCTTTGCCAGCACCTATGTTACCACCACACTTTGTCTATGATACCTATTCCCCTTTCTATATACCACCCCCTGACGACCTGTACTTTGAGAGTCAACAATGGCTCCCTGCAGATGATACACCATTAGAATTCCATCAGACTACACCATCCCTACTCCCTGACCATCTACTTGATACACGTACTCAGACATACCCACTACCACCTCGTCAGCAGGACCCTATTCCTGCGGAGGATATTCCTTCATCGAGTCGACCTCACATTTCAGACCAGATACACCCATCCTCACCATCACTGCCTTATCCTCCTGGTTTCACACCCCCAGCTCAGATCCCTGATGCTAGGGAAGGATTCAGACCAGTAGTCACTCATACTCTCATACCATCCACAGTGGTGACACGATTGGAGAGTCACGGAGAGCAGATTGACTCGCTTCTTCGCATGATCAGCCATGTACCATTAGACCACCCGGGGACTATCAGTGACACCCTGCATAGGTTAGCTTCTAGTAGAGCACCTGTATAGCAGTGTTTGACGCAAATGTGATCAGATATCACAGATACCCGCTCCTATGCGATATCCCTGAGGAGAGAGGGACAGGACCTAGCTTGGATGGCTCATCTTGCGCAGCGTAGAGCCGACACATTGGAGAGCATGATAGGAGATATGCAGGTTGAACATCAGGCGGAGATACAGAGACTCAGAGACCAGATCTCAGAGCTTACGAGATGTACAGCCGGACCTAGCCATTAGATGTAGTTAGCAGTTGTATAGTGAGAGGCATCTTAGCCTGTCGCATGTGGCAATTAATAAAGATTCTTGTATCGTTTTGTTGCATAACTCAACTGATCAAGTTATTAATGTTATAATGTTGGTAGTGATGTACTATATATCTGTTAATTCGTGTATTATGGTTGTTCGTATGTATTGTAATTGTATCCAGACATGTCGTGATGTTGCTTGTTACTATTATGCTTCTCTAATCGTGTAAATACTGTGAAAACTCAACCACATAAAGAATAAAAATTCAAATTAAAATTGGTAAATGTACAGAAAGTTGCTAAACTTCAGCTTTTGTGATTAAATCGTTTGTTCCTTAACAATCTCGTATCCATGAATTGATTATTTGCTTACAATAACGTCCAAGAATGTCGTAATATTGTAAAAATTCATGGATTTATTCCTCAGTTACTCTACGCAAACTCTAAAAATCTATGTTCTTGTGGCATTAATAGAAAATGATGTATACCAGACGCGGAACTACCAACCATACCACAACTCTAACACCGGAAGATGTTCAGAAAATGATTGATGCCGGCATCGCCGATGCTGCAACCCGCTCGAGCAATAACATAGGAGCAACGACTGAAGGTGAGGCATCTACACAGCGTAAATGCACTTACAAGGAATTCATGAGTTGCCAGCCAACCATCTTTAAGGGTATAGAAGGAGTGACTGAACTGGCACAGTGGTTTGAATGCATTGAAACTGTATTCATGAGAAGCAACTGCGCGGAATACAACAAAGTCACCTTTGCTACCGGAGTCTTAAGAGGAGAAGCTCTATCTTGGTGGAATGCTATTGTTAAAACCATGGGTGCTGAAGCTGCATTTCAGATCACCTAGACTGAACTAAAGGATAAGATGTTGAAGCAGTACTTTCCTCAGACGGAAGTCAGGAAGCTAGAGGAGGAATTTCACCAATTAATGGTGAAAAATAATGACCTGAGGACATACAACCAGAAATTCCGAGAGTTATCCCTTTTGTGCCCATCTATGGTACCGGATTTGGAAAAGACGCTAGAACGTTATGTGGAAGGCCTACCCCAAAGTATTGAGGGGGACATCATCGCATCCGAACCAAGGACACTTGAAGCCGCAACCACGCTTGCTCAACGATTGCTGGACCGAGTGGTTAAACGGAACTCTACTTCCACAACCAACGAACACAAGAGAGGTTATGATAACCGTGGAAACAACAACCATAGCAACAGTAACAGGAACAACAACAGCCACTACAACAACAACAGGAGCTACCACAACAATGACCGGAACAACCGCAACAGGGATCACCAATAGAGCCGCAATGACCGCCATCACCAGCAAAACCGCCGCCAAGAAGCCGCCAGGGCTTATGTGGCTGCACCTACGGAAGGAAAGATTTATGCTGGGACAAAACCCCAGTGTAGCAGATGTGGAATGCATCATAACGGACCCTGTACCGCAATATGAGGCAACTGCCGAAGGGTAGGTCATGTGACCAAGGACTGCAGGGCCACAGGGGCAAACGCGCAACCAGTAGCTGTGAAGTGCCACGGTTATGGTGAAATGGGACATTACAAGAGTCATTGCCCAAAGAACACCAACAATGTTGCCCGCGGAAGAGCCTACATACTTGGGGATGGAAACGCGCCGCAGAATCCCAATGTCACTACGGGTACTTTCTTACTGAATCAACATAGAGCTAAGATATTATTTGATTCTGGAGCTGATAGGAGCTTTGTGTCTACTTCGTTTGCTTTATTTCTTAATATTGCTCCCGTAGAATTAGATACCTCGTACGAAATCGAAATAGCTGACGGAAAGTTGCTAAGCACTAATACCTTACTTGAAAACTGTACCTTAACCCTCCAAGACAAAACTTTCCCAATTGACCTCATGCCCATCCGACTTGGAAGCTTTGACGCAATTGTGGGCATGGATTGGTTATCCAAACACCGTGCCAGAATCATTTGTGACGAAAAAGTCATCCACATCCCCCTCGACAATGAAACCCTCATTGTTCGTTGCGATCATTACAAAACCTCACTCAACATCATCTCGCACATCAAGACGATAAAACACATAAACAAGGGATGTCACGCATTCTTGGTTCAAGTAACGGAAGGTGAACCAAAAGAAAAGAAGAAACAACTGGAAGAAGTGCCTGTTGTAAAGGAATTTGCAGAAGTATTCCTTGAAGACTTGCCATGTGTCTCGCCAATTCGACAAGTGGAGTTTCGAATCGAACTAGTGCCTGGAGCAGCACCCGTTGCAAAAGCACCTTATCGATTAGCCCCTTCCAAAATGAAGGAATTATCTGAGCAGTTGAAGGAACTATCAGATAAAGGATTCATTCAACCAAGCTCATCACCTTGGGGAGCACCAGTCTTGTTTGTCAAAAAGAAAGACGGAACATTCCGAATGTGTATAGATTATAGGGAGTTGAACAAACTTACAGTGAAAAATCGATACCCATTACCACGGATTGACGATCTATTCGACCAACTACAAGGATCGAGTGTTTATTCAAAGATCGATCTGAGATCGGGATACCATCAATTGAGAGTTAGGGAAGAAGACATACCCAAAACAGCTTTTCGAACACGGTACGGGCATTACGAGTTTCAAGTAATGCCATTTGGTCTTACCAACGCACCAGCAGTGTTCATGGATCTAATGAACCGAGTGTGCAAGCCATACTTGGACAAATTCGTGATCGTATTCATCGACGATATCCTAATCTACTCACGTAACGAAAAAGAGCATGCTGAACACTTGAGAACCATTTTGGAATTACTCAAGCAAGAAAAACTGTATGCGAAATTTTCCAAATGTGATTTTTGGATTTCCACTGTCCAATTCCTAGGCCACATCATCGACAGTCAAGGTATTCACGTTGCCCCAGCTAAGATTGAAGCAGTAAAAGGTTGGACTTCGCCCACCACTCCCACTGAAATCCGTCAATTTCTAGGACTCGCTGGTTACTATCGAAGGTTTATAGAAGGTTTTTCCAAAATCGCAAAACCATTGACAGAACTCACCCAGAAGAACAAGAAGTACATCTGGGGAGAGAAACAAGAGTCAGCATTCCAACTTCTCAAGCAAAAACTCTGTGAAGCACCAATTTTAGCACTACCGGACGGAAGTGACGACTTTGTAGTGTATTGCGACGCATCTCATCACGGCTTAGGTGCAGTGTTAATGCAAAGAAACAAAGTCATAGCTTACGCTTCTCGACAGCTCAAGAAAAATGAGGAAAATTATACCACTCATGATTTAGAACTAGGAGTAGTAGTATTCGCTCTTAAGATATGGAGACATTACCTATACGGTACAAAGTGCACGGTTTTCACCGATCACAAAAGTCTTCAACACATACTAGATCAGAAGGAACTAAACATGAGACAGCGTCGTTGGTTGGAACTACTCAACGACTATGATTGTGAAATTCGCTACCACCCCGGTAAAGCGAATGTCGTGGCAGACGCGTTAAGTAGAAAGGAAAGGATCAAACCTCTTAGAGTTCGATCGTTAGGAATGACAATTTGTTCACCACTCCCATCTCAAATTCTAATAGCCCAGTCGGAAGCTCTTCAGGAAGAGAATTGACCTCACGAAAAGATCGATGGCATGCCAGAAAGTGAGAACGGATTCGTAAGAAGAGCCGATGGAATATTATGTTTCAAGGAAAGATGCTGGATTCCTCTCTACGGAGGTATTCGAGATCTTATCATGCATGAATCTCACAAGTCTAAATATTTCATCCATCCCGGATCCAACAAGATGTACCAAGATCTCAAGCAACTTTACTGGTGGCCAAATGATGAAGCGAAAAGTGTACCGCTTTTAGGGGGTCATTTAAGCCCTAAATCGTATTTATTTGATCAAATATTGCCCTAAATCGTTCCTTTTGTCATTTTAGGTACTTTTGAGAAGAAATCTGGAAAAGGAAGCATTTTGGACATTTTTGGAGCATCAAAGTGAAGAAAACGACAAAGTCTCAAAATTATGCTGGAAAGTACCTTTGACGGCGTCAGGGATTGGTCCAGACGGCGTCACGGCTTGGCAAAAAAAAGGTGGATATGAAAATTACTCATGATAAGCCAGAGAATTTCACAAGGGAAAATCTGACGGCGTCACCCTTTGAAGTGATCAAGGCCATCACGGTTTAACTTAAAGAGGGACGGCGTCAAGCTCAATTCTGACGGCGTCACCCCTTGATAGGCCAGAGCGGATTTTGGAGCACTAAAGAGGGACGGCGTCAGGAAGGCCATCCGGGAACCCTAGACACGGCGAGGTGACGGCGTCAAGTCCTATAACGTGACGCCGTCAGCCCTTAAACTCTATATATAGTTTTGCAATTTTTTGTCATTAGGGTGCAACTTTGTGAGGAGAAACCCTAAGACGAATTTCTGCCATTTTTAAGGGTTTTCATACCCTTGGATCTCCCATGTTTAATTGAAGATAAGTTATCATTTAATCATTCAATATGTCTATGTGTTGTTTGATTATAACTTGTTCTTGTCTTTTGCTTAACATGCTAGGCTAGATTTATCTTGTGTTTGCTTAGATCTAATGAAACCTAGCTATTGATTATTAGTTATTAGTGTGTTATTAATTGTATTGGATGATTGTTTATCGATGTTAGGCTTAAGAAAACTGGCTAACTTCCTATTCGGTAACTTGCTTGAACGTCTTAAGAAACATGAACCAATGCGTACTAAGGTTTTTATGGTTGTATTTAATGCATGAGCGAATTCTAGTGATCCCATGTTAGGAGCTTCCTAGCCGGCTCGACATAGGAGTGAAGTAGGAGCTTGTAGAGTTGGGGAAGTACGTACGCCACCCCACGATTGGTATTAAGGAATACACCCGTCATCCACGCAATTAATACACACTAATCAACCGGTAAAAGATAGTTAGGGAGTAAGGAAATCTAAGTAAACACATTTCTCTCCACATAAGTTTCACAACCTTTTCATTTTCAGTTATTTTATTTTATTTGCATTCGTAGTAACTTGGGTTAGTTGACTAGCAACTAATTCCGCCCACTCTTTCAAACCCGAGATTTTACTTGCTTTCATAAAATATAAAAACACATAAAGAATCTTCTCTCACCCTTAGACTAATTAGAGTAGTTTTTCAATCCTAACGACACTATTCCCTGTGGAGAACGATCAATCCCCCGTACTTACCACTAAAATATACTACATCGGTCAGGTACACTGCCTGGTGGGGTTGTAAGCCTCTTGAGATCCCTCGAGAGGTAAAACCTGTTGTAAGGTTGCAAAACCACGCATCAAGTTTTTGGCGCCGCTGCCGGGGAATAGTTATTGTTTAGGTTGAATTTTTTATTTTATAGGTCTACTCACTAGATTCCTTTCTAGTGAGATTTTTATTTTACTTTTCTAGGTTTTCTTTAGTCTATCTTTTTTCTTCGTTTCTTTGTTCGTAACCATTACCATTCGACATCATGGAAGATGGTAATATCCTCGATCCCAACAACCCACCACAACAACCACCACCACCTCCTAGAGCCCGTACCTTAGGAGACTACTCCCGTCCTAGCCACCATGGCTATCGAAACACCACTGAGCTCACTCAAGGAGCCAATTTCACTCCCTTGCGATCCGACACCATCCGGTTGGTGCAAAGCGGATGCGCATTCCATGGACTTCGTTCCGAAGATCCTAATCAACATCTCAAGGACTTTCTCAAAATCGTTGATTCTATAGACCTTGATGTTTCCACTCGAGAGACGACCCGACTGCGTCTCTTTCAATTCTCTCCGCGGGACCAAGCTAGTCAATGGCTAGAGCGTCTACCCGCAGGATCCATCACCTCTTGGGATGATCTCATCACTCGCTTCCTTGCTCAGTTTTTCCCACCGGGAAGAACTACCAAGCTAAGGAATGATATCTTGATGTTCCAACAACGTCAAGGCGAAACCCTCTACGAGGCATGGACTCGATTCAAGGACTTACTCCAAAAAGTCCCTCACCATGGCATAGAACTTTGGCTCCAAGTCCAAATCTTCTATGACCATATCAATCTCTCCATGAGGCAAACCATTAACCAATCGGCCGGTGGTAAGCTACGTGATCTAAGTGCGGAACAATCATGGGCTCTGCTGGAAGATCTTGCTCTTTATGACAACGAAAGTTGGAGTGATCCCCGTGATTTGAATAAAACGGTCAAGGCAATATCTTTGCCTTCGAACAATTCAAGCACTTCCGACCGTAGGATCATAGAACTTGAAGACCAAGTCAAGTTTCTTATGAAATCCTACGAGGCTCCTAAACCTTCAAGCCAAGTGAACAAAATCACTTCTTCATGTGAATTATGTAGTGGTCCCCACGACACTCGTGATTGCATGAAACTCCCCGAACAATTTTTTTGGACTACGCATCCTCGCGTACCGACGAAGCGGGAGACAAGTGGTACACTTTCAAACCTGAGTCAAACCTCTACGGTGATTCATACAACCCCTTATGGAAAAATCACCCAAACCTTAGGTGGAAACAAAACCAAAACGCACAACAAACCAATTTTTCCAACCCACCTAATCGTTTTCAATCAAGCGGTTCCAACTCGAACCGTACTTTCAACAACAATCCTTCCAGCAATGGTAGTACCAATAACTTTGAAGGATTGATGTCTCAATTTATGGCATCTCAAGAAGCTCGTTTGGCCAAGTTTGAAGCCGATTTCAAACAAAAACAAAGCGAGATGACCAATAAGATTGACACTTTGTTGAAAGCCCTCAATGACCGAGAAATGGGAGCACTCCCTAGCAACACGGTCAAGAACCCGAAACTAAACGTCAACGCCATTTCATCGGTTTCGTCTCCTAGTTCTTGTCCACAATATTATTCGGTCAATTCCATGAGCACGTGTTTCAAACAAACCCAAGTCATAGTTGAAACACCTCCCACTCAAAACCTTGACGAAGAATTCAAGGAGCTCCACCTTGAAAGTCCGGTTATTGATGTGTTGGATGAGAAGAAGCTCAAGTTAGGCGAAAAAGGGACCGCCTTTGTTCAAAACAAGCTACCTAAGAAGTTAGATGATCCGGGCTTATTTGTTCTACCTTGCAAGATCGGTAATTCGGAGGCTTATGACACATGAGCCGATCTTGGATCAAGCCTTAACCTACTTCCGTTACCTCTCTACACCTCTCTAAAACTAGGAAAACTTGAAGAAACCGAGGTGATAATAGGCTTAGCGGATGGGAGTGTTGCTTACCCGGTTGGAGTAGTCAAGGACGTGTTAGTACACATAGGAAAACTAACCATTTTAGCCGATTTCCACGTCCTTGATATGGTTAGCGACCCTACATGCCCCTTGTTAATAGGTAGAGGATTTTTGGTGACCGCTTGTGCTATGATTGATTGTAAGGAATCTAAGATAGCGGTAGGGGAAGGTGATACTTGGTCAGTCTATGATGTGAAGAAACATGCCTATGATACTAGTGAGGAACCAACACCCCATTGGTTAGAATTAAATAGGAGACCATCTAGATATGGACCTTGGATCGATAGAGACTTCATAGGACCCCAACGCCTATTTTACCTAGAAGAGGACTTTGTGAACCGAACACATGCGGTAGAACAACTCTTGGCTAGGGACACCGAATTGGATCCATTTGAAGACCCTCTAGTTTTTAGGAAGATGATTGATTTCCTAGGAGTTTTGCCAATTAACCTAGGGATGAATAAGTGGACTTGTGAGGACGATGATCATAAGTGGGATTGGGACAAACCACCCAAAGATGGAGATGGGTCATGGCATATTAAGATGACATTGTATGACCCGGATGGAGAGAAGTTTGAAAAGATATATTGTACTAAGCGGACCAATAGGAAACTTCAATCCAAGCTTAACCCTAAAGACGTCCTCGATGACGAACTCACTTACATAGGGTAGAAGGACTTTGAGTCTAGCTACAAGACTCGTTAATAAAGAAAAGCGCTTCTTGGGAGGCAACCCAAGCTTTATTTGTTTTGTGTGTTTATTTATTTGTTTGTTTGATTTTATTTGTTTCCGTGTGTATGTTTAATTTTTATTATTATTGATTCATGTTCAAAAGTAAATTGTGAAAATGCTTTATTTTGTTTTTAACTTCGTCTTAACTACATATAAAGGTATTTTGCAAAAGATAAGTGTAAGGGAAATCCAAATCGGTTTATTAGAACACAAATGAACATGAATCGTAATAATATTAAATTGACATACATATTAGTATTTGTTGAGTCAAATGCTTGTATCGAGTCATAATGATGTTTTGCAGGAATTCCAGGAAGTAAGGTATAGGTTTTTCCAAAATTTTTCCGGAAACTTAACATGAGAATTCTGTCAGATCATTTCTGACGGCGTCAGGATTTACAACCTGACGGCGTCAGGTTTTAATTTTCTGAAAATTTTTGAAAGTTTTGTTTTCATAAAAAGTTTTTAGTAAATCTCTAACTTATAAACTCCAGGAATCTGCAAAATTATCATTCCACAAGCATTATATCCTTATATAGAATTTATCCCGCCGATGTTATGCAGGTTTTCGTGTTTGTTTTCTCAGGTTCAACAGGTTATTTTGGACAAGGAAATGTATGTGGAATCAAGCTTATGGCGATGCATTAGCCTTGGAGCTTCTACTTTCTCTTGGAAGAAGATCTAACCATGTTACTTCTTTATCCACCGAGCGAATCAGGGGAGTATTTGATTTCATTCTTTTACCTTATTTACTTTTACATCTTGTTATTTGAACATTGGGGACAATGTTCATCTTAAGTGTAAGGGGGTAAAAGTACGACACTTTAGAAAATGCTATTACGCTTGATTTTTGTTTGTTTAATAGTAGATGTGTAATAAAACTGAGAGAAATACCTGTTAAGGCAATTTTAGTGCCAAATTTAACATTTTTTACAACATTTAGGAGTGAAACTTTGATCTTAATGAGCGTCTCACGGATAGGAGTTATATGACTAGCACAAAACCGTACCACTAAAAAAATTTTCCACCCCAAATATGTGAGGTTCGCCCCTAGAATTGGTAGGAAAAGCATTTATGCTATGATGTGTGTACCGGTAACACTTAGATTCTAGAACTTGCGTTAGGACCATTCCGAGGCCACAAGTGAGACTACATTCGTGTAGTTAGATTTACTACATGATAAGAGGCATTAGGATTAACCCATTGTTTTACACCTGTGTTTTTGTTATAATTACTTTGGCTACATTGGTCAAGTAATTCTCCCACACCCTTTGCGTTGTACTCATTTTTAGTACACGATACCCCTAGTACACCCCTCAGAGCCTATCTTTTCGTTTCTAACTTTAAGCATTTTACTTAAAGGAAGAATTTGTTACACCCCACTTAAATGTACACCCAAATCGCCTTAGCCTACCTTGTATGCACTCATTTTTAGTGCATTATTGTGACAACATTTGTTTAAACCCAAGTTAATTATCTAATTGATTACATGGTTGCTAAGTCGAGTCATATCCTTGTACATATTATTTTGGGACGATTGAGACTCATGGGTAAAGTACTAGTGTAATGGAGTAATGGGGAAGAACATCATTATTACCCCCATATGTGCTAAATATTTTAAAAGTACTCCAAGTGTTTCGATTATCTTAATTCGAGTCATTAGAATAGTTATTTGTAAAGTTATGTAAAAGTTCAAGTGTAAGGGGAATGCAACGCCCCTATGATGTATTATTTTGGATGGTAGGGCAAGAATGTATGGGAAAAAAAAAAAAAAAAAAAAAAAAAAAAAAAAAAAAAAAAAAAAAAATCAAGAAAAATACAAAAAAATGAGAAAAAGAAAAGTAGAAAAAACATACGGACTACCATCCCGTTTCATTTTATGTTTGTTTTATGTTTTTATTATTTTGTTTTTAGCTTAAGATTGAGTCTAGTCTTGGCCTAGCAACATTGTATAGTACATGTAATTAATCAAGATCTTTAACTCGCCACCAGTAAAATATCCCTTATCCAACAAAACCGTGTTTATCATATCCCTACACCTAATGTTATAACCCGTTTAAAAGCCCTCTTTGATAGTTTATCTTAGGTGCTTACGCCTAGTGGAGAAGGTTTTCGATCCTTTCCCAAGCCTATGGTAATCTATTTGCTATGACAGGTAGTGAGAGATATTATCCGTTTTCATTTATGAGATTTATTTTGATGACACCTGAGAGATGTGAGTATCTAAACACTACTTGTGAGGTGCTAGTTTGTAATCTCCGTGCTTATTATGATTAAAGTGGAACGATTATTTGTTGTAATTACTTTTATATTAGCGTTAAATGACCCCTAACTTGTATTTTGATTAGAATAAAAGCGCATTTGCTTGAGGACAAGCAAATCTCAAGTGTAAGGGTATTTGATGAAGCGAAAAGTGTACCGCTTTTAGGGGGTCATTTAAGCCCTAAATCGTATTTATTTGATCAAATATTGCCCTAAATCGTTCCTTTTGTCATTTTAGGTACTTTTGAGAAGAAATCTGGAAAAGGAAGCATTTTGGACGTTTTTGGAGCATAAAAGTGAAGAAAACGACAAAGTCTCAAAATTATGCTGGAAAGTACCTTTGACGGCGTCATGGATTGGTCCAGACGGCGTCACGGCTTGGCAAAAAAAAGGTGGATATGAAAATTACTCATGATAAGCCAGAGAATTTCACAAGGGAAAATCTGACGGCGTCACCCTTTGAAGTGATCAAGGCCATCACGGTTTAACTTAAAGAGGGACGGCGTCAAGCTCAATTCTGACGGCGTCACCCCTTGATAAGCCAGAGCGGATTTTGGAGCACTAAAGAGGGACGGCGTCAGGAAGGCCATCCGGGAACCCTAGACACGGCGAGGTGACGGCGTCAAGTCCTATAACGTGACGCCGTCAGCCCTTAAACTCTATATATAGTTTTGCAATTTTTTGTCATTAGGGTGCAACTTTGTGAGGAGAAACCCTAAGACGAATTTCTGCCATTTTTAAGGGTTTTCATACCCTTGGATCTCCCATGTTTAATTGAAGATAAGTTATCATTTAATCATTCAATATGTCTATGTGTTGTTTGATTATAACTTGTTCTTGTCTTTTGATTAACATGCTAGGCTAGATTTATCTTGTGTTTGCTTAGATCTAATGAAACCTAGCTATTGATTATTGGTTATTAGTGTGTTATTAATTGTATTGGATGATTCTTTACCGATGTTTGGCTTAAGAAAACTGGCTAACTTCCTATTCGGTAACTTGCTTGAACGTCTTAAGAAACATGAACCAATGCGTACTAAGGTTTTTATGGTTGTATTTAATGCATGAGCGAATTCTAGTGATCCCATGTTAGGAGCTTCCTAGCCGGCTCGACATAGGAGTGAAGTAGGAGCTTGTAGAGTTGGGGAAGTACGTACGCCACCCCACGATTGGTATTAAGGAATACACCCGTCATCCACGCAATTAATACACACTAATCAACCGGTAAAAGATAGTTAGGGAGTAAGGAAATCTAAGTAAACACATTTCTCTCCACATAAGTTTCACAACCTTTTCATTTTCAGTTATTTTATTTTATTTGCATTCGTAGTAACTTGGGTTAGTTGACTAGCAACTAATTCCGCCCACTCTTTCAAACCCGAGATTTTACTTGCTTTCATAAAATTATAAAAACACAAAAAGAATCTTCTCTCACCCTTAGACTAATTAGAGTAGTTTTGCAATCCTAACGACACTATTCCCTGTGGAGAACGATCAATCCCCCGTACTTACCACTACACTATACTACATCGGTCAGGTATACTGCCTGGTGGGGTTGTAAGCCTCTTGAGATCCCTCGAGAGGTAAAACCTGTTGTAAGGTTGCAAAACCACGCATCACCAAACATGAAAGCCGACATCGCGACGTATGTTGGGAAATGTTTGACTTATTCAAGAGTCAAGGCTGAAAGCCAGAAACCATCAGGACTACTTGTACAACCTGAGTTACCAATCTGGAAATAGGAACGAATCACTATGGATTTTATTACCAAGTTACCAAGAACGTCGACCGGTTTAGACACAATCTGGGTTATCGTCGACCGTTTGACCAAATCTGCCCATTTTCTGCCTATCAAAGAAACTGACGAGATGGACACACTCGCTCAGTTATACTTCAAAGAAATCATAATACGACATGGTGTCCCAATCTCCATCATTTCAGATAGGGACAGTCGATTCACTTCAGGATTTTGGCAATCCCTACAGAAAGCTCTCGGTACTCGACTGGACATGAGTACCGCCTATCATCCCCAGACTGATGGACAAAGTGAAAGAACAATCCAAACCTTGGAGGATATGCTTCGAGCATGTGTCATTGACTTCGGAAAAGGTTGGGATAAACACTTACCATTGGTTGAGTTCTCTTACAATAATAGTTATCACGCTAGCTTAAAGGCTGCGCCTTTTGAAGCACTTTACGGAAGAAAGTGCCGATCTCCTGTCTGCTGGACGGAAGTAGGAGGCATGCAACTTACCGGACCAGAACTGATTCACGACACGACAGAGAAGATACTCAAAATCAAACAACGTCTCCAAGCCGCTCGTGACAGACAAAAGAGTTATGCGGATGTGAGGAGAAAACCTATGGAGTTCGAAGTTGGAGACAGGGTTATGCTAAAAGTTTCTCCCTGGAAGGAAATGATACGCTTCGGGAAGCGTGGAAAACTAAACCCGAGGTACATTGGACCTTTCAAAATCCTTGAAAGAGTTGGTCCAGTTGCTTATAAATTGGAAATTCTAGAAGAACTCAGTAGGGTACACCCTACATTCCACGTGTCACAACTAAAGAAATGTTTGTCAGATGAAACCCTCGTCTTTCCCCTGAAAGAGATCAAACTGGACGACAAACTTATGTTCACAGAGGAACCCGTAGAAATAATGGATAGAGAGGTGAAGTGACTTAAGCAGAACCGTATTCCTATTGTAAAAGTTAGATGGAACTCCAAGAGGGGACCAACATACACATGGGAACGCGAAGACCAAATCCGTGAAAAATATCCACACCAATTCTCGTAAACCACTCTCGTTAGCTATCTTAGACTTGAATTCCAGGATGAAATTCAGAATGACGGGGTGGGGGGGGTACTGTAGGGTCCTACGAAAAACCGTTGTAATTAATCTCAATGATTAATGATAACCTTGTGTTACCGTTTAATAAAACCCATTTTTACGGGGAAATTTAAACTTTTCTCTTAGTGTTATTATCACTATACGTTTCATATCTATATATTAATTATAACACAAACACAATACACAATCCGACCACGACGCCAATGAGCCATCATCAACGACAAATGACGATACTCACGACAAAACTTAACATTTCTATTATAATACATTTAACTCTAAACTCATTTTTTTTAACAAAATATACTTAACTAATCACACCTAATATCACTTAATTAAAACCAAATCACTAATCCTAATCCTAACCAAACAGATCACCAAGCTCAGCCCAAAACTCAGCCCAACAAGACCAGCCCAACACCTTTTTATATTTACCCTTTTCTTTTCTTTCTTCGTTAAACCCGATCGCCAACACCCTCTTAAACACCCTCGTATCCCCAAAATATCGAACGTGAACCATACATGTTTTTATACTATCGAATGCACTACCCAACTAGCTACCCTCGAGCAAAAACCCAGCCATAGATAATGATCGAATGTGCAGTAACCACAACTCTTTTGTTTGTCGCATTTTCGACTAAACCGAATAGAAATAAAGACTAGGATGATTCGTTTTGACCCCCGACTTTTGCTACGACCTCAAAACTCTTTTCTTAACATTCTATTACACGTATAAATGCGACATTGAGGCCAGGAGAAAATTCGTGGTACCATATAACTCTTAATTGCACCCGATTAATATAAAACGTGCGAATAGGTATACATGAGCCAAACCAAAGACTTGTCAAATCATTCAAGATAGATTGTAAGATCTTATGATATCTTGAGTGATCTCCCTTGTACTATAAATATTGTGGCTTCCACAGTTACTCTCTATCATTGCTTGGGAAGTCAACAAGTCAAAAAGAGGATGTGCTATCCACTTCTATATATTTCACTCTCAGTTGGCAGCCTTCTAACCATTCGATCTATCCCTTTTTACTGCCAAAATAACTTTAAAACCATCAAAAGTCCTTGTCTCCCTGTTAAGAATGCAAGTCGAGTTGAAGAAGTCAATACGTAAAAAGTATTCGAATAACTACAAGCTTACTGTCTCTTTCTTGTGCTTCGTTCGAACATCACGGTCTCTTCACCACCTTTCTAAAGGTGTGGTATGTGCTTAACATCTCTTCTATATCTTCCTGCACGTTAAATCATTAACTCATGCATTGCATGCATATATTCGAACGTATATATATTGTCACATTTAAACACAACCATAGGTTTCATATAAACAATCATCACACATAATTAACGACATAATATCACCTTACACCACGTTAAGATGTCATGCATTACACCTCTTTGTTAGTTCCATTCGAATGAGTACATACATATACATTACGTGCATATTGAACGTTTAAAACCATGCAAGGAAATCAAATAAGTTCTGGTGAGACCACAAAACGATCTCTATTCGTCCATGATACCATAGGACATGTCACAGAAAACGCTTAACAAAACCACGAGAACATAAGTTATCACACGCAGGAAATACGTAAAACATCACTAAGTCTTTTAACTATTGAACGAGCCACAACGCTTAGTAAACGCACACGTATTTCATAAACTCGACATGCAAGACACGTACTATTCGACACGACTTGTTTAACAACCTAACAACCTACATTTTTCATGTTGACGACATGTCATGAAAACCACAAAACGACCCTTTAAATGATCCAAAGCGTTTCACAAAAATCGATTTAGAAAAACATTAAAAACTATATCGAATGGGCTTTAAGCCCAAAAAGCAGTTTTCATAAGCTACGAATAAGCTGGGAAAATGGCATTTTGTAAATAAGCTTTTGACATCAACATAAGGCCTTTTGATAACTCAAACCCTCTCCAAAGCCCATGGATCAAAAACACTTAACGGGCCATTAAAACAGACCATTTGAGCCCATTTAGTGAAAAAATAAGCAAATGGACTAATAAGCAGTTAAAATAAGCTTGAAATCACCTAAATAAGCACTTGTAAAAATCGCCACACTTTTCCCTACACTTTTGTCGATTTTGGACTAAAAATGTAACGTAAATTAACTAGAAGGACTAAAACTGTCAAAATGTGAAACTGATGGACTGAAGCTGTGAAAACAGTTTGTGAAGGACTCAAAATGACCAATAGTTTAACTCCAAGCCTTATATGCACATATGGATCAGTTTTGGACTATATTTGAACTTTGGACTTAACGAAGGACTAACGACGTAACGCAAACTCCGTTAGGGTAAAATGTGTAGAATCTGGAAAAGAACAAGGACCTACTATTATTATCCTACATTCTCATTTCTATTTTTATTTTCATCATATCATTCACCACATGCATATTTTATAGTTTATATTCGTAACAGTTAACTTTCGTTAGTTATCATAACAAGAATTGTACGACTTAACATTCACTTTCATTTAGTTAATTAAAAAGTAGTATTTTGAAAAGTATGACCTAAAGCTCATAATCATCATGCATCACTATACTTATTTTTGAACTACAAGCATTTTAAGCACAATCCATATACACTTGACGATCAGAACGCTATCCATCGTTCACTACTCATTTCACGTTCATCACTAGTATATGGTCAAAACTCAGACATTTACATTTATCAGGTTCTGTACTGAAGTCACTATCATAATCAACTCTGAAATTTCTTTCACCATTACCAGTAACGCTTAAGGTGAGTCATGGCCTCACTTTTTACTGATTTAACTATTTTAAACTCCGTGAGGGGGATACATGCTATAAACAGATCACAAGTATATTTTTTTTGTATGCTTACCTGACTCGATATATGCCTAAGTTACCTTATTGCCATAAGACCCTCTATCATGAGCCATTAATCACTGCGGTGAACGCGAATATAATGAATAGATCTATTGGAGGTTGACGACCTGTCCCACTAATACTTTGACGGAATGCTTTTTGCTAGTCGTATTAGTCGCGATGTATTATATTTGAGAAAAATAGGAATTGGCAAATCACCTATTACTCGAGGGCACATAACCATCAGTACCCCTGATGTGACTCCTTCGTTTTACGGTACTTTGTTAATGTTTGCGTGTCATGAGACTTAGGGCAATATGTGAACTGCGATATCAACTTTTAAACTGATTGTATCTCCAATACAATCCTACTTGTGCATCGAACTGATTATTAAACTATAAACTCTATGATTTCACTCAACATTATGTTGACTTTTAAGCATGTATCTCAGGAAATTAGCGGAGCGGATCAAGGCATGGATCGGGCACAAACCTATCTTAAATAAGGGTGTAAAATAAAGTTTGTAATTTAGTTAAAATAATGTTTACTTGGAGAAACTGTTTGCACTCTGATATAAAACTTTGTAACTGAATTTCTATTATGGACCTATGTTATTTATAAATGCCTTTCTTGGGCTACTTTCTATAATTTTGACTTCGATCCTCTCGGTAATACCCCAATTAGACTTCCGCTGCTATAAAGAAAATTTGGGGGTGTTACAATACGCCTAGGT
>CP139503.1:53743853-53761486 GCA_021014915.2 Artemisia tridentata subsp. tridentata
TTTTAGTCAAAGTTTAGATTGGGCTGTTGGCAAGCCAGAGAGATATATATGGGCCTTTTTTTTTTTCCTCAAAAATCATTAAAAAATGGTTTAAAGTTAAGTCGTAGTGATACTGATAGTGATTTATTGTATGACATGGCTGTAAGAAATGGTTCAATTGATTTGTTTTTTTGTTATAAGCCATAAAAGTTAGCACTATATTATTAAAAAAAACTTAAGTTTAGAGGGGTATGATGAGGAACTTGTGGCTTGGTCTGAGGCAGACGCTAGCATGCGTTGCTCAACTTCAACCTTTTAAATCTAGACGAGTTTAGTTTGCAGAGTCATAAGTGGTTAACAAAGATGTTTCGTATACGTTCATGTTGGATTCCTGCATATTTTATTGAGTCCCCTTTGTGTGGTTTGATGAGGACGACATCTAGGTCTGAGAGTGAGAACTCCTTTTTCTCTCATTTTACAAATTCAGGTTCTACTCTTATGAATTGTTTTAAGACGGCAATGGAAAAACAGAAGCATATACAAGAGAGGTTTGATCATAAGTCCATTGATTCTGTTCTGAAGCTTAGAACCTATCTTAAGATTGAACTTCATGCATCAAAGGTTCATACTCGTGCTATGTTTGAGTTGGTTCAAGCAGAGATATTTGCAGGCGCATGGTTTTGCCAAATAGATACCAAAAGTTTGGTTGAAGGATCTGAGGTGTCTATTATTAAAGAGAAGAAATTTGTTGATGAATTAATGGAGAATAAGAAAGCTAGGTTGAAAGAGAAAGCTAAGAAGAAAGTTAAGGATAAAGGTAAGGATACGGATAAAGATGTAGAAGAAGATTAATTAACCTATTTTATAGAGAAGATGGACTGTTTAAGGTATGTTAGTTTCTTTAAAACATTTGTTCAGTTTTTTTCTATGTATTATCACATGTGATTTTTAACTATCTTATTACTTTTTGTCCATGTAGGTGTTGCGTAACATAGAAGATGGATCAGTTGTATGTTCCTGTCAGCTTTTTGTTCGAGTTGGAATATTATGCAAACACATTTTCTGTGTCTTTAAGAACTCCAGCATTAAAGTGATCCCAAATCAATACATATTGAGGCGTTGGACAAAGAACCTTATTGTAAAACCCCAAAATTTTCATTCACTTTGAATTCCCAGATTACCCCTCAATCACATGAAATCATGACATTATTAAAAACTATACTATAAGAGTGTATATAAATTTTAACTTAAGTTATGATAAGATTAGTAAAATACACAAAACTATATGTTAACAAATATAAATGCAAGTAATATGAATTAATCCAAGACACACTAAATATGAGATTGCTACAAAATCAAGACATTCCTAAACCATTACATGGCAATTACACTTTTTTTTTTCTTTTTCTTTCTTGGTCATATGACACACGATCCACTCACCATTTAAAAGATTAGAATTCCACAATTTCAGCCAAAGATCACGCCTCCTAATCAAGACACAATCAAACCTAATTAATTAATTGGCAATTACCACTTTCCTACAATTTTATATGCTTCTTTTTTTTCTTTCTGCTTTTAAATTTGCAGTCCTCATCTTTCCCCTTTCTTTTCATACGAAGCAAACACAAACACATAAAAGTTCTTACTGTTACTTCGCTCTCTTTCAAGGCCAAGGTTCGAATGGGTTGCTGAGGCATTGTTCGTGATTATTAGGGTATTGGTGTGATATGAAATCGTGGGTTGGATTCGTGATTCTCTCTTGTTCTCTTCTTTGGTCGTTACAGCAGAGGTATCACATAATCCCCTTGTTTTCTTGTTCTATTCGACAAATACACACATACTAATTGGAATAAAACATCTAAACCTAATTGTAAACGCACTAATCTGATATGTTTATATGGTTGTTGTCCGTAATACATAATCACACCAAGACCTAAAGTTATACGCTTCATATTTATATTTGTTTTGTTTCGTGTAAAAGTGAGATTGTTGTGTCGAATATATGAGTGTGTAACGTGGTCTGAATACAACGTAAAACCTGGGTAATATGTGCATGAAATGAGGGTGTATGGCATACTTGTATATTGTGTCGACTAGGGTATAAACTAGGGCTTATAGGTTGTTATTTCATGTAGGTCAATTGGTGTGTTATAGTGTGTGTTGTATGGGCTGGAAACAAGGGTCATGGCCAATCTTCTCGTGATTTATTTAAGTCTTGTAAAGGTCTTATAATCTGTAAAAGATGGCGTTTTAATATGGTCTATAGATCGGTTTAATAAGGGGTACAAATCTATGATTTTATGAAATTACTGCTGTGCAGAATTTTGGGTCGGATTGTAAGGTGGATAAAAACAATAATACCAACGTGTTTTATGTGACTCTTGATTCTAAAACTTAGTTTAGGGTCTTAAATAAGTTTTCCAATTGGTTTGGAAGGATTTGAGATTGATTTGGGCATGTTTCTGAATTTTATGTGATCGTATGTCAAAACCGTGTTGGCAGAATTTTACTTCAGTCGTGGTTTATGATTTTTCATTTTCAAACCGTATTAAATTAGAGGCTACCAATTTACAGGAATCATATTTCATATGTTTACTACTTCTTGGAATTTTTGTAGAATTTTCTGGAGTCGTGTGGTTAGGCTTTTAATTGCATAATTTTGAAGTGTATCTGCAGATCCGAATCTGGACATGTTAGCATAGACGATTTTTAAAAGGGGATTTCCACTAAATAATAAAATCTTTAAAAATTCAAGTGGACTCTTAATACATATGGACTCCTGTGAGAATTTTTTTGATTTTTATTTTGGGCTTCTGATACATTTTTAAAATTCATTTAGTGGGCTTAATTTTGTGATAAAACCAGTTAATGGTTATGCATGTATTACATAAGTGTTAAATGTGTCACCTTGGTGTTTGGTGCCCTAATATATGTTCTTATATCGGGTGTGTCTTTTTAATGTCGTGTTGACTTGTGTGTGGGTACGTTTAACCTAATTGATAATACCGAACCCTAAAACCTAATTTAACTAAATTGGGAAGTCGTATTAAAAGTTACTAAATATGGAAACTTACTAAATATGAAAAGTTACTAAAAATGAAAAGTTTCTAAAAATAGAAAGAAACCTAAATTATGAAATCTGATTAAAATGAGCTTATAAGTAATACGTGATGATTAATTCATATAGGTTCCGTGAAGAGGGAGTAGCTTCTGTTCCGTATGCTTCTTGGTTATTTCATGCATTGTCTTTTTGCGTAAGGTACAGATATTCTGACCTTTCTTATAAGGTTTCTCATGACCTTTCACATCTTTTGATTTATTATCTTCTGATTTTGATGCCTTTGATATGAACCTTTGCTATGCACTCGTTGATATGAACCTATGATTATGATATTTCTGATGACCTTAGATTCTGTGTCATTACTATGACATTCTGTTGACCCTTCAGTTTGATACCCGAGCTATCACTAGTCATGAGGGTTCCATGACCATGTCATTGATGCACCAATGGCATGACTCTAGGGTGGTCGAGTGATGTTCCACCCCGTCCCTTTTGTTATGTAATATGTATGGCCACGATGATTATGATTTTCTGCAGGGGCGTATGGATGCATCCTAGTTCAGATCTGTTATGTTATTATGATATGTTTCTGGTGACTGGTGTTGTGTGCAATACACGTCTTTCACAATTCTGGGAGCTGATCACTCCATTATGCTACTTATGTTACTTATGAAGATTATGATATAATGTTATGATATGATATGTTTCTGGGCTCGTGGTAGATTTCTGACAACCTTTACACCTTTGATACATTTTGATATACTTTATGTTATTCCCTAATGCACTATATTCTGTATTTCTCATTTTCAGTTTTAGTACTTTGTTATATATATCTGTTCACTGGGATTTTTAAGCTCAGCCGCATTTCTTTTCACCACGGCAGGTTTTAGAGGGAAGCTGGGATATGATGGAAGAGTGCATAAGAGCTCTTAGAGGACTACACCATTGATAGCTACCTTGGATTAGAGTTTATGGAAAACTAGAAGGGGGGGTTGAATAGTTTTACCGTTTAAAATTAATTTGCTTTGTTACTGTATGTTATTTCAAAGGAAACAAGCACAAACAAATATTCACACAATATATTATATATATATATATATATATATATATATATATATATATATATATATATATATATATATATATATATATATATATATATATATATATATATATATATATATATATATATGAAAAGTAAAGAGAGGAAAGATCAAACCACACAACACTGATGTTTATAGTGGTTTGGCTACAAGGACTCTCTTCCTTGCCCTACTCCACTCCTCGAGCCTCTAACTCGAGAGTTATCCTTCACTAAGAAACAAACTCTCTTCTAGGTGGAGAAAACCTCTACACGTCGCTTACTTCCTTTTTCGGTACTAAGCTAAACACCGGGTTCTTTACAAGGGTACAACCACTCCCGTTTGGTTCTTTCACAAGGGTACAACCACTCCCTACACTCTTTGTGTTTTGAGGACTAAAACACTAACCACACTCACTGAGATAAATGATACAAATAATGATGTGTGAATTTACAACTATATCACACAGTAACTATGCTAAAGGTTTTACACGTCTGTGTTGAACCTTGATGCTTAATCTCCTTTGCTACAAAAGGAAAGATCAAATGAATGAATGAATGAATGAATGATGAGGGTTAGTGATATGTAAATGAATGAGTATGTATTTAAGCTATATGAGTGATAATGTGTCCAAATGATCAGCTTGCTATTTATAGGCAAACTGGATGAACAACCGGCGGATCCGGCGGATCCCATAAAAGGGATCCGTCTTTGTAGTCCTTTGGTTCCGCCAGGTATGACAGCTATGAGATTTTTCAAATCTCTCCAAATCTTGCATAATCTTTCCATATCTTTGTCAAGTCATTTCAAGATCTTCCAATGTCAACTCTTTGGCTTGAGGATCTAAACAAAATATTGCAAGATCTTTCCAATATTACATGTATGATGCATGCCATGATGTCATTGTATCATTTTAAAAATAAAGTTTTCTTTTAAGTAAATAAACTAGTAAATGTGTAAAATGTAATTCTAAGTAATCTTGTGAAATGTAAAATGTGTTTTAAAGAGACTTTAGCTAGTATTTATAATTTGCTAAAAGATATACTTTGTAATTGTCATTAACAAAACTAAGTAAAGATCATAAAATATAAATAACGTTTTTAGGACGATATTTGTATTAACAATCTCCCCCTTTTTGTTGATGACAAAACATAAAGTATATTTTTTAGGAAAGGAATAAATATAGCATAAGTTCTTTAAAATATAGATTAAGTTTGTTTTATTTGAGTTTAAAAACTATTTTTATGCAAAAGTGTATGTACTGTGATGATTCACAGTGATGCAAACTTAATCCTTTTTCCCCCTTTTTGTCGAAACAAAAAGAAGAGTTGCGAAGCGGAATGCAATTTTGAGAACTTTAAGAGCTCCCCATTGTTTTATACTCCCCCTAAATGGAGTAACAAGATAATGATATATGAACCTACAAAACAAATGGTTAGAATATGAAATGCTCCCCTTCGATGTATACTCCCCATTGCTAGAGTACCAACGTATACATTTGAAGGGTATGAAATGCTACAAAAGAAATGTTAGTTATGAATAACTTCAATGAAGAAGTACAATGCATATGAAATTGTCATCCAAACAAGACTTTCAATCTAGTTGAGTTTAAAAAGTCAAAATGAAGTGTCTGATCAATATTTTGTACCTAAAGTACATATGATCAAAGTATAATGTAGAGCTATATAATGATGTTAGTCACCTAAATAATGATAATATGCTACATGTTGATCACTCATAAGCATAAAACATCACATTCATAAATTGAAAATTATGTGACGAAAGTCACAAAAATATGATGTTACAAGAAAATGAAAAATACATCCTTAAAAAAAAAAAAAAAAAAAAAAAAGAGAGAAAGTCCTAAGAAAACATCATAAAAGTTCCTATATAAAGAGACTAGAAAGCTCCTATTGAGGAGGATGAGAGATTGCGTTTAGACGCTCAAGAATGTGGTTCAATATGAACCTCATTTCATTTTGGAACTCATGTACCAAAATGTTGGATCTCTCGGCTAAGTGGGCGGTTCTTTCACACATGGAACAATCATGTCGTGGAAAACCGGGCGGAAGAGTAGGCTCATTTCTTTGTGGCGGCGGTGGTGGTGGTGGTTGTTGATCATTAGTTGGTGGGGGTTCTTGGTTGGATGATGATGGATTTGAGATGGAGTTCATGAGGATTGCTTGGAGGTCCATAGCTTCACTAAGGCGGTGATCTACCATACCCGAGAGAGTGTAGAGACGGGTGAGTTCTTCACTAATTTCCTCTTGGGTTTGTGGCAAATTGATCCACATTGCCTCATCGATGGCAATGAGTGTGGATGTGGGTGAGAGAGGTGGTATTTGAGGTGGAGGAGGTGGTGCATCATGGTATAAAGGACCATGGATCTCCGGATAAAGAGGATGGAATAACATGGGTTGTTGACCCTCAAATTCCATAAGTGGAGGATTGGATATTCTTGGAGGAAGATCTTCCAAGTCATCAAGGTATGGATGGGGTGATGTAGGTAGAGTCCTAAATAACTCCATGGGTTGTAACTTAGGTGAGTTTGGTGGTGATTGGGACTTCATAGGTTGTGATGGAGCGGGTGGTGGTGTGGTTGCTATTGGAGTTATGGTTGGAGGTGGAGTATGGATGGCTACATTGGATGGTGTAGGAGTGGAGAGTGTGATGAAATTTTCATCTGCTATGGGAGATGAGATATCAAGAGAAGATGATTCCTCTGATGAGTTAGCTAAGTTTATGAAGCAACAAGGCTTAACACTAATGCGGGCAGTTCGTTTTGGAGGTCTAGAAGTGGAGGAGGTGTTTGATTTGGTCATGGTGAAGTATGTTAACTAAGAAGTACATATTATATGTGGAGAAGAAGGTGAATGAGTGAGTTTTGCTCAATGTTGAGATCTTAATTTATAGACAGATGGTTTATAGAAACCAGTGTTTGGATTTGATGTAAATCCAATAGAGAATGTTGGTTCCTAATGATTTTGAACAAAAAATTATGCAAGTCACATCACATAAGTCAATCCATAGAACTTATGTTGAGTAATATGATGAAGATATGCAGTAAATGCAATGAGATAGTGGAAAATCCTGTGATGTGATGTTCCCACGGATTTGAAGGATCCCTAAAAAGGGTTCCTTGCTTGTATCAGAAAGGTAACTCACTCTAAAAATTTGAAATTTCAAATTTTGGTGGGAAATTTTTGTTCTTAAGTTTCTAAGAGTTCCTAAATCAATATAAGATATTTAAGCATCAGTGAACATAATCTAAAGAAGACTAGAAACTAAAATCTATGAATCGGGATGAGTCAGAAATTTTTGAAAATGTTACTGTTACACCTGCGGATCCAATCAATAACACATGCGGATCCAAATTATGGGATCCGCAGAATCCGCAGGTGAAAGGTTGGCGGAACCAACGATAACACATGGCGGATCCAAATTGAGGGATCCGCCAGATCCGTGGACCAAAAGTACTAAAACTAAACAGAGAGATATGCATATTTTTTGTTCTTCGACAAAAACCCGAAAATTCTCCTGGAACATATCTATCATCTAATATGTAATGCAAAACAGCTAAATATGATTATTCTAACACACTTATACACATAGATTAATTTGTTCATAATAACTTACCTTAAGTGGAGTTAAGCCAAACAGGGGCATAAACTCGGAAAATTGATAACACTAAGTGTTATCAACCTGCAAATCTGAGTTTGTTCACATACAATTCAAGTACTACCATAATAAGTTAAGAAACATACATATTAAACACATCATTGTCTAATAACTTCTAGTTCCAAACACTCCTATTAACCCAAATTTTTCTTCAACTTCTTCATACCCTTGTGAAGCTTCATGATTCAACGTCCTAAATTCTTCACCATTCCCCTCATTTGACGATGCTCCGATGATTCATTAGGGATTGGTGGAAGTTGTCTCAAGTACTCCGGTGGAGGAAGTCTAGAATTTGGCAAACCATCATCGTCACTCATTGATGATGACGATGATGATGAAGTTTGAGTACGAGGACGTTTGCCTTTATCAACCGCTACCATATAGTCGCTTAGAGGAACAAAGATGTGTTGAATCTCATCATAGTCGGGAACAAATCCTAAAGCATTTCTAGGAATGGGTGCGAAGGCTCTATAAAGGCGGGTCAATAGCATCCCATAGGGCATTGCCATGTTGCCTTGAATTGGAATATCGGCCATTCGCTTGGAGATATAGTAAGCAAGGTTGAAAGATTGATGAGTTGACACACAATACATCATATAATAGAGACAAGTGTTGATGTGATCTCGATTTCCTACCGTGCACATGACATTAGCTCTCAAAACATCTTCTAATTTCCTAAATTCGGGTTTAAGTTCATTGAGTTCCATGGCAAATGGATCTCTAGGGACTTGACAACCACGATACATCCTAGTTGGGTTGTTCCTAGGTATGAAGAGATGCTCACGGATAACTTCTTTTGAGGTTAAAGAAGTGGCATATGGTGCCGTTCGTTCAAGATTGGATTCAAGAATGGTCAATGACCATTTATCGGAGTAGACACATGTTCCATAATTTGGAACTCCTAGGACCTCACCAAATTGATCTAGGGGAATATTGAACAAGGTTCCATTGACACTAAAGTGAATGCTCATAAGACCATTATCATTTGAACTAAGACCTATGGTGGCATAGAACTCAAGAATGAACCTAGGTACTATAGGCTCATCAATATCTAGGAGACTATCAAAATGAATTGTGGCTAATTGCTCGCGGAGATTGGTGTTTTCATAGAATGAGGGATCTACAACCCTACCCTCATGGACATAGTGCTTTTCTAGGGCCTTAAAGATGTTAACTTGAGCTTCGGTGAGACCTTTGGTTTTGTGGTGTTTGGGAAGGTAATCGATGGTCTTTTTGTGATCGTAATTGGTTGCCGGAGGCATAGTTATCCTAGATACGAAAAGTATATAGTTTAGTTGAAATTATCGAAAATATGTATATAAGTCTAGTGTGTGCCTACATGGGTACTATGTGGAGGTACGGTTATCTCGACTCCTTTTGATGCATGACAATTTTGTTTATGCAAGTTTTATGATAAAACGAGAGATAACCCAAACGCTCCTACTTCAATGTAGCTACATTTGAATGTACCCAAAAATACATATTAGTTATGTATTCCCTTTAGCATTCAAGAGATATTATGCAAGTGATGTTTAAAAGCTAACGTTTTTGTATTTGTATGAACAATGTTCAAAAACCATTTTTCCTAGTCGTGAGAAGATTTTAGCAAAAATATCTCATGGGGTTTTTGATGAATAATGATAATGTGCTACAAGATGCAATTCTTAACTATGAAAAACATGTTTTGTTATGCAATTTAGTAAATATGCTTCATGATTTTTCAAGAATTATGCATAACCCCAAGTTTTACTTTTGTGCATGAAATAGAAATCCTAGACGCAGATCAGAAATGAAAATAAGTTAAGGATACTTACAGTGATGTTTAGAGCACAATTTGGTTGAGGAAGATAGCCTAAATTGTGATTTTGGTGAATTATGGGTCGAATACACTAGGTGATAAGTTTTAGGGAGAGTGATGAATAGTACATGGTATTTGTTTAATATATATAAAAACTGCCTCAGCAGATGACGGATCCGGCGGATCCTAAACAAGGGTTCCGCCCTTGTTGTCGTTTGGATCCGCAGGATCAGAACTCAGGTTTAGTTTTTGTTGTGTCTGGTAAATCTAAGGTTCGAGCTAACGTTTAATCTACTCACTAGGTTCCATTAATCCTAAGCCAAGTCTAAGATAGTTGAAAGGTTCTCTCTTGAGAGGTTTGGTGAGGATATCGGCAATGTTGTCCTCTGAGGAAACTTTCTCAATTGAGATATTTCCCTTCTGAACATTATCACGTAGAAAGTGGTGACGTATTTCTATGTGTTTGGTTCTAGCGTGTTGGACTGGATTTTTACTGAGATCGATAGCTCCTTTGTTGTCGCAAATAATGGGAATGTCGTTGAGTTCAATTCCATAGTCGATGAGAGCTTGTTTCATCCACAGTGCTTGTTGACACGCCTTTCCTGCAGAAACATACTCTGCCTCTGTTGTTGAGATTGCAAGGGCTGTTTGTTTCTTAGCGAACCATGAGGTGAGACAATGTCCTACAAAAGTACAAACACCGCTAGTACTTTTCCTATCAACATAGTCACCGGCATGATCTGAGTCGGCATACACTATGGTTTCTGCACCCGTTCCTTTGGGATACCATAATCCTAAGTGTGTAGTGCCTTTAATGTACCTAAATATTCTTTTAACGGCTTCAAGATGGGATATTTTGGGATCTTCTTGAAAACGTGCACATAGACAAACACTAAACATAATGTCCGGTCTACTAGCCGTTAGGTAGAGTAAACTACCAATCATTCCCCTATATTTAGTGCTATCTACGGATTCATTTTCTTCATCCTTTGTGAGTTTGGTTTCTGAGGACATAGGTGTTTTCATAGGTTTTGAGTCTTCAAGACCAAACTTCTTAAGCATATCTTTGATATACTTTGATTGGTTGAAGAATATCACATCTTCTAATTATTTTATCTGGAGACCTAAGAAAAAGTTTAGTTCCCCCATCATACTCATTTCAAACTCGTCATGCATGATTTTTGAGAAATCGTCACATAACTCTTGACAAGTTGAACCGAATATAATGTCATCCACATATATCTGGACGATGATAATATGTGATCCCTTTTTCTTGGTAAAGAGAGTGTTGTCTACTAGGCCCATGGTGTACTTATGGTCAACTAAGAAGGTCTTATGTCGATCATACCAAGCTTTTGGTGCTTGCTTAAGTCCGTATAAAGCTTTCTTTAGTTTGTAAACATGATTTGGTTTTTCAAAATCGGCAAAGCCGGGAGGTTGTGCAACATATACTTCTTCATTTATAAATCCGTTTAAAAATGCACTTTTGACATCGATTTGAAATAATTTAAAATCATGTGCACATGCATATGCAAGTAATATCCTAATAGACTCAAGTCTAGCTACGGGTGCAAATGTTTCATCGTAATCAATTCTTTCTTGTTGATTGTAGCCTTGTGCTACTAGCCTAGCTTTGTTTCTAGATACGATGCCATTTTCATCCATTTTATTTCTAAAGACCCATTTTGTACCTATTATGGTTTGATTTTTAGGTTGTGGAACTAATGACCAAACGTCATTCCTAACAAATTGATTTAATTCTTCTTGCATCGCAATGACCCAAGATTCATCTTTTATGGCTTCATTAACATTTTTAGGTTCTATTGTTGAAACAAAACAAAAGAAATTACTTTCATTTTGAGCTTTAGACCTTAATGTTCTTTCGTTGATTTTTCCTATGACGTTTTCTAACGGATGACTTTTGGTTTCTTTGATATTAACTATTTCTCTTTTCACTGGTTCATCTTCTTTTTCACTTTCAATATTTTCTTGATTATTAGCCATTTGACTTTCAACTAAGTCATTATCTACCAAAGGTGATGTCTTAGAGGAAGGTGGACTTTCATCAAATGTTACGTTTAATGATTCATCGACTCTTGAGGTTTCTTTGTTCAAAACTATGTATGCTTTACTGTTTTGTGAGTACCCAAGAAATACACCTTCATACGACTTTGGGTCGAACTTGGTGAGATAATCTTTTGTGTTTAAAATAAAGCATTTGCTTCCAAAAACTTTAAAACATCCTAAAGTAGGCTTTTTGCCTCTATACAACTCATATGGAGTCTTTTTCAAAAATGGTCTAATTAGGACACGATTTAGGATATATGTAGATGTATCTACAGCGTGACACCAAAACTTTTGTGGTATGTTTTGTTCATTTAACATAGTTCTACTCATTTCTTGAATTGTTCTATTTTTACGTTCTACTACACCATTTGATTGAGGGGTTCGAGGAGCCGAGAAATTATGAGTTATGCCATTGGCATCACAAAAAGCTCCGAATAGGATTTCGTTGTCGAATTCACGACCATGGTCAGTTCTAATTGATACTATGTTACTTCCTATTTGATTTTGAATTTTCTTACTTAAGATTTCAAATTTGTCAATTGCTTCGTTTTTAGTTTTCAAAAACTTAGTCCATGTATACCTAGAGTAATCATCTACTATTACCAAAGTATAGAAGTTTCCCCCGTAACTTTGTATAGCGGATGGACCAAACAAATCCATATGTAACAATTCTAGACACCTAGATGTAGACACCATATTTTTAGCCTAATGGCTATTATGAACTTGTTTCCTAATTTTGCAAGCATCACAAAAGTGTTGGTCATATTTCAACTTGGGTAGGTTCCTAACGAGTTCCTTAGATGATAAGGATTGAATTAACCTCATATTGGCATGACCTAAACGTTGATGCCATAGAGTTGAGTTTTCGTCCAAAGAAGTAAGACAAAGCTTGTCTTTAGGTGTTTTATCTAATTTCATAACATATACGTTATTTTTCAAAACACCTTTTCCTACTGTTATACCATCTTTAAGTATTTTACTTTCATTTTCACTGAAAAGAACGTTATACTTTTTGCGGCACAATTGACTTATACTAAGCAAGTTAAAGCCTAAATTATCAACATGAGCAGCATCATCAATAGAGAGAGAGTCATGAGAGATCGTACCTTTTCCGATGATTTTACTTTTAAGCTTGCTACCAAATGTGACATTACCTCCGTCGTACACTTGGTAGGTTGAGAAAAGGCTTTTGTTTCCTGTCATATGTCTTGAACACCCACTATCTTTGATCCACTCATCAGGTTCTAGTTCAACTTTTAAGCACACCTCTTCTGTGTCATGAGCCATAAGAGCAACTTCGTTGTTTTTAGGCTCATTATCATCTCCTTCACTATCACTCCAAGCTCCACTAACAAATGCTTTTTGAGACTTGTTCTTTGGAGGCTTTGGACATTCACCTATAAAGTGACCAGAATCTCCACACCTATAGCACTTCCTATCTAACTTGCCTTTTCTATCATCACGGTCTTTTCGGAAGGATTTCTTTTCTTCACGAGGTGGTCTTACGAACTTTCCTCGTCTCCTGAAGAATTTCTTGAAATCTCTTACGGCCATGGCATATTCTTCGTCTTCGCTATTAGAGCAAGACTCTTCATCATCACTTGACTCAACTCTAGCTTTCAAGGCAATGGACTTCATCTTCTCCTTCTTGCCTTTAACTATTTCTGAATCTTTTTCCATCATCATTTCGTGAACTTTGAGATTTCCTATGAGCTCATCTAGTGTCATGCTTGAAAGATCCTTGGATTCTTCAATAGCTGTCACTTTTGCTCTCCACTTCGGGTGGAGTGCTCTTAGAAATTTCCTGACAAAATTCTTACTAGAAAAGGATTCATCAAGTGCTTTAAGAGATGTAATAATTGTATTAAACCTAGCAAACGCACTATCAATGGTCTCATCTTCAGAGATAACAAATTGTTCATATTGTTGAACAAGAAGATCAATTTTGTTATCTTTGACTTGTGAGTTCCCTTGATGAGTGATAATAAGTGATTGCCAAATATCTTTAGCCGTTTTACACATAAAAACTCTTTCATATTCTTTCTTAGGTAAGGCATTGTAAAGCATCATTTTGGCTTCATTATTTTTGGCAATCAACCTCTTTTGCTCATCACTGTGACGAGTAAGAGAGTTACCTACATCCTGACCACCTGAAATATCATTACTAATGGGCTTGTAATCACCCTCTACAATTATATACCACAAATCTATGTCCTTTGACTTCACATATGTCTCAAAGCGATTTTTCCAATATATGAAACAATTTGGTTCAAACAGTGGTGGTCTTTGCATAGATTGCCCTTCTTTAAAGTTTTCAAAATCCATTGATCGTTTCAAGTTTTTAAAATACAATATATTTTGAAAATCTTGAGTAACGTAGCTCTGATACCAATTGTGGAAAACTAGAAGGGGGAGGGGTTGAATAGTTTTACCGTTTAAAATTAATTTGCTTTGTTACTCTATGTTATTACAAAGGAAACAAGCACAAACAAATATTCACACAATATATATATATATATATATATATATATATATATATATATATATATATATATATATATATATATATATATATATATGAAAAGTAAAGAGAGGAAAGATCAAACCACACAAAACTGATGTTTATAGTGGTTCGGCTACAAGGACTCTCTTCCTTGCCCTACTCCACTCCTCGAGCCTCTAACTCGAGAGTTATCCTTCACTAAGAAACAAACTCTCTTCTAGGTGGAGAAAACCTTTACACGTCGCTTACTTCCTTTTCCGGTACTAAGCTAAACACCGGGTTCTTTACAAGGGTACAACCACTCCCGTTTGGTTCTTTCACAAGGGTACAACCACTCCCTACACTCTTTGAGTTTTGAGGACTAAAACACTAACCACACTCACTGAGATAAATGATACAAATAATGATGTGTGAATTTACATCTATATCACACAGTAACTATGCTAAAGGTTTTACACGTATGTGTTGAACCTTGATGCTTAATCTCCTTTGCTACAAAAGGAAAGATCAAATGAATGAATGAATGATGAGGGTTAGTGATATGTAAATGAATGAGTATGTATTTAAGCTATATGAGTGATAATGTATCCAAATGATCAGCTTGCTATTTATAGGCAAAATGGATGAACAACCGGCGGATCCGGCGGATCCCATAAAAGGGATCCGTCTTTGTAGTCCTTTGGTTCCGCCAGGTATGACAGCTATGAGATTTTTCAAATCTCTCTAAATCTTGCATAATCTTTCCATATCTTTGTCAAGTCATTTCAAGATCTTCCAATGTCAACTCTTTGGCTTGAGGATCTAAACAAAATATTGCAAGATCTTTCCAAGATTACATGTATGATGCATGCCATAATGTCATTGTATCATTTTAAAAATAAAGTTTCCTTTTAAGGAAATAAACTAGTAAATGTGTAAAATGTAATTCTAAGTAATCTTTTGAAATGTAAAATGTGTTTTAAAGAGACTTTAGCTAGTATTTGTAATTTGCTAAAAGATATACTTTGTAATTGTCTTTAACAAAACTAAGTAAAGATCGTAAAATATAAAAAACGTTTTTAGGACGATATTTGTATTAACAGAGTTGACTTGGAGATTTTCATTACCAGACTTATTGTACCTTTGTTGTAATCCTTGTATTTCATTTACCTTAGATTTCATTTGTAACATTTGAAATTAATTGTATTATTAAAGTCTTCCGCCCGTGTATGTTCTGTTTGACACCATGAATGTGATATCTTAACCCTTTTCGGGTTGGGGTGTTACAATTATGGTATCAGAGCCTAGGCTTCGACTTGTAGTACATAAAACCTTGACCTGTGAAGTTTGGACCCTTAGGCTTCCACTGTAAGAGCTTATAAGACAACCTTTGAGAACTTGTTTTAGGATCTCCCTGTAGAAACTTAAATTATGACCGGTGAGGATTGGGTAGACCAGGACTTTTGCCTGAGTAGTATTGCTACCGCATCACTCTAAATCGTGCCTCTACTTTTAGATAAACCTTATAAGATCATTCTTTCAGAAATTAGAATTTATGCACAACCTAAGTTTAGTAACCAAGTAAGTTTAGAATGCCTCAAGAACTACATGGATATACCTTACACCAGTTAAGTTTCACTTTCTGATTCCGTCCTTCATCTCCGATTCGTTTGATAATCAGTTTGATACCTTTCCGACCATTTTGAGAATTCTTACAACTATAATGTGTTTGACACATTCTGTGAATTCTTTTGCTTATGCTGAGCATATTAAGTTTCCTCTAACACTTTTGGATTTCACATAAATCATTTCTTTTCTTATGAGAAACCTGGTGGTTATTAACCACAAGTATAGGAATTTGACCATTCCATTCTGATCATAAGATTCATTCTGCTGAGTGTCTTCCTTTGGAAATATATAATTTTGATATTATTCTGGTATGGATTTGTTAACTGAGCATGAAAGTGCTAACGACTGTCATGCTATACGTCTCACTTTTGGCGACTCAAACAATCGTTTTTATTAATTCTTTTACCATAAATTCCGACTGGCAAAACCGTTATTCATTACCCCGAATTGAGGATTTATCTGATCAACCGTAGGATGTGAAGTTTCCATAGAGATTGCTTAAGGTCCGATTATCATCTGTTACGTGAAAGAAGCAAGATATTCCTGAACTGCCTTTCGTACTCATTGTGATCACTATGAATTTTAATGATGTCAATTGTATTGGCAAATAATTCAATTATTCCTATGGATCTAATGAAATCATGTCTTTCACGAGTATTTGGACAAATTTGTTATAGTATGACATTGTGGTGTGTTCAGAGGCGAATGAGGATCATGAAGATCAATTCTTGTTAAGTCAGGATGACCCGTTGTTCTGGAAGAATAAATTTTGATTGGTGTTCACAAGTTGCAACAGATAATACTACCATGGATTCTGCGAAGACTGAGATTTCCACCAAAGGGCCAAGATCGATGACAGTTGCCGGAGTTAGAAACTTACAGAAGAGTAGAGGAATGTGTATACGACTGGCGTTACCATCGATGAAGCATGTGAGAAGAGGAGAGAAACTTAGGAGGGACGTGATTATACTTTATTTAGCACGTGAAGATTACTGCTTGGGCATCAAGACAACCAAACCGTAGGAGATAAACTATTTAACACATAACCTGGAGTTGACAACAGTGGTGGTTACCTTGAAGATTGGAAGACATTTCTCGCAAGGCGAAAGTGGTGGCGAGCATAGAAGAAGAATCTAATCAAGATGACGAATTTTGAGCTGTGTTAGAAGACCTGACTGAAACACGCAGTTTCACCTCCCTATTCATATTAGTTGTACTAAGATGAATTGAGATCAGAAGTAGACTCGCTGGTAGAAGGGTATTCAATGATCATGTCAGGGATTCGCATTATTATCTCTCAGTTATAGGATGGACTACAGAAGGCTTGAGGAATCAGACTTAAGTTTAAGATTTCCTTTCACTCTCAAACTGATGGACAAACAAAGACAGACTACTCGGACTTGGAAGAGGTTTTAAGATCAGGTATTTTGAATGAACGGATTCTTGAAGCGAACATTCATGTCTGGTTGAGTTGATTCCTGTGAAAGATGGAGTAATTGATGCAATCGATGGCGTACTTCATTTCTGCTAGACATACTTAGGTTTCCATTACCTTTTGGATAAGATATGTTTTCCTATTTTTTTTTTCTTTTTTTTCATTCTGTTGATAATGATCGCTTCAGACACCACCTGAGAATGAAGAAGATCGATTAGGATGCTAATAGGTTGCTTTTTCACAACTCGAGATAGAGTATGACCATCATGAAGGCATATTTATATGATGCTAGTATTATGACGCCTGATCAACGTGATAATACTTACATTATATAATGTGCACTTATTGTGACCATAGGATGTCTTGAGGAGTGCCTTAGAAGCGTTAGAAATTGTGATATCCAACGAAGAACTATCCTTGAT
>CP139503.1:53761586-53945810 GCA_021014915.2 Artemisia tridentata subsp. tridentata
AACCGACAATCTTCATACTGAGCAGATTCTAAGCTCTCTTTCAAGCTTACATAAGGTAAGCGTACAGCGAAAACCGTAGCAAACCACATTAAGTATTGCTGCTCCCTTTTAAGAATAATCATCGTGATTCTCCGTTCGGGGATCCTCAAATAGATCAGCAACGAATCATCTCACATTTGAATAATTCTTCTCACATTTCTTCCCGCTGAAGACTGAAGAAATGCCTACCAAAAGTATCCAGAGACCACTTTCCCCCAAGTAGTTGAAGAGATGCAGCCAGTCTCGATATATGAAGCCCAAAAACCCGAAGTACACACTCAATCCCATTAATGAAGTTGACAATGCATCATCAAGATCAATTAAGACCCGAAAATCCCCTTATCTCCTTTCAAGACATTGCAGATGAGAATTTTTACACCAAATTCAGCTAAGTCCCGAGTGTAAGCAATTTATCCCGAATGTAGTCGACATGATAACACCAAGACAGTACCATAATAGCTACTGAGTACCGGATGTACACATTTCCTTCAGTAGGATACCGACTAACCATAGGAACCATCATACAATTGTGTACCTCTTTTATCATCAGAAACTGACATTCTCTTCCCACACTTTGTTGGAATGACACACCAGAAAGAACGAGTTAGAACACTGATTTTTTCTGCGGTTATGACATTTGTCTTCCCGGAATAATCTTCAATTGAGAAGAAGTATAAAGCCCATCATGTGTACTCATTGTGCATTCAGATGTATGTCTCCTTCCCCCTTGCTGGTTTTGATACCTCAGAATCAGCAACACATTTTACGAACATATTCTTGAAATCTTGTGAGAAGAACAACTTAGGCTCAAGTAGATCAAGTGAGAATTAACCGCTGCCGAAACCGTCTCTGACTATCTTTATCAACCCTCAAGTAGGCCTTATGATGAGATAACTGATGGAGCAAACCCGATATACCAAACTTGAGCCTGAAGATAGAATTCCCCATTCTTGTGACTTACGCTTGCACTAATGTTGGAAGAACGGTGTAGAGAATTAGTGCTCCGAGCAAATCTCTAAGTACTCAATACCCAACCAAGGTATGAGACATTAACACCTCTTACGATTATCCACAACGACATTGGCGTGTGACACTGAGTACTACAACGTAACTCCTTTAAGTGATAGTTACCCCGACTACTGGTAACTAGATAACCTAAGACTTCAACTTAAATCTTAAGCACGAGCAAGTTATCATAGAAAGTCATGCATCCAACCAACCCCGACTTCAAGATAGGATAAGATCACGCCTTTGAGGAAGTCAACTTCAATCTCGAATAAGTGATACCTAATCAACTCCATGGTCACAATTAGATGCCCAGCTCAAGTGAGTGAACCAACAACCAAATGTACATCGAATCACTTGTTCACACATCTCCCCCTCAAAGATTGCATACGAGGATGCCATCTTTGATTGAACAAGTGCATATGAGGTTGGTCCACTGTTCACACTTCTCCCCCTCAAAGATTGCATACGATGATGCTATTTTTGATTGAGTGAATAAACGTCCAATCGGATGGAAGTAGATCCACTTGATATCTGAATGAGCATGGAGCAAGTATGAAGCCTTTATATGAGAAAAGTCAGAAACATGGAGAGTCGTATGACCACTTCTCAAATCTCAATCACCATGAAGTTTATTCACCTTTCTCCCCCTCAAAAATTGCACATGACGACTAACTGCCATTTTTGATAGAGCAGGTGAATAAGAATATACTCCGATGTACTTTTATCCCCTTTGGTGACTAAATGAGCATTTGAAGAACATGAAGCTTGATGAGAATGGTCATAAATAAGAAGATTCCTCTTCTTCCGAAGATAAAGCGCACTCAAGCGTACGCCTTTCTTTTCTTTGATGAACGGGGCCTGAAGAGATGTCAGCAGACGCCATAATGATGACATTGAGACCCGAGGCTTGAACTGCATTGTTCAAACGTCATAGTCATTGAAGAACGAGGCCTGAACTGATTTGAACAGACGTCATATTCGATGAAGAACGAGGCCTGCACTGACTTGTACAGACGTCATTGTCGTTGATGTTCATCAAGCTTGAATTGTTTGAACCCCTTCATCATGAGATATCACTCTTTTCGGCACCCAAACTCTGAGTCTTTCCTTAATACAAGGCCTGAACGATGTACCTGCACTTAAGTAAAGACTTCCTGCATTGACATTAAGAGTTTGTTTGCATTTATATGGGTTAGTGATATCAAAATTTAGACCATTTGGGTTTTCACTGTCAACCTTGGTTTCGCACTTAGTGAACATCTTTCGAATAGGTATCCACCTAAGACCAACAATCTTAAAAGTTCTACCCGTCGGTATCCAACTAAGGCAAGATCTAGGAGTGTTTGGTTTCTCATGCACAGTTACAGACTTTTTGGGAGAAAACCTTTGTCCTAGGGCAACCGGCCTATCAGGTTTCTGCATACACCTCTTTGGTTCTACGGGCTTGTTGTTGTTTCTAGTCTTAGAGGATGGAACCTTGGCACGTTCATTCACTTCCTTCAAGAGTTTTGTTATACAATCATCATGGGTTGCATTGAAAACACATTTCTAACAAGTCGAGCAAACAAAGTGTTTGGAATCAGAAAGAGATCTAGGGTTCTTAGAGTGATCGGCTACGGGAATTGCCTTAATTGGCACACAACTACTCTTAGAAACAGGCAAATTCCTAGACTTTTCATGTGTGTTTTTCTTAGCGTCCACTAGGTTTTGATTCTGAACAATGTCTTTATGTCTAACATGTTCCTTTGGTGTCACAAGTGACACACGCGTTAAACTAATCCTAGAAGAACTAGAAGCACTCATGTGATGTGGTTTTGCAACAGCATATTCCTTTTCACTAGGTCTAGACTGTGAAGTGACTGGTTTTGACAAAACTTTTTCCGCATCAACTTGGGAGGCAAACTGTGTTTTTGAAACATTTGACCGTTCAGATCTAAACGCAGTCAATTGTCTAACAACTGATTGTTTTCTAAGTGGTGGTTTCCCCAAGATTGATGGTTCTGTAAACTTAGTATTCACACCATTTCCTATCGATTTTCTTAATTCGTTTTTCAATGCTGCAATTGCAAAACCCTTTTCCTGAAGTTGAGCCTTGAATTCATCATTTTTAGTAATCAAAGAGGTAGTTTGCTCTACATTCTTAGTTTTTGTTTCTTTGATTTTATCACACAGTTCTTTGCAATGACTTTTCAACGACTCATTATCGTTAAACAATTCAGCCACTTTATGTTCTAATTCTGCATTTATTGTTGTAACAACATCATTTTCTTGTTTAGTCCTAACTTCATTAAGCATGTCACGCATCTCAGTCAATCTGTTTTTCAGGTTTTTGATCGTTATGTTTTTAGCTTCTAGCTGAGCTTTCAAATCATTTATCATAAAAAATTCACGGAATTCAGGGAGTTCCGGATTTTTACATGGTAGTTTAGTTTGAAAACGTTCTTCCTTATGTTGTATTTCAACTTCAAGAGAAATACAATGTTTTTCAAGCTGTGAAAATCTTTTTGAAAGTTCATTATAAACTTCTTTTTCAACCATATCATTTGATTTGAAAAACTCAACCGTAGGCAAAGAACTCGACGTATTATCATGTTCATGTTCAGCATCCTGATCAATTTCTCCCCCCTTATGACTCATATTTGTTGAATCAGAGGTAATATTGCTATCAGTCTTTTCCAACAGATATGTGTCATAAGTAAGTTTAAGATGATCAGTATGTTGTTGTTCATTAGAAAGAGCATTATCTAGATAAGACAGATGTACCACAGCAGATTGTGCTTGGTGATTTTCAGGTACGTAGGCTGCATTCTCACATATTGTGAAATCACCTCCTGTGCTGTCACCATCATCAAACTTGTCTGATCTTGTTCCATTCCCCATTTGTTTAGCCCTTTCATCAATAAACGCATTAACATTACTCATCAATTGTAGTAATGTAACTCTGAACACGTCAACCTCGAATCCAGTGTAATTAGCAAAACACCCTTTTGTCATCTGACAGTCATAGTCATAGTCCTTAGTGTATTGCGAGTCAATGAACACCTGGAGTTGGTTATTGATCACACTGAAAGCTGCTCTGGATCTTGCTTCAGAGAATTCTTCTTTGTCAAGTTGTTGTTCAAGTTGATCTAAATATAGAGTCATTTCGACTGTGAAATCATGAATATCTTGACCAAAGAGTGCTGTGAAAGCCCGTGTGTAACCCATCACGTATTTAGATTTATCAAACAGAACCTTGAGATGTGAATGAAGTAGACGAAAACATTCGATGCGACTTTCCTTTGCATTAAACAGCATAAGTGACTGATGAAGCTCTTTCTCTTGTGATTTCGGGCACGAAGATTCCACATTGGTATTATCAGAATCACACACGTACATTTGTTGTCCAGAATTGGAAATCATTTGGTTATCATATGTGTCGTACAACTTGAGTACCTCAGATATGAAGGAATCTGAAGTAGTAGACATGATGTAACCGTGCACGGGATTTTACAATTCTATGATTTAAACCGAGAAATAGATTCTTTCGCGGGGTTTTACAAAATCAAGAATAAACCGTGAAATGATGCTTGATATGTGTTATGATGACTGTTGGATTGTTGCACTATTGTTAAGTTGTGATTTGGTTTGGTTGATGCAAGTTGTTACAGCGAAATTTTGGTTTGAAAAACTTAGAAACTCAATAACTTCATTCTGGAGCGATTTCAGGCTTCGAAAGTTGGGTTGAATGAATAAATTATTCAACGTGTCATTCTCCTCGGTCTCACGGTCGTTTTGACAGGTGTTTCGCTGAAAACGGAGTTACGGTTCAAAAGTTATGGCCGTTTGAAGTTTTGACGTAAAAAGTCAACTTTGGTCAAACCGCCACGGACAAATAGCACCTCTGTGGATACAAACCGCCTAGACAAACCGCATCCACGCTGCAGAGACAAACCGCGTAGACACAAACCGCATACACACCTCAGAGACAAACCGCGTATACACAAACCGAGTTCACGCTGCAGAGACAAACCGAGTAGACACAAACCGAGTATACTCCTCAGAGACAAACCGCGTATACACAAACCGACTACACGCTGCAGAGACAACTCAAGTAGACACAAACCGAGTACACGCTGCTGGGACAAACCGCGTAGACACAAACCGAGTACACGCTGGAGGGACAAATCGAGTAGACACAAACCGAGTACACGCTGCAGGGACAAACCGTGTAGACACAAACTCCCAAGCACGTCGCTTTCACTGCTTTTTGTCTTTTTGCCTAAACTAGTAATAAAACAAACCGTATCTTCGAAGTGACACAAACCGAGTCCAAGAACTTGTCCCAAGCACACAAACCGCTGCGAAGAACACTACAACAAACACCCACGAATTACCCCAAAATCACCACACAATTCTTAGATCTGTGAATCCAAGCACCAAATACCACTCTTATACTGTTCCTAAGCTAGAAAGTACAAGGTATAACAACTTCTAATCACTAAACAATGCACAAAATGAATTTTTTGTTACTTGTCAATTCGAACACAAAAACCTCAAAAACTAAACAAATCCGTGAATACCAACTCTCATGGACCTAACCATGGCTCTTGATACCAATTGTAGGGTATTCACAATGCAAGAAACACTTGTTTGAGGCTTGGTTAAGGATCGAATGACAAAGAACTAGAGAGAGAAAGTGGGAACTTCTAGAGAGAGAAAACAATGTGTATATTAGCTTGAGATAATGTGAAGTTCCAACCCTTCCCACACAAGGGAAGGGGTATTTATACATACTACTTAATATGCCCCTAGCGGGCTGTGGAGAGAGCTGACAGTGGGGAAAGCCCCGACCCACTCCACAAATATAAATACGACTAAACTAATAATACTAATACTAATATTGCTAAGCTAATATAAATAAGCCTACGAGCTATGTAAATGCTAAGTAGATACTCGGGGTGACCGAGCCTTCATATGAATATTTATATTCCTAACAATAGGGGTTGTACCTAGCTTTTGTTCAAACATCTCCTACACAAACTTAATAGATCGTTGGCGCGAATCCTTGATTTCTCAAACAACGGATAGTCACTAGTGTGTATCTTGGTTCGCTGGCGCGTCATTTGATTCCTCAAAAACTCGGATGGTCACTGATGAACTCAAATAAGTACATTTTATTACTATCATTTATCCTATTAATTTGACTTGTTTTACTATATTATGTATGAGGATTGATACTTAATCGTTTATTTTTGTAATTCTCAGTTGAAAACAAGCATTTGGTGAAACTTAGCGATTTTGGACTAATTATGGAGCAAAACGTGCATAAAGTGAAGAGTCTACTGAAATGGACAAGATCAAGTCAAATCTGCTCCAGATGCGCCGCATCTCACTCACGACATGCGCCGCATCTCTATCAAGATATCACCAGATACGATCCAAGATACAAGAGGACATGCGCCGCATCTAATTATGGAGTTACGCCGCATCTTCTGGCGGTGTACGAATATTCCTGAATATTATAATCTTGGACCCCACGCGAAGTTAAGTACATGCGCCGCATCTACTCTTTAGATGCGCCGCATCTTCCCTCAGACAGAAACTATAAATACCCCAAAGCCAGACGAATTTCGTGTGCATTATCAGAGTTCCGAAGTTTTAACCTAAGACCGAAGAGCAGAACCCTAGGACGAATTCAGTCAAGGAGGCAGCACAAGACACACCCAAATCAAAGATACAAGAGCTGTAAGAAGGTGCTGCATGTGTTTAATTCATTAAGTAGTTTTGTTTTATTGTGTTAGCAAACTTTAATTCATCAGGATTGGTGGCTTGTGTAATGTGACAACGAAAGATTGCACTCCCTTTAATACTTGCTTTCCCATCAATTAAAGTTTATATGTTGATGTCTTTGGTTACTACTTATTAGTGCATTGATAACCTCTGTGTTTATTAGTGGCTTGCGGGCATTTGACTGCGGAAAATAATGTGGCTCCCACGGTTATTACTAAATTGATCACTTAGGAATAACTTTTAGACATAAGTAATCATTAAGGGTTTACTCGCCGATAAGAATAGGACCAACGAGAAAGGGTTAACTACATACACTTCATATAAAGCTATCAATAAAACAAGTGACAATCTACTTAATCATAAGGACAGCCCTCTTATTGTCTCGAGTATTTATCTGTGTACGTGTGTGCTACTTGCTGATTCGTGCCTATTGGTTTATTTTATTATTTAATTGCAAACAAATCGTGTCAGTCTCTCAGGCTGAAACCCCCTTGCGTTAGGATATTAAAATACTGATTAGAATAACTAGATAATACGTTCCACTCTTAGTGATCGACACTCTACTTACCATTATATTCATACTGACCGGGTACACTGCTCGTTAGGTGTGTGTGTTATTGATAAGTCGGCTAAATATAAATTTAAAACTTGATTAGGCATTAAAACTGCTAAACCGCAACGACACACGCAGCACATCAAGTTTTTGGCGCCACTGCCGGGGAGTGAATTGTTATTATCTGTTAATTTGATTAGTATTTTAATTAGGTTTTTCTTTTTATTAGATTAATTGCATCATTGTATTATTTTGCATATTTGTTGTATTGTGTGTTAATTGTTTTCTTTTATTTTTGTGTGTTTATTTTTGTTTGTGTGTTTAATTTTTTGTTTTTTATTTTTCGTATTTTCTGTTCTGCAATCGTTGTACTGTGCTAAATCAAACGATACGGCGCATCTGATCTCTCAGATACGGCGTATTGCGTTTAATTTTTTTTTAAAATACAACGCGTTTAACTAATTCGATACGACGCATCTTTTCCCCAAGATACGGCGTATCTGTTTTTAATAAGAAAAATTTTTTCTAACGATAAAGTAATACGACGCATCTGCTTTAGCAGATACGGCGTATCTGTTTTTGATAAAAAAAATTTTCTAAACGTTAACGCCATACGACGCATCTGCTTTAGCAGATACGGCGTATCTATTATTTTAATTAAAAACAGTTTGCGAATTATTAAACAGATACGACGTATCGATCTCTATCGATACGGCGCATCTTCTGAATCAAAAATCTTGTATTTTTAAACGTAACGAAAATACGGCGCATTAACTTTCGTTAATACGACGCATTTAATTTTAAATAAATATCGATTTTTGATAATTAATTCGATACGGCGCATTCATAAATTCTAAGCGGCGTATCTATTTTCTGAATAAAGTCTGATTTAATTTTAACGATTATAAGATACGGCGTATCCAACTTTTTGGATACGGCGCATCGTCTTCTGATATCAGCTAACTATATTTTTATATCCGTTTCTATATTCATTAATTTCTCTTCTTGCGAACAGATCCTACTGATGCTTTTGTGATTATTTCAGGAGAAAAATGGAAGGATTCGGAGAACTGATTGACTACGACTTCGAAGCCAATTTTATGGATGGAGTAATGGTGCAAGATAAATCACCCGAACGTTACGATGGGGATTACATTGAACTTAATGACCTTGACGGACCATTAGCATCCAATGACATGTTCATGGATAATGCGGAATCTGAGTTAGAAGAAGGAGAAATTGTGGATAGTCCAAAAGTCAACGTTATTAATACTAGGAATTACGATGAATTTGAGGGATATGATGGTTCTTGGGATTACGGTAGGAGGATCCACGCCAATTGTGCTTACAATTTGCAATTCCCATGCATGATTGGGTACAAGTGTATTGACGCCAATTTCTTTCCTATTTTACCGATCAATGTCATGTCAAGGAGCTTTTACAATTCTATTATGAGAAATAAAGTGGAACATACGGGAAAGAATGTAGTTGGAGCCTTCATTAATGTCCCGATCTTCGTTGGACGCTTTACTATTGTAACTGAGTTCGCCGTTGTTGAAGACATGAATGCCTATCGTGACAGCAATATGGGTGACGTAATTGTTGGAAAACCATTTTGTAGGGAAATCACTATTAATGCAAAACGATTTGAAGGAAAGATCACCTTTCAATGTGGAAGCGACATTATCACTTATATGATGCCCCGAACTCACCCTGGATTTAAACATGCTACTAATAGGGTCTGCTACAAATTCTCTCCATTCCTTTTTGTTAGTAATGATGACATGAAGAGAGGGATTGAGTACCCATATCAAATAATGGAAGGATTTTATAAAGGAGTTTTGAATTTGGGACCTGAATATATACGTGACGAATTAGTTGCTAAATGGATCCTACGTGGCCATGTAGGAATCAATGATCGATACTAATGAGCTGAACGTGAGTCTAACTTGAAGACTCTGGAATAAAGACAAGTGCTGGCCGGGAGACAACCCGGATTTATCTTTTATTATTCTGTTTGTGTCGAGTCAGTCAGGCCCGCATGAGGATACGGCGCATCTCAATTCTGAGATGCGACGCATCTCCTGCAAATGGTCATATCTTATTTTAATTTTTCTGCATTTTTATTTTCGACTTTAAAACTTTTTATCAGTTTATTTTAATGCGGCGCATCCCTGGTTAAGGATGCGGCGCATCTTTTATTCTGATCCGTATTAATTCCAGGCTCGATACGGCGTATCTTCTTCCATAAGATACGGCGCATCGACTGACCTGATGATTTTCAGTTTTAATTTTTAAGTTTTATTTTTTCCTAACTACTAATGTATTATGCAAGTTTGAACCTTTCTTATCTTAGGTGTTTTAAAGTGTTGGTGGTATTATAGTTTCCTGGATTTCCTGTGGATACATCAAGTATGAAGCTTTAACGTTCTAATCCACAAGAAAGATGATTTTTGCTCTAATACAAATGGAGGATCATACCGAGCAAATCTCAGGGGAGTTTTTCTGTTCTAATTCTTTTATTTTCCAGTTTTTAACCTTTTATACAAACAACGAGGACGTTGTTTAACTTAAGTGGGGGGATTGGAGAATTAGAGCACTTAACAATTACTTGTCCTAAACATTTTCAAAAATATGCTTAATATGTACTTAATATGCTTAAATTTAAAATTTTTCTAGCATGTTTTTGTTTAAGATCTAAGTTGCATAGCTGCACACATGACGTTATTTTCAAAAATTGTGATTTTTCAAAAATTCACAAATCTATGAGTGTGCCGGTGACTTGTAAACTTTAGAACTTGGCTTGTATACTATTCGAGACCACCATAATAAGTATTATTTATATAATTGGAATGACTTGTCTAAATTGGTAAAATTCTAGGATTACACCCAAATAGCCTATTATATGTTATGTGTTATTAGCTAACTACACTGGTTAGTTAACCCCCGTATAAACCCTTTTGTTACTCTCATTTTTAGAGTAAGATACCCCTAGAAAAACACTCAGAGCCATTCCTTTCGTTTCTTACACCTATGTTTAAAATGTTTCGTTACACCCTTACACCTTAGCCTACCCTGTAGATTAGAATCCGTGGTTGGTTAATTGCTATAGGCAAAGTGTGTTTCCTTACATTACCTGTGTTCGCGTACGTAATTCATTATCTATGGTTAGGTCGGGAAATTGCACAATGCAATTGGAGTGAAAGTAAATATTGTATATCTTTGAGTTTATTTTTCGTGTGTTTACTACTTTCGCTATTATCGTTATTTCTGAAGTATGAAAAGTATGGAAAAATTATCCAGAATTATCATTATAGTGATGTGGTGAAATTTTACACATCTTTAGTTAAAAAAAAAAAAAAAAAAAAAAAAAAAAAAAAAAAAAAAAAAAAAAAAAAAAAATCGAAAAAATAAGAAAAGAAAAAGAAAAAGAAAAAAAGTTGGATGTTTGTTTTAAACCAACGATGTAAAGTTATGTAAGTGGTCGATATCACCACTATTTGTTGTATTTATGGATTGAATGGGAATTGGCAGTTATGGGAACGCCAATTAAGGTTTATTCTTTGATTAAGATCTTGTTGAGTATAATTCGTGTCTACCTAAAGCGTGTGTTTCAAGTGTTAAAGCGTGAGTTATTCTATGATATGAGTCTTATTCATGGGATGGTTGGGATAGTGATTAACCACACTTAGGATTTTAATTTATTTGTTTTGTTTATTTTTATTTTTACACCAATTTATATCCCAAATGTTACCATGCCCTTCATTATTCTTTATCCAACCAAACCTTTGATTTATTGAGATTAGGGATTTGAGCAATCTTAAGTATCGTAGTCGTGGATTCGGCTATGTATTTATGATTTTGTCGCCCTTTTTGATATATTATTATTGGTGAAGTTTGGACCTATCTTTAGCCTATTCGAGTTAAGCATTTGAGCAATTGCAAGTATCGTGTCCGTGGATTCGATCATGTATTTGTGATTTTGTCGCCTTTTCTGGAATTTGAGATCGATAGTGAAAAGAGAATAATTAACCCTTAAGCCTAAAAACCCTTTTTACCGCTTTAGACTTGTTATTCCTTGGCTTTAGTGGTGGAGATGTGTATACTTGCCAAGCTTATGATAGAATATTCGTCGCGACTGGACAGTTAAACGATTAGATTTGCTTTTATCAAATTATTTTATTATACTTCTAATTCGTTAAAGTGTTTAGTTGTGTGATTATGAATTAAACGAATACATGCTTGATATAAAAATAAATCCTAACATCTTTTAGGATACATTTTCATATGAGAAATTCTAAGGTTTACTTGGGGACAAGTAAAGTTCAAGTGGGGGGATATTTGATGAACTCAAATAAGTACATTTTATTACTATCATTTATCCTATTAATTTGACTTGTTTTACTATATTATGTATGAGGATTGATACTTAATCGTTTACTTTTGTAATTCTCAGTTGAAAACAAGCATTTGGTGAAACTTAGCGATTTTGGACTAATTATGGAGCAAAACGTGCATAAAGTGAAGAGTCTACTGAAATGGACAAGATCAAGTCAAATCTGCTCCAGATGCGCCGCATCTCACTCACGACATGCGCCGCATCTCTATCAAGATATCACCAGATACGATCCAAGATACAAGAGGACATGCGCCGCATCTAATCATGGAGTTACGCCGCATCTTCTGGCGGTGTACGAATATTCCTGAATATTATAATCTTGGACCCCACGCGAAGTTAAGTACATGCGCCGCATCTACTCCTTAGATGCGTCGCATCTTCCCTCAGACAGAAACTATAAATACCCCAAAGCCAGACGAATTTCGTGTGCATTATCAGAGTTCCGAAGTTTTAACCTAAGACCGAAGAGCAGAACCCTAGGACGAATTCAGTCAAGGAGGCAGCACAAGACACACCCAAATCAAAGATACAAGAGCTGTAAGAAGGTGCTGCATGTGTTTAATTCATTAAGTAGTTTTGTTTTATTGTGTTAGCAAACTTTAATTCATCAGGATTGGTGGCTTGTGTAATGTGACAACGAAAGATTGCACTCCCTTTAATATTTGCTTTCCCATCAATTAAAGTTTATATGTTGATGTCTTTGGTTACTACTTATTAGTGCATTGATAACCTCTGTGTTTATTAGTGGCTTGCGGGCATTTGACTGCGGAAAATAATGTGGCTCCCACGGTTATTACTAAATTGATCACTTAGGAATAACTTTTAGACATAAGTAATCATTAAGGGTTTACTCGCCGATAAGAATAGGACCAACGAGAAAGGGTTAACTACATACACTTCATATAAAGCTATCAATAAAACAAGTGACAATCTACTTAATCATAAGGACAGCCCTCTTATTGTCTCGAGTATTTATCTGTGTACGTGTGTGCTACTTGCTGATTCGTGCCTATTGGTTTATTTTATTATTTAATTGCAAACAAATCGTGCCAGTCTCTCAGGCTGAAACCCCCATGCGTTAGGATATTAAAATACTGATTAGAATAACTAGATAATACGTTCCACTCTTAGTGATCGACACTCTACTTACCATTATATTCATACTGACCGGGTACACTGCTCGTTAGGTGTGTGTGTTATTGATAAGTCGGCTAAATATAAATTTAAAACTTGATTAGGCATTAAAACTGCTAAACCGCAACGACACACGCAGCACATCAGTCACTACCTTATTCATGCACTTGACATTCTTACTAAGCCATTACCAAATCCAGATGCTCGAAAGCTAACGATGGATAAAGTAACTTGGTAAAAGGGTAAGGATAACAATTGGGAAATAATTGGAAAATAAATAGATTAAGTCCATACAAATGAAACAATGTGGTTAGTTACTTCCCGACCTTCCCTTGAATAAGACACAAAATCACGGACTAACACACACTTTAACATAGAAACTCACGCTTTAGTATGTAGACACGAATTAGACTCAATTGATATCTCAATCAAAGAATAAACCTTAGTTGGCGTTCCCATAACGGCCAACTCCCTTGCAATCCATAAATATAGTACAACAAATAGTGGCGATATCTCCACTAATACATAACTCTACATTGTTGGTTTATAACACGTACCAACGAATAATCGATTTGTTCAAAATAATAAATCGGTTAAGTTTTGACAATACCGATTATCTCACTTTTTCTTTTTCTTTTCTCTTTTTTTGATTTTTTTTTTAATCACTAATGGTGTAAAATTTCACCACATTACCATCATAATAAATCTGGATAATTCATCTCCATACTTTTCATAACTTCAAACATAAAGGTAATAGTGAAAGTAGTAAACACACGAAAAATAAAAATACAATATCTACTTTCACTTCCCATTGCATTGTGCAATTTCCGACCTAACCAAAGATAATAATTAACACACACGAACACAGGAAACGCAGGGAATACACATTTTTACCAAAAGCAACTAACCACGGACTTAAATCTACAGGGTAGGCTGAGGTGTAAAGGTGTAACGAAACATTTAAATCGGTGTAAGAAACGAAAGGAGTGGCTTTGAGGGTTTTTCTAGGGGTATCTTACTCTAAAAATGAGAGTAACAAAAGGGTTTATAAGGGGGTTAACTAACCAGTGCAGTTAGTTAATAACACATAACATATAAAGGCTATTTGGGTGTAATCCTAGAAATTTGCCTAGTTAGACAAGTCACTCCAATTATATCAATAATACTCATTATGGTGGTCTCGAATAGTATACAAGCCAAGTTCTAAAGTTTACTACAAGTCACCAGCACACTCATATTTTTGTGGAATTTCAGTAAAATATTGGAAACGGAATAGGCTAAATCCTCACAATATGGAATTAAGGGTTATGTGTGCGGGTGATGCAACTTTTGATGTAACAAAAACATGCTAAAATTTTTTTAATTTGGGCATAAATTAGGCATATTTTTGAAAAATTAAGGACAAGTGCGTTCTAATTCTCCATCCCCCCACTTAAGATATACAACGTCCTCGTTGTATGAGTTAAAATTTAAATACAGGAATATATAAAGAATTAGAACGGAAAACTCCCTTGTGATTTGCTCGGTATGATCCTCCAAGGTAAGAATGCGAGCATATGTAATGCGGGAGTTCATCAATACCTCCAATTGTCCAGACCTGTAAAAATATAGAGACCACAGAAAAAGAAACTCGAGAACATCTCGTTAATCATCGGTTAGAAAAATAAAATGAATAACAAAAAGAACTATATTCTGTTCTGGCAGGCTGATACGCCGTATCCTTAAACCTGGTTACGCCGTATTGAAGCATCTGACAGAAAGTTCAAGTACAAAAAATAAAATACTAGTATTCCAGATGGTCGATATGTCGTATCCATAGGGGTTGGATACGCCGTATCGAAGGCCTGGGACAGACTCGATAGAAAATTAAATTGACATAAATTAAAAGATAAGCGTGGGTTGCCTCCCACGAAGCGCTTGTTTTTGTTCGAGTCACGAGCCTGACTCCACCCTTATTTACAATGTAATAGGGTGTTCTTTCCCCCACTTGAAATCAAGTGTGGGTGATAATAGCAATAAACAATATAATAGTGTATATTTGCTATAGTAGGAAGAAACGAGAAGTAAAAAAGGTACCTTTATGGGTAGTGATCTCCACTCATTACCTTTCCTGATTTGGTTGATGAATTGGATGTCTTGAACATTCCATGTGAGAGACCAAGATGTTGAGGATGCTTTAATTGCCTTTCATTTATCTTGTCGGTGGTTATGTGTCCCTCATCCTCCAAACAAGATGAGAAAGAGTCTTTGGCGAGTAATTGTTCGTGTTCCTCTACATCCTTAATAAGATCATAATCAACATTTTCTTCAACCATGGTAGTGTCCAATAGATCTTCACCGAATTCTTGTGCAAGTAGGTGCTTCATGTGTGTCATCATGTGGTGTGATGTCTATTATAGGTTGTAAGGTAATAGGTTCCACCACATCATCATTCGGCTCTGCAACCTGTTTAGAAACACTAGCAAGATTATTAGTAACTAAAATAAAAGGAGAGTCAAGGGTGTTACCAATTTGTGTCGTAGATTCCACATGAGCTTGTGGTTTCGATTTATTCACCCGTAGATTCTTAGCTTTCATCTTCTTTATTTTCTTCTTGTATGGTTTCTTTTTGCTTTCCACCTTCAATCGTCCAGGGAAAGGGGCGGGTAGGTGATACGGTTCACTTACCTTAAATCGTCCAAAGAAAGGGATGGGTGGTGGATATCTTCCATAGTATCCTCTCCAGTAATAATGTTTAACCACTGGTGTTGGCGTAGGGAAAGGGACGGTTTACATGGTTCAACCACCGGTTCTGACCTAGGGAAAGGGACGGGTATTCGATGCGGATACATGCCCAAAACCTTGTTAGCCTTTCTGAGTCTGTGAGATCTAAATTCCTATTTTCTTCCTGAGAATCCACAAGAAGGTTATCCTTTGTTTCCTTGTCATCATGCTTAACCCCGGAACTACTTATCCCATCATGTTGTGGTTGTACATCATCACATATAATACCATCAAACTCATCACATCTTTCCACCACACTCTTTTCTTTCGGTGTGTCACTAAGTAGGTTGATAATGTTACGTCCTTGTTCCTCAATATGTTTCAACAAAGCTATTTCATATTCATTCCTTTGTTTATCACATATAAGTGCTTCTTCTATTTCATTTTTAAATATCTCTCCATCATTAACATATTTGGAAAAGGTTTCTTCAAAGTTATATCCCTCTTTTTGTGGTGGTGGATTTGGTGAATAAGGTGAGTGTGACAAATGGTAATTTTCACATTGATAATTAATATTATATGAGTATTAATTATTTTTAAGCTAAGCATTTCTATGCGCATTTGCATGTTTCTGAGTATTTTTGAGCATTTTTGGGAGCCGTTTCGCATACTGTAACTTATAGTCACTGCAGAAAAAGTATATTTTTGTCAGTAAACCTAAATTATCACATTTCTGATAGTTACTGACAAGTCTCGTAATTAACTAAGAGCTTTCACGCATTTTTCTGAAAAACAATCGCACGCGCGTACCGACAGCACAGTACATATGGTAATAGTCAAATAAATATGTTTTTGAGTCAGTAATGACATTTTATTTTATTTCTGACAAAAACGTGGTTAAAAACTTTATTTTACGTAATCGTGTCCAAAAACGTCAAACCGGGACTTTACGGTAACATTTAAGCTCAAACCGACACACGATACACCAACACGGAGCAAAAGTAAACTTCCCTCCCCCTAATACACACCAAAACCGGTCCCTAGATACATAATACCCCACTACATGACAAAAGTTCACATATTATCCTAATGTAATCCATTTTTGCCATTTTTGGTGCAACACAAATTAAGATTCCAATTCTATCTTTAAAACTTGCCTAGATCATCTTCTTGATCTTCCATATTATATGACACACACACACATTCTTCTCCATCATTCACAAATTTTCTCTAAAGTTCAAGATCATCAAGGTTGATATTTAAGGTTTTTGGGTTGTTTGGAGCTTGGTTTGGGTAAATTTGGTGAAGCTTTGGGTGTTCTTGGTTCCTCCTAGCCACGTTAAACATCAAAGTTTTGTAAGAATTCATAAAACTTTTCTAATCTTGTTAATCTCTTGTTCATTTGGTGTATAATGATGTTTAAAAGTGTTAAATGTGTATGTTTTGATAATATGAAAAAGCTAGGGTTTGATCTTGGATGAATAGTGCTTGACATTTTTTGATGATTATGAGTTAGTTTGTAGATTTCTTGCTTGTGTGATAAATCTTGTTACATATGGTGCTAGTTTGATGATACAAACATTAGTTATGGTTTTTGCACTAAATTAAGCACTATATTGGTTTTGAGGTTATATATATGGTTCGGCCATAAATAAAAATAAAAGATTATTGGGGTTTTGAAAAACATAAAATTTTGGCTCAAGTGGTGAAATGGTGGAAAAATATAATTGAGCGTTTATTTGGATTAGCTTATTTAATAAGCTATAAGTTACTAAAAATAACTAGTAAAAAGGTGAAAATAAGTTGAGATAATTAATATGGGTCGAATAGACCTTAAAATAGTCAAGTTTGACTTTTTGACTAAGTAGCTTATTTATTAGAGCTTATTGATAAGTAAAAAGTGTATTTGGTAACTAATAATCACTAATAAGTAACTAATAATAACAAATTGGACCAAATGGATTTTTGGGCCAAAAAGCCCATGAGATTACTGTTGGGCCGAAGCCCATAAGTATTTTTGATGTTTTGACTTTTTGACCAAACGGACGTAATGAACGAGTAAAATGATTTTTAGTAACGCGACGATATATACGTTATAACTAAAAACGTGTTTTGGGCTAAAAATAGTAAATGGGCTTATTTGAAGAATTTCGGCCCAATGAGCCATAAAAATGATAAATTTAATTTTTGGAATATTTTCCGACTCGCCGAAGTTATTAATGTTTAACGAAGCGATAAATATAACGATAACTATTTTTTTAACTTGTTTTGAGACGTTTAGTCCCCGAAAGGGTAAAAATTTACATTTTCACTAAATTAACATTGAAATGGACTTTTGTTGACTTTTTGACAAAATATTGACTTTACGTCGAAACCTAAGGTTAACACTTAAAAGTGAAAATAACGAATAATATAACTACGAATATATTCACGACACTTGACATATATATCACGAAAGTATTTTTGCACTCGAAACTAGTTAGTGGGATATTTGAGTAAAAGTTGCAACATTTGAGATAAAATGGAAACGTTGTATAAACAAATGGGTCATGCCCAAATTTTCTAAAAATCCAACACTTAGAATATTTTTGTGAAAATACATAACTTAAGAAAACTTTATGGAATTACTTAACAAAACTTGTTTTTCATAATAAAAGTTGCAACAGAAATAATAAAAGATGTTTCTAAATATAATAATTCTTCACTAACTATTATATTAACCATTCTTCGAAACTTATTTAATTAATCTCCATTAATTAAATATATGAGAAATTAACTTATTATATATATATATATATATATATATATATATCACTTGCGCATTTAAGTCGCGAATACTAGCACGGATGTTCCGTTACGTATTCCCACCATGCACTTTCACCATGAGCTACCCCCAAGAGTTAAAATAATAAATCGTTTCGAAATATATTTTACCACACAGCAAGCAAGAAATACACGAGCACTGGTCAAACGTAAAACTTTTCAAATAAAATAAAGACACATGAGACACGAATGTTTTGCTAAGACTTACCGTACTTATTTAGGTGTTGGTCGGCGCGGTTGCATTATTTTGATTGATTAGCTGAATTGCTGTATTTGAAAGGTGAGTTTATAGCCCCATATTTTATACGATTTTTGTTTTATAAGCTTGGGGTGAGAAACATGCAAAACTGTTTTCATGGACCAGAAATGAATCTTGTTTTCAAGTACACACTAATATGCAGAAACCTAAGTTTGTTGAATCCCATTTTGTGCCCACTATCATCTGCCGTTAATTCCTGTCTAGGAAGCCGTTTGATATAAATAGATCTATTGGGAGTGACGTCCCCGTTCGGTTGGCTCGGCATAGCCAAGGCGAACGTATACCAAATCGAATAATAGTCCGAGTGTCTGGGGATTAACACTCGCGGGCACCCTTATTTATTTGCTAACGCTAGTCGTGCTGCATTGTCATAGATCGGTAGGATGAGGCTTAGTGTTTGCATAACGGATAGTGTGTATCTGCTGAATTGTTTTTATGATATTGCTATTGGTCCATATGTGCTATTTATTTAAACCTATGAACTCACCAGCGTTAGCTGACTTTTAGCATGTTTTTCTCAGGAAACTGAGGTGCGTTTAGCCGGGTGCAGAGCATGGCGTCGGTCACAATAAATGATGGAAATGTTTTTAATGCGTTTACTCTGACAGTTGGACCTTTTTAATTTAAATGGGCTTCATTTTCATCTGAAATGATTTTTATGTATTGCTACATAACCTGACTTATGTAAAATGTTTTAAAACGGATTTTAATCCGCTCGCTATATCTTATGTTGTGATTACCATTCCGTAACACCCAAAGTGTATGCTTCCGCAAATATTGTGATTTTGGGGGTGTTACAGTGAGTGAGGTCCATTGCATCCCTTGTAGCAATTATCGATGGCATATATCCTTTCATTCATCATTTTTATTTCCCTGCCAAGGTTATTTATTTGAACAGTAATTGTAGCTAAATTTTCAGAATCATCGTCACCTGCATGTATTTTGAATGCCCCCATCATACCACTTTTCACAGTGGTCAGCCCTTTCTTGTATAGCAGTTATGGCGTCTTTAGCACTCATTTTAGGAATTAGACCCTGAGAATCTAACATCTTCCTAGTAACCACATCCAAACCCATATAGAAGGCAATCACAACCTGCATGTCGGTTAAATAATGTTGAGGACATTTAAAAAGTAATTCTTTAAACCTGTCCCATGCCAAATAAAGCGTTTCATCCGGTCTTTGCTTAAAGTTGTTTATTTCGTCTACCTTCTTTGCAGTTTTAAGGGTGGACAATACTTGTTCAAAAATTTAACCTTCATATCGGCCCATGTAGTGATGCTTCTGGCAAGAATAGTCTTAGCCCATCGATATGCTTGTCCAGTGAGTGAAATCGGGAATACTCGCAACATGATATGGTATTTCCCTTCATGAGGCATATGAAACAAATCAACGATCTCGAGCACTTTTTCAATATGCTTGTTAGCATCCTCATTTTCTACACCACTGAAAGCATTATCGCGTATATCCTTTAGAAAGTGCCCTTTCAGTTCAAACCTGGTTTCTTTCTTAAATCTTGTGTAATCCGTATCATCATTATTAATGTACCACTTTTCTTCACCGTATCTTGCATATTGGATATATTCTTCTATGGTAAGTTCATCAATGTTTTTCTCGATCACCATGATTTCCTGAAAAACAAAACAACCAAGAATAACAACAGTAGACCAAACAAAATAAAAATACTAAAATCTAATTAACCCCTAAAAATAAAAAACTAAAAATATTTTTGGGTCACAGAAGGTTGATATGCCGTATCCAACAGACAATGGATACGCCGTATACAACACAAGTTAAAACGCCGTATCCAACAGACAATGGATACACCGTATTAGCTTCATATAACAACTTTTTTATTATTAAATTTAAACACTAAATCACACAAACTAAAAAAAATTTGCCACAGAACGTCAATATGCCATATTGAAATAAGACAGATACGCCATATTCACAGACAAGAATACGCCGTATTCACAGACAAGAATACGCCATATTGCCTTTCTAAGACAGAAACACAAACTGCAGAAAAACAATCAAACAAATAAACCAAACAAACTAAAAACATAAAGATACCAATAAAACTAGCAAAAATATAAATTCACTCCCCGGCATCGGCGCCAAAAACTTGATGTGTGTTTATAGGTCTATATATTTTATATAAAGTTTTAAATTTATATTTTGCAAACTAACCTATAACAAACACTAATGGGCAGTGTACCCGATCAATGTAGCTAGTTGGGTAAGTACGAGTCGTTCGTCAGGAGTGAATTTCTAATATACTAATTCTAAAGGGATGCGTGGTTTTGCGACCTTACAACAGGTTTTACCTCTCGAGGGATCTCAAGAGGCTTACAACCCCACCAGGCAGTGTACCTGACCGATGTAGTATAGTGTAGTGGTAAGTACGGGGGATTGATCGTTCTCCACAGGGAATAGTGTTCGTTAGGTATGAAAAACTACTCTAATTAGGTCTAAGGGTGAAGGAAGATTATTTTTTGTATTTTTATATTTTATAAAAGCAAGTAAAATCTCGGGTTTTGAAGGAGTGGGCGGAATTAGTTGCTAGTCAACTAACCCAAATTACTACAAATGCAAATAAAATAAAATAACAAAAATGAAAAGTGGTGAGAAACTTATGTGTAGAGAAATGTGTTTACTTAGATTTCCTTACTCCCTAACTATCTTTTACCGGTTAATTAGTGTGTATTAGTCGCGTGGATGACGGGTGTATTCCTTAATACCATTCGTGGGGTGGCGTACTTACTTCCCCAAACTCTACAAGCTCCTACTTCACTCCTATGTCGAGCCGGCTAGGAAGCTCCTAACATGGGATCACTAGAATTCGCTTGTGCATTAAATACAACCATAAAAACCTTTAGTACGCGTTTGGTTCATGTTTCTTAAGACGTTCAAGCAAGTTACCGAATAGGAAGTTAGCCAGTTTTCTTAAGCCTAACATAGATAAACAATCATCCAATACAACTAATAACACACTAACAACCAATAATCAATAGCTAGGTTTCATTAGATCTAAGCAAACACAAGATAAAATTAGCCTAACATGTTAAACAAAAGACAAGCATAAGATAGAATCAAACAACACATAGACATATTGAATGATTAATTGATAACTTATCTTTCAATGAAACATGGAAGATCTCAAGGCAAAAAGCCCTGAAAAAGTAGCTAAAATCGTCTTAGGGTTTTATCCCAAAGTTCCACACACTAAGCTCTCCCCTCATGACAAAAAATTAGAAAACTATATATAGACTTTGACATCTGACGGCGTCACCTTATGCATTGTGACGCCGTCACCTCGCCGCTTTTAGGGTTCCCGGATGACCATCTTGACGCCGTCCCTCTTTAGCTCTTCAAAAATCCATTCTGGCTTATCAAGGCTTGACGCCGTCGGATCATGAACGTGACGCCGTCCCCTTATGATTTAAGCCGTGACGCCCTTGATTTAGTTAAAGCGTGACGCCGTCAGAATTCTCATGCAAACTCACTGGCCCGTCATGAGTAAATTTCACATCCAACTTTTCTTGCCAAGGCATGACGCCGTCCCATGTTAATTGTGACGCCGTCAAGAGTAACTTTTAGCCGATTCTTGAGACTTTGCCGTTTTCTTCACTTTAATGCTCCAAAAACGTCCAAAATGCCTCCTTTTCCAGATTTCTCCTCAAAAGTACCTAAAATGACAAAAGGAACGATTTAGGGCAATATTTGATCAAATAAATACGATTTCGGGCTTAAATGACCCCTTAAAAGCGGTACACTTTTCGCCTCATCAAATACCCTTACACTTGAGATTTGCTTGTCCTCAAGCAAATGCGCTTTTATTCTAATCAAAATACAAGTTAGGGGTCATTTAATGCAAACATAAAAGTAATTACAACAAATAATCGTTCCACTTCAATCATAATAAGCACGGAGATTACATACTAGCACCTCACAAGTAGTGTTTAGATACTCACATCTCTCAAGTGTCATCAAAATAAATCTCATAAATGAAAACGGAAAATATCTCTCACTACCTGTCATAGCAAATAGATTACCATAGGCTTGGGAAAGGATCGAAAACCTCCTCCACTAGGCGTAAGCACCTAAGATAAACTATCAAAGAGGGCTTTTAAATGGGTTATAACGTTAGGTGTAGGGAAAAGGAGAACACGGTTTTGTTGGATAAGGGATATTTTACTGGTGGCTAGTTAAAGATCTTGATCAATCACATGTACTATACAATGTTGCTAAGCCAAGACTAGACTCGATCTTAAGCTAATGAAAGAAAATAACAAAACATAAACATAAAATAAACATAAAATGAAACGGGATGGTAGTCCGTATGTTTTTTCTATTTTTCTTTTTTTTTTTTTTTCTCATTTTTTTGTATTTTTCTTGATTTTTTTTTTTTTTTTTTTTTTTTTTTTTTTTTTTTTTTTTTTTTTTTTGCATACACTTTTACCCTACCATCCAAAATAATACATCATAGGGGCGTTGCATCCCCTTACACTTGAACTTTTACATAACTTTACAAATACTAATCTAATGACTCGAATTAAGATAATTGAAAAACTTGGAGTACTTTTAAAACATTTAGCACATATGGGGGTAATAAATGATGTTCTTCCCCATTACTCCATTACACTAGTACTTTACCCATGAGTCCCAATCGTCCCAAAACAATATGTACAAGGATATGACTCGACTTAGCAACCATGTAATCAACTAGATAATTAACTTGGGTTTAAACAAATGTTGTAACAATAATGCACTAAAAATGAGTGCATACAAGGTAGGCTAAGGCGATTTGGGTGTACATTTAAGTGGGGTGTAACAAATTCTTCCTTTAAGTAAAATGCTTAAAGGTCGAAACGAAAAGATAGGCTCTGAGGGGTGTACTAGGGGTATCGTGTACTAAAAATGAGTACAACGCAAAGGGTGTGGGAGAATTACTTGACCAATGTAGCCAATGTAATTATAACAAAAACACAGGTGTAAAACAATGGGTTAATCCTAATGCCTCTTATCATGTAGTAAATCTAACTACACGAATGTAGTCTCACTTGTGGCCTCGGAATGGTCCTAACGCAAGTTCTAGAATCTAAGTGTTACCGGTACACACATCATAGCATAAATGCTTTTCCTACCAATTCTAGGGGCGAACCTCACATATTTGGGGGTGGAAAATTTTTTAGTGGTACGGTTTTTGTGCTAGTCATATAACTCCTATCCATGAGACGCTCATTAAGATCAAAGTTTCACTCCTATATGTTGTAAAAAATTTTAAATTTGGCACTAAAATTACCTTAACAAGTATTTCTCTCAGTTTTATTACACATCTACCATCAAACAAACAAAAATCAAGCGCAATTGTATTCTCAAAAATCGTACTTTTACCCTCCCCTTACACTTAAGATGAACATTGTCCCCAATGTTCAAATGACAAATGTAAAAGCATAAAGTAAAAGAATGAAATCAAATACTCCCTGATTCGCTCGTTGGATAATGAAATTACACGGTTAAATCTTCCTCCAAAGAGAATGTTGAAGCTCCATGACTAATGCATCGCCATAAGCTTGATTCAAAACATTTCCTTGTCCAAAATAACCTGTTGAACCTGAGAAAACAAACACGAAAACCTGCATAACATCGGCGGGATAAAATCTATATATAAGGATATAATGCTTGTGGAATGATAACTTTGCAGATTCCTGGAGATTATAAGTTGGAGATTTTAATAAAAACTTTTTATGAAAACAAAATTTTCAAAAATTTCTGGAAATTAAATCTGACGCCGTCAGGTTATAACCCCTGACGCCGTCAGAAATGACCTGACAAAAATTTTCATTTTAAGTTTCCGGAAAATTTCTGGAAAAACCTTTACCTTACTTCCTGGAAATTCTGCAAAACATCATTATGACTCGATACAAGCATTTGACTCAAACAAATACGAATATGTATGCTAACTTATTATTATTATGATTCATGTTCATTTGTGTTCTAATAAACCGATTTAGATTTCCCTTACACTTATCTTTTGCAAAATACCTTTATATGTAGTTAAGACGAAGTTAAAAACAAAATAAAGCATTTTCACAATTTAGTTTTTAACATGAATCAATAAGAATAAAAATTACACACACATACGAAACAAATAAAACAAACACACAAACAAATGAACACACAAAGCAAATAAAATAAATAAAGCTTGGGTTGCCTCCCAAGAAGCGCTTGTTTTTGTTCGAGTCATGAGCCTGACTCTACCCTTATTTAATGGATAAAAGAGAGGTTTTCCCTACACTTAGGATTAAGTGCGGGTGATAGTAGCGATACACACCAGCTCGGTAGGAGTATGCCACGTGAGGAAAGAGTGGTGGATGAATTATATGCTCAAAGGGGTGTGCTCCTTTCATCATAACCTTACCTAGTTCACTTTGGTCAATGGGTGAATTAAAGTTTTCTCCTAAAAAGGGATCATTTTCTAACAACTTCGAGAGACTCCTAATTGGGAATCCATCTTGACCCAATAGACCCGGTTTAAACCCATAATGTTTCTTGTGATCAATCATGAATGGGTGATGTAGACATGTAAGGTCATTTTTCACTCCTATATTGTCTTCCTCACTACAAGGCCTAGAGTCTACTACCTTAATCTTAACATTACCCGGACTACATGGTTTGATGGGTGGATCGGGACCTAATTCAATTCCTAAGTTCACATCTAAGGATGGAAGATTAGGTAACGGTTTTGGTTTAGGCTCCGGTTCATCAAAACTAGGAACTTCCATAGAACTAAGAGTAAGGTTGTGATCACAAGTATTCAAACATACTTCTTCTAGTTGTGTTTGGTACAAGGGCTCTACCTCTATTGGGGTTCCTATAGTCTCCTCAACTTCTTCCGGGTAAGTCACGGGCGGTGTGTGTGCCTCAATTGATGGTAGGACTTGTGGGGTACTTGGTGGGCTTATGTTACTTACCTCATCATTCCTTATGTCAAGATCACCTATATCCTCATCATGTGTTTTAGTATGATCTAACCCTAACATTTTACCAAGTATCTCAAGTACTTCTCTAGGCATCTCAACTTCAATGTCCGAATCATAAGGATCATCCTCAATATTCTGACTGCTATATTCAAATTGCCCAAAAGATTCATCATGTGTTTCTTGAGATTCATCGTCATCGATCATAAAACCTAGGTCTTTTTGATCAATGTGATCATGCTCGGCTAGATCCTCCATCACATCAAGATCACCTAAGTGTTCACCCTGTATTATGGTAGTGCCTAACCATGACATGCAGCTAGGTGGCTCAACTCTAACCATCTCAGAATCTTGGTTTGACTCTAAGTCCATGTCCTTGGAAACTAGGTCTTTTTGCTCATACGAATCCATCAATTCGTTCCACTTATGGGTCATCGTTAGGAAGCTTTCCTCAAAATTCATCCAAAGGGTCTTACTAAAAGGAATTGATCCAGATAATGATTGTCTAAGAGAAGTATCACATGCATAGAATTCATTAAACCCATCTAACCTTACCCCCAACTTTATTTGGATATCACAAAGATCACGAAACAATTCATAGGAATGATAGGAAACAAATCTCTTGGTGAAGTATAATTGTTCATCTATTGTCAATGATCTAAATGGAATTTCATCCGCCATAGTGACAAATGAAAATGGTTTTACAAACAAAGGGCACAAATAAAAAGATAGACTAAAGAAAACCTAGAAAAATAAAATAAAAAATCTCACTAGAAAGGAATCTAGTGAGTAGACCTATAAAATAAAAATTCAACCTAAACAATAACTATTCCCCGGCAGCGGCGCCAAAAACTTGATGCGTGGTTTTGCAACCTTACAACAGGTTTTACCTCTCGAGGGATCTCAAGAGGCTTACAACCCCACCAGGCAGTGTACCTGACCGATGTAGTATAGTGTAGTGGTAAGTACGGGGGATTGATCGTTCTCCACAGGGAATAGTGTTCGTTAGGTATGAAAAACTACTCTAATTAGGTCTAAGGGTGAAGGAAGATTATTTTTTGTATTTTTATATTTTATAAAAGCAAGTAAAATCTCGGGTTTTGAAGGAGTGGGCGGAATTAGTTGCTAGTCAACTAACCCAAATTACTACAAATGCAAATAAAATAAAATAACAAAAATGAAAAGTGGTGAGAAACTTATGTGTAGAGAAATGTGTTTACTTAGATTTCCTTACTCCCTAACTATCTTTTACCGGTTAATTAGTGTGTATTAGTCGCGTGGATGACGGGTGTATTCCTTAATACCATTCGTGGGGTGGCGTACTTACTTCCCCAAACTCTACAAGCTCCTACTTCACTCCTATGTCGAGCCGGCTAGGAAGCTCCTAACATGGGATCACTAGAATTCGCTTGTGCATTAAATACAACCATAAAAACCTTTAGTACGCGTTTGGTTCATGTTTCTTAAGACGTTCAAGCAAGTTACCGAATAGGAAGTTAGCCAGTTTTCTTAAGCCTAACATAGATAAACAATCATCCAATACAACTAATAACACACTAACAACCAATAATCAATAGCTAGGTTTCATTAGATCTAAGCAAACACAAGATAAAATTAGCCTAACATGTTAAACAAAAGACAAGCATAAGATAGAATCAAACAACACATAGACATATTGAATGATTAATTGATAACTTATCTTTCAATGAAACATGGAAGATCTCAAGGCAAAAAGCCCTGAAAAAGTAGCTAAAATCGTCTTAGGGTTTTATCCCAAAGTTCCACACACTAAGCTCTCCCCTCATGACAAAAAATTAGAAAACTATATATAGACTTTGACATCTGACGGCGTCACCTTATGCATTGTGACGCCGTCACCTCGCCGCTTTTAGGGTTCCCGGATGACCATCTTGACGCCGTCCCTCTTTAGCTCTTCAAAAATCCATTCTGGCTTATCAAGGCTTGACGCCGTCGGATCATGAACGTGACGCCGTCCCCTTATGATTTAAGCCGTGACGCCCTTGATTTAGTTAAAGCGTGACGCCGTCAGAATTCTCATGCAAACTCACTGGCCCGTCATGAGTAAATTTCACATCCAACTTTTCTTGCCAAGGCATGACGCCGTCCCATGTTAATTGTGACGCCGTCAAGAGTAACTTTTAGCCGATTCTTGAGACTTTGCCGTTTTCTTCACTTTAATGCTCCAAAAACGTCCAAAATGCCTCCTTTTCCAGATTTCTCCTCAAAAGTACCTAAAATGACAAAAGGAACGATTTAGGGCAATATTTGATCAAATAAATACGATTTCGGGCTTAAATGACCCCTTAAAAGCGGTACACTTTTCGCCTCATCACTAATTCTAAAGGTATTCTACTCTACAAAATTAAACTGAACTAATGGAAAGGGGGTTCAACCTGAGAGACTGGCACGAGTTTGGCTTTATATTAAACAAATAAAGTAAAACAAACAATACAAGTAAGAAAACACCAAAGATAAGAAGAACGTATTAACCAAGTTTACTCATATAAGATATTCATATTAAGCTTTGAAAAGTCTAAGACCTGTAGCGATGGTGCACATGACTAGGCGCGGTCTATCCTACCTCTAGTTCCCCTAGAGTCTAGATTCCATTTTAAGTCTTCTTGACTGAATAATCCTGTCACAATTAATCAGAACCCGTATAAAGCTGTTTAATGATTACTTAGCTTATATTATTTATCCCTTTCGGGCTTACATTAACTATGCAAACGATGTTAATGAATTAATTGTAGGAGGCGTATGGCGGCGCAAGCAAGCCACGTTAAACTAGAGATAATCAAAACGAATACTAAGCTGCCAATCGAATTAGTAACAAATCAAAACATCAAATAATCGTAAACTTGGCTAACACATAAGGGTGTTAGCCCATAATCTCAGTAGCAAGGTACATAAACATAATCAAAACGCATAGAGTATGAAGCATAGTAAATACGATACTCTAACCGAATGATTAAGTAATATAACAATGATTAGAGATGCTCTTCAAGGATGATTGGGTCTTCAATATGGATCTTCTACTGTTTGGAGAGGGGTTTGATCGCATGGGAATGACCCTTAGGGTCCCCAATGATACCCTCATTCGTTAATGAGTCTTCTATTTATAGTTTCTAAAATCGGGTCAATGCGGCGTATTAAAAGGGTTCAATGCGCCGTATCGATAAGTAAACGTAGCCTCCAAGTCTGAAACTGACCCGATATGGCATATCTGAAGTTCTTATATGGAGTATCAGCCAATACGGCGTATCTAAATACTCAATACGCAGTATGGGCTTTAGGATCAGATAGATTTTCTTTTTCTCTTAAAGTGGCCGCTTGAATCAACTAAAATGGAGTCCGGATGAAGATTTTCTGGCCAAAATACTAAATCATCTCCGAGTATCATCATGCAATCTTGACTTCTTCTTTAAGCTTCCGTTCTTCACTTGATTTCTCAGCTAAGGATTGTATAAGGCCGATACGGCGTATCGGATTCTTCCGATACCGCGTATCAAGGTAACTTCACGTGGGGTATTCCAGAATATTCGTTCACCGCCTTAGTGATACGGCGCATCATTGATTTTCATACACCGCATCTTTGTCTTCAATATCTTGAAAATCTGGTGAAGTCTTGAGATTTATACGGTGTATGTTGCTGATGTCATACGGTGTATCTGGAGTAGAACAAGTTGGGTTTTCTTTGTTGACCAAAGTTTCATATACGACGCATGGTATAAATCCATACGGCGTATGCTTTAAAGTCAGGCAATGGTCTTCATATTTGTCTAAGTCTTGGTATACGGCGTATCTATCAAGAATGATATGGCGTATGAGTCTTCAATTCAGCAGACTTTTCCAACTTGATCCATTTTGCTCCAATTTTCGTCCAAAATAGCTAACTTTCACAAATTGCTTGTTTATAACTGAGAATTACAAAAGTAAGCGATTAAGTATCAATTCCCGTATAAAATAATACAAAACAAACAACATACATAGGATAAATAATGTTAATAATATGTTGTTATTTGATATCATCAGAATTTTTAGAGTAAGTCCTTGAAACAAGTCCACGCTTCGTAAGGAGTTTCACCTTGACGTTGTTGGAACATCAAGATGTCATTCCTTAACTTGGTAGTTCTCCCCGGTGGGAAAAATTAAGCGAGGAAACGAGAAGTAAGATCATCCCGAGATGAGATAGATCATGCGGGTAAACGCTCAAGCCAATGACTAGCTTGGTCACGTCGAGAGAATTAGAAAAGACGCAAACACGTTGTCTCTTGAGTGGCAACATCAAGGTCTATGGAATCTACGATTTTAAGGAAATCCTTGAGATGTTTATTTGGATCTTCGGAACGAAGTCCATGGAATACACATCCGCTTTGCACCAACCGGATGGTGTCGGACTGCAAGGAAGACACATTGGCTCTTTGGGGGAGCTCAATGGTGTTTCGATAGCTTTGGTGGCTTGGTTTCGAGTACTCACCTAGAGTACGGGCTCGAGGTGGGTCTTGGTTAATTGGTGGGTCTTGGTGGGGTTGCTCTTAGTGTGGTTGGTGTGGTTGGTTTGGTTGGCCAATGGGTTCAAAGATATTATCATTTACCATGATGGCAAATGATATGGATAACGAAAAAAGGGAACGAAGAAAAGATAGACTACAAGAAAGTTAATAAAAAGAAAATAAAAATCTCACTTGATAGGAATCTAGTGAGTAGATTTGAACGAAATAGAAATCGAACCTAAACTATTAACTATTCCCCGGTAGGGGCGCAAAAAACTTGATGCAAGATTTTCAAGACCTCGAAAGGAAGTTTTACAATCCTCTAGGCAGTGTACCTAATCGCTGTAGTGTAGTATAGGTGAGACTCGGAGGAAAGTTCGTTCTTTATAGGAATTGCAAGATTTTCAAGACCTCGAAAGGAAGTTTTACAATCCTCTAGGCAGTGTACCTAAAATTCATAAGAAACTGACCGAGATTTGTAAAATAAACCTAAAATAAGTTATGAGTATAACTATAAGTATAAATCATTAAAACCAGTTGTAACTTATGAAATAAACACATAAGTATTAAATGATCCCTAATTCGTGTAGATCATTTGAAGAGGCGCGACGTTATTTCCTTGTGTTCATTCATTCGTTTGCTTTCCTTTCATTCGCGTTAAGGTACAGATATTCCGCCCTTTCTCAGTAAGGTTATCTCATAACTTGATTCCTTGATGTTTGATATTCTGGTTTATGATCCATTTGATATTCGTTTGGCTGTTTTGTCTGATATGATTCGTTCGTCATCTCTTGTGACTTCAGTATTCGAATCCTTTGATATTTTGTAATCCATTAGATATTATGACTTGTATGAAAAACCTTTTTGAATATATATCTTAATGATGGTTTTGAGAAATACTATTTTTAAAATGATTTCTATGAATACGAGGTAACACCACTTTTTATATGAAGGTTTAATGACTCTTATGAAAGTGACTTTTAAAATAATACTTTCATGAAAACAACATTTAAATGATTTTCATAATTACATAATCTGGTTGTACTATATCCTTAAGGATTTCTCATGACTCATTGTTTCCTGATATTTGTTATGCTTTGATCCGTATCTGTTTAGTTATTCATTTGATTATTCGTTTCATGCTATATTCTATTCATATAGCTATTATCTGAGTTGGATAATTTATAATTATCCCTTATCATTATATTGCATGTACTATGTCTATTATGTTGCCTATATTTGTAGCCAGTCATAGGGAGTCTATGGCCGTGCTATTGATGCACCAATGGTATTGACACTATCTGTGGAGGTGGGTTTTTGTCCACATCGTTTCCACTTATGCTATATAGCAACCATGGCCGCCATACTTATTATTATTATATTAACGTACGTATGCATAGTCTCGAACTTGTATATGTATATCTGTTTTGCAGGGAGCGTATGGATGCATCCTAGGTACTTTGTTCAGTTTAGTTATATTAGTGAATGGATTGTGTGTGTGCCATACACCCCATTTCACTTCTGGTACATTGTGAGCTAGCTACTCCATGTACACCTTGCTATGACTTTGCTATGATTATGATTATGATTATGATTATCTGGTTTGGGTCTATTCATGTATCATGTCTAGACATATCTGTTTAGGGCTTGTGGACATTCCTTTATTATTTCTGATTCCTTATTCATTCATTTATTTTCTCATGACTTATGGTATATTGTTCAGCAGGTTTCCTTAGTTTCATTTCGTTCATTCGTTTTCTTATTACCTTTCATTATATATATCTGTTCACTGGGCTTTTTAAGCTCAACCGCATTTTCTTTTCCTGCGGTAGATTTTAAGAGGGAAGCTGGGTTTTGAGTGAAGAGTGCTTAGGAGCTCTTAGTGGACTGCACTGTTGATAGCTCCCCATGGATTAGAGTTGGACTTAGAGTTTTCATTTTGACTTAGTTTGTATCTTAGTTTTGGAAGTTGTTATGTTCATATTGATTACATTATTATTATCCCTTAGAATACTTTTGTAACCATTGTATTATTAAAGTCTTCTGCTTGCGTATGTTCTGTTTGACGCCATAAATGTGACATTTGACCCGTTCTCGAATGGGGGTGTTACAATCTTCTCCAAGTTGTCATGTGACGGCGTCGCGTAGGAAGTCTGACGCCGTCAAGTTCTGTCTGACGCCGTCCCTTAGCAAATCTTCTGGGCCGTCTCTTGTTAACTTTGTGCGAATCTTTGGTCTTCAAATACACCTGACACCATCAGGTTATAAAGTCTTCCAATTTGACTGAGGCGTTGCTTGTTAATTCTGAGCCAAGAATCCTCCATCATTTGCAAGTGACGGCGGCACGTTGTAGCTTGTGACGTCGTCAGACTCCCATATCTGACATAATTCGAGACTTCGTCGTTTTCTTCACTTTTTCGTCGTTTCAAGCCCAAAACATGCCATTTTCCAGATTTCTCGTCCAAAGTACCTAAAATGCAAAAAGAAACTATTTAGGGCAATATTTAATCATATAAATACGATTTCGGCCTTAAATGACTCCTTAAAAAGGTACCAAATAATTCCTCATCCGATACCATTTTATTTATACTTTTTTTTAACACAAAAATCAATTTATAACCCTTTTTATGTTAAAACCGATTCACACCACAAGTGTGAATCGTTATTTTAATCAACTTTTACTTCATGTACGTTTTATAATCTTACCAAGAGGAAAGAAAAAGATAAAGAAGAGGGTGGTGGTGCACGGTGGATCACAGTGGTGGTGGTGAAGTGGTTGAGTCTTGGTGGTGACGGCTGTAGTGAGGAAGGTGGTGGCTGTGATGTTGATGGTGGTGATGTTACACAGCGGTTTGTGGCGCGTTTGGGTGTTTCCGGGCGCATGTACCACCGATTCAAGACAAGGGAGATGTTATAAGGGTGGGAGTGGTGGTGGTTTGCCGTGATAGTAGCGGTGTAAGGTGGTGGTGGTGGCGGCTCTAGGGTGGTCGGCGGCTGAAACAAGAGGGAAAGGAGAGGGAATATTAGTTTTAGGGTTAGGGTTTGGTAGAAAGGGGGTTTTAATATTACCCCTTGTGCCAAAAGTGACAAATTGCAAAAAGGGAGGGGCGTATACGGAACTTAGGCGTAGGGACCAAAGTGGTAGTTTTCACTATCTTTTAACACATAGAATCGATCGTTTTTCCGTTTAGGCTAGTAAAATTATCCGTGAGATGTTCGAACTTGCGCCATTAACATTTAGAATCGTTTTTCCGTTAAAAATGACTATAAATACGTCTATATTCGTTTAACGCGTCTAAAATAAATATTTCCCGTATTATTAGGTTAGACTGTGCCGACTCACGTTGTGCTAAGTCTCAAGTTCTACGGGGTAACTTCCTATAACACATAATAATATTCCAAATAACGTTCCCAATATTCCAAAATAATTTCCCAAAATATTCTAAAACAGTTCTCAGTTAATATATACATGTTTTAAACGTACTGCGGTATTAAAAGTGTTCCCAAAAATTACCGGTTGTCACAAATTAACTCCACAAAGAAATGAATAAATAATATACCTTAACAAAACCACTAAGAAACACCAACTTAGAGTATTTAGTGGTGAAAACCCCTCTTTCTAGTGTTAACATGACATATACATCGATTTATTCCATCCTCCTCACCCAAGCACTATTATATGCAATTGAAACTGTCCGGATATCCTAAATATAGAAGATTATGAACTAATAATAATTATATCAAGGATATTCATGACTCAAGTCAGATACCATGTTACGTACAAAACGTTTTTCAAAACCTTAAACGAAGAGCCTAAGCAAAACAACTTATTCTTAAACCTTAAACGATTTTATTAAGACAACTAATATATGACATATTTATAGCTATCACATTTAGGAAATGAATTTAGCCAAAAAGAATCAACTATCAGTAATTTCATAAAACCACGAATACCTTTTAGCTTATTTCAGATTATGTGCAGTAATATCAGCAAAAATAATAATAATAATAATAATAATAATAATAATAATAATAATAATAATAATAATAATAATAATAATAATAATAATAATAATAATAAATAAATTAATTAATTAATAAATAAATAAATAAAGATAGCAATAGAAAAACAACATATACGCATCCCAAAATAGAATACATTAATCCAAACTATTAGAAATTAAAATGTATCAAAAAATTTAGAAGCCCTATCTCTCAAATAACACTAAAATCTCATACGGATACAAACATAAAGCAATCGATAAAAACTATAATTCATTCTAACAAATACGACTCATCAGACCTAAAGATATCAATCGACACAAACTTACAATTTACGAACCTCCCAACATGCAATTGAATCTTCGAATGTGTAATCTTCCGCTTCTTTAAATCGGCAACAATATAAAAACAACAACACAAAACACACAGTCTCACACACACAATTCTATAATCCCTCTATGTCTCACACTCACACACAGTCTCCTTTTGTAGGTCACAATACGATGCACAAGTGTTCTTCAAGAGTATGTATGTAAGACACATGAACAAACAGCAAAGACACGTATAGCCTAAATATAGAAAGCAAAACGGCATCGTTTTGGTCCAACGTTCTTTTCAAACATGAAACTGAGTCGTATGGTGGCAAGCAGAGAATAAAAAAAAACTCAAAACGGCATCGTTTTAGAGGCCTTCTAAACAGTGCCGTTTCCCATGGTAAATTTATAATAAAGTAATTAATAACCCTGAGTTTTCTCCATACAAAAATGAGTGTTTGATATGTAGTTTTTATTTTTATATATGATGAGGTGTAATTTCATACGCTATAAAGGGGTCATTTAGCCTCTAAATTTGTATATATTTGATAATTTATTGCCCTAAATCGTTTCTATTTGAGTTTTAGGTACTTGGGAAGCAAATGCTGAAAAAGGAAGGATTTTGAACTCGATTGGACGGGAAAACGAAGAAAACGACAACATCGGCGTCACAGAAAAACCGTCACGAGAAGGCCTCGTAACGACAACATCGGCGTCACAGCCTAATAAGTGACGCCCTCAGCTAGGGGGTGCTGACCATTCAGTTTCTGGAAACGGCATCAAGCTGACTTTGTCATGACCAAAGATTTGAAGGTTGACGGCGTCACAACCCCAACATGACGCCGTCACAACTAAGTAGGTGTAGAAACGGAACCCTAAGAGATGGGGAGCTGACGGCGTCACACTTAACAAGTGACACCGTTACAATTATAAATCTATATATATTTTCACATTGTTTTCATTTAAAGTGTGTAACTTTGGAGGATAAACCCTAGAACGATTCTCTCAGCTTTTGTAGGCCTTTTGGCCATTGATGTCTTCATGTTTAGTGATAGATAAGTTCTTCAATTAATCATTCAATCATGTCTATGTGTTATTGTTTGATTGATTTAATTGCTTCTCTTTTCATTACTATGTTAGGCTAGATAACTTAGTATTTGCTTAGGATTCAATAAAACCTAGTTATTAATTGTTGTGTTGTCGTCTCTTGTTGAATGGTGTGTGCATTAGAAGTTGGAAAACCGGCAAGGGAAAATATACTAGCTTGAGCGTCCACTAAAGCGTGACTAGTCAATTATGTCTTTGGATTAATTAATCTATGTGAAGTATTTAATGCGTAGGCTAGTTGAAAGGTGTGCTTGACAATTCATATAGGCGTCTTACACTGAGAATAGTTCTATAGATGTGTGGCCTGACCAACCCACAACCGGTAATAAGGAATACATCCCATTGCGTTTAACAAGGACGTGACAATTCGACAACATAATCATTTAACAATGGAGTAATGAAATTCCAAGTAAATACGTTTTTCCTCTTATAATAAGTTCACCAATTTCCTTTTCCTTGCATTTAGTTTAGTTTTAATTTAATTAGTAGTTAAAAACCAACTCTTCCAAACCCGAGATTTTACTTGTTTTTAAATAAATATAAAAGACCAAAATTAATCTTCCCTCAACCTTTAGACTTATTTCGAAATACACTTCGAGCGTACCTCACTATTCTCCTAAAGAACAATCAATCCCCCGTGCACTACAACGGTTAGGTACACTGCCTAAGAGGATTGTAAAACTTAGTGTGTTTATAATATCCGCATCAATAAACGAGAAGAAAATCCCTTACGCGTTGCGGGAGCTCTAAAACTATACTTGTTTATACTAAAGTAAATGATACTCGCATGGAGTAGCGATTTAAAAACCTAAAGTCATTTGACTTCATATTCTAGCACATATTAAGTTTAGCAAAATAGAAAATTAACTCGTAAAAGCCTAGATTATATATTTTAATACCCAACTAACCAACAAAAATTTGTGACCGTCCAACTTAATATGTGAATTACATGAAATTTTTGGAAATCGAATAAAACAATTCCAATGTATTTGCACTTATAAGTATGTAAAAGTTTGTTACATTTATAAGTGTTAAAAAATAAAATAAATCATGACATTTTTACACTTATAATTGTTTAAAAAAAGTAAATTTTTCCCACAACGGGTGCAAAACCATTTATTTTGTAGCTACAAAACAAAGTTAAAAAAAAAAAAGTTCAATGGGTTTAATCATCCATTTGTTCTATTGCCAAACTTAAAGTGGATAGTTAACTATAAAGCTTAATGAATTTATAAGTCATTTTGTGTTATCTCTATATGTTAAGCATAAAATACCAAAATTCAAGATGTGATCGGGTGGTCTAGGAGAGGAGAAGAACACGCAATACATAGTGAAATCTAGTGAGAGAAAGTAGAGAAAGGGTGGAGAAATGTATGTTTATTAGAAAGAGAAAGTTATACACTCATTGATCCACACCCTCCATTGAGAGACATGGAGGTTATTTTGTAAAACCCCCAAAATATCACAGTGGAAGATAATGTAACTGGGGTGTTAATTCATAGTATAAAGTTTAAGTCATAGAAAATGTAACACCCCGCCTTATTGTCCGTTTTGCCCGTAGGCTCACGGCTTTTCTTTTGTGGCCCTCATGTGAAGACTTCCCGGCAGGTCACCCAAGCCAGTACTACTCTCACACCAGCACGCTTAACCGTATGGGCGATTAACCGTTATACTTAAAACTCATTGTTGTCGTATAAGGCGAATGTTAACTTATGTCCCAGCATCACTCCAAGTCACGGCCAATGTGGGATTTGCCTATGGTGTTACATTCACCCCCCCCCCCCTCTTAGGGGAATCCCATCTCGAGATTCAGTTGGGTAACAACCCTGTCTAAGGGACTCATCGTCCTCGAACGACGATGAGCTTGGAATAGCTCTGATACCACCTGTAACACCCTGCCTTATAGGCCATAATATTGTCCGCTTTGCCCGTAGGCTCACGGCTTTGCTTTTGTAGCCCACATGCGAAGACTTCCCGGCAGGTCACCCAAGCCAATACTACTCTCACACAAGCACACTTAACCATATGGGCGATTAACCGTTAGACCACAAAACGCGTTGTTGTCATATAAGGCAAATGTTAATTTACGTCCTAGCATCACTCCAAGTCACGGCCAATGTGGTATTTGCCTAGGGTGTTACAGAAAACGACTTCTAAATGAGATGTTTTTAAAAGATACCATTCGATAAATAATATCATAGTTACAAAATAGAGGTCCCAATGTGATATGAAACATAAACATTTTCAAACGTCACCGAATGGTGAATATAAATGCATCAAAGTCTTCAAAACATACTGTGCGACTCTAATGCTCCAAGCTAAAGTTATGCATTACGGACCTGAGAAAATACATGCTAAAAGTGTCAACACAAGGTTAGTGAGTTCATAGGTTTAAGTATGTAAAAGCAGTGTGGACCACAAGATTCCAACGACAATTGTATTCCAAATATGTTCATGAAAGGTATTACTGTTGCACTAAGCTCATAACACCAAAGCCTTGATAGTTAGTTTATGTGTTCACCCCAAAAAAGTGTTTTTTCAAACACCTGTACGACATCAAATGAAATGCGTCCGTTTCCAGTTTGAGCGACCAACCTAGACGGGGGAGTTTACCCTTAATAGATGTATTCACAATATTCGCGCTTACAAAGTAATTAACGGTTCATGATGATGGGGACTTTAATGGCAAATGTGGTAACTTCGGCAATTTCTAAATGTTTTATGTACTTGTGTTCATATGTAAAAGCAAGCAATATAATCTCACCCCGAGTATTTCAAAACAAGTATAAACAATGTAAAAGCAAGGCTATGAAACTCACCTTAAGCAATGCGATAACAAGAGTGCAAACAAGATGTCAGAAAACCGAGAAAACTCAAGGAGAAACCTAAAGTGATGTTGCGTCTTAGGTTGCAAATAATATGCGTATGTATGCAAATGAGTTTTATAAAGTTTTTATATTGATTATACCAATGTACTTAGTGTTTAATAAGTTTATAAAACAATTAGGACAAATTTTTCGACAAGTTTGGTAAGTTTAGTAAACCCGAACTTAAGTGTGGTTTAGTTTTAAAATAGTTGTCCGATTTTAGAAAATCCGTTTCTTCTAAACCGTAAATGGTTATGACTCCGTTTTTACGTTCACGGAAAAGGTATTTGAGTCTACTAATCAGTTTTGTGGGCCCCACTGTTCCAAGATTATCATAACCTGTGTGAAATTAGCAATTTACCCTTAAGTATCAAAGCTAATTATTTTCTGTGTAAAATAGTCCCACAAAAAAGGCTATAGTTTTTTTTATCTACAACTCCATTTTAATTAATTCGAAAAGCCACGTTTAAGTTACAGTGTCCTCTACATTTTCTGTTTTTACCCAAACAATTGGTTTATACAAAATTTTGGTGTTTTAGTGATTGAAATATGGAACACTTTTACTAAACATTTTCTAATTAAATCATCAGGCATCGTTACGGGACGAGACACCTGGAGAATCGAAGCTACTCCCTCCGTCTCATATTAAGTGTCCACAATGGAATCTTGGGATGTCCCAAATTAAGTGTCCATATTGTATTCCAACCAATGAGATGAGACTTTAGTGGGTAAAAATGATATTTGATTGGTGGAGAGTGCAGTTAGTGGAATTTCCTAAAACTTTGTGCATTTTAAAAGTGGACACTTAATATGAGATGGAGGGAGTAAGACATAGACCTATAATCACATATTTTTCTCTAAGTCTAGAAACCCACTGATTAGATAACTAGTGAATGAAACCTTAAACTTTTGATGATTAATTCTTGCAAAAACAAAAGTGATGGATGGATTTGGGTGTGAGATTGTGTACGACAGCAAGGAGGCCAAGGAGAAGAAGAAAACTCAGATTTTTGGTGAAGAGGATGAAGGTTTAGGGTTAGGATTAAATGGTGGGAAGTTGGAGTGTAAAATGGAAGTTAATGATGAGATTCCTCTTGAAAATTGAAATTGCATGGGGGGTGTATAGGGGACCGATTTTGGGTTCACAAGACACACATAATCAGATTTTTTTTGTTTGTTCAAATGTACAAGTAAGGTTTTGTGGGTTGGAGTGGGTTTTGTTAGGTTATGAGTGGTTTTGAAGGGTTTTAAGTGGGTTAGGGAGGTGGTGATGAAGGTGCACGGCTCAAGGTAAGAAAAAAAAAGAGAAAAATGATTAAATTTTATAAGTATTTGATAAATAGTTAGTGTATTTGTGTATCTATTGAGTTTAAATTAAGCGTAAGCCTTAAAACACGAAATACGCAGTACCGAGTAATATAAAAATGTGAAACTTAGAAAAATGTTATAAAATTGTTATGAATTGTTAAAATGACTAATTTCAGTCTTTCATGGGAAACTTGTGCTTGCTGGAGTGTTAAAACATAATTAAAAATGAAAACGTAGACTAAAAACGCGTAAAACGTAAAAAGTGCAAGGTTTACGTAAAAGTGGAAAAATAACAATGTGACTTATGGGATATGCATGAAATGAAATAAAAATGCCTAAACAATGTAGATTGGGCACAGTCTAGGGTGGGTTTAAGTAAATGTACGTTTAACGACATACGCGAGTGAACTTAACCAGTTACTCGTAAAAGTAAATTTCCGCGAAATTAAAATAGTAAGTAAAAGTAATAGATTAAATAATAACCTGAAAATACAAATTGTGACATGAGCTCTATCTCAGAATATTAGGTTCAAAACGAGCTCAAGCCCTTTATGTGGAAAACTATAAGGGGGTTGAATAGTTTTTACAGTTTTAAATTTTTCTTCGCTTTGTATACTTAACGTGATTTCAAAGTAAAGCAAACAATCAAGCAATATATATAAAGCAAGTAAGGAAAGAAATGATCAAACCACACAACACAGATGTTTATAGTGGTTCGGCTACAAGGAATCTCTTCCTTGCCCTACTCCACTCCTCGAGCCTCTAACTCGAGAGTTATTCTTCACTAAGAAACAAGCTCCCTTCTAGGCGGAGAAAACCTTTACACGTCGCTTACTCTTTATCCGGTACTAAGCTAAACACCGGGTTCTTTACAAGGGTACAACCACTCCCGTTGGTTCTTTAACAAGGGTACAACCACTCCCGACACTCTATGTGTTTTGAGGACTAAAACACTAACCGAACTCTACTTAATGAATGGTATAGACAATGATGTGTGAACTAATACAATATCACACAGTAACTAAACTAAAGATTTACACGAATGTGTTAAACCTTGATGCTTGATCTCTTTGCTACAAAAGAAAGATCACTAAGAATGAAATGAATGAATTTAATGGGTTAGAAATGTACAAATGAATGAGTATATAATTTAAGCTATATGAGTGATGGTTGTGCTTGAATGATCAGCTTGCTATTTATAGGCAAAACTGACCAAACAACCCGCGGATTTGGCGGATCCCAAAACTTGGTTCCGCCCTTATACTGGTTTGGTTCCGCGGGGACAAGCCAGCTAAGACATTACCATATCTTTCCATATATTGTCAAGTCTTGTCAAGATCTTTCAAAGTCAACTCTTTAGCTTCAAGATCTTTCTAAAATATATTGTAAAGTCAACTAAGATATGTAAATGATGCATGCCATGATGTCATGTGTATTTCCATTTTTAAGAAATAAAAATAAACATGTAAATGTATATATGTATGCAATGTAATTCCTAGTGATCATGTAATGAGTAAATGTGTTTTAAAAGACTTGTTACTATAAATGTAAAAGACTTTAACATATACTTCTGCTTTGCTAAAGATAAACCTTATAATTGTCATTAACAAAATTAAGCAAAGATTGTAAAATATAAATAACGTTTTTAGGACGATATTTGTATTAACAATCTCCCCCTTTTTGTTGATGACAAAACATAATGTTTATTTTTAAGCAATGGAGTAAGTTAAGTGAAAGTCTTTTAAAAATATAGATTAAGTTAGTTTTATGCAAGTTTTAAAAACAATTTAAAGCATAAAAGTATGTATTGTGATGTTGCACAGTGATGTATGAACTTAATCCTATCTCCCCCTTTTTGTCGAAACAAAAAGAAGATATGCGTAGCGGAATGTGGGGAACATTTCTTGGTTATTACTCCCCCTAAATTGGAGTACCAAGATTGTTTCAATGATTTTGAGAACTTAAAGCTCCCCCTTGGATAATACTCCCCCTAATTGGAGTGCCAAGGATATGATGCATGATCCTACAAAACAAATGGTTAGAATATGATATGCTCTCCCTCGATGTATACTCCCCATTGCTAGGGTACCAACGTGTACGATTCAAGGATGAGAAATGCTACACAATAATGAGTTAGTATATGATATGCTCCCCCTCGATCTATACTCCCCGTTGCTAGGGTACCAACGTATATGATTCAAGGTTGAGAAAAGCTACAAAACAAAGGTTAGTTGTGAATCAATCCAACCAAGTAGCATAATGCATGTGTATAGGTCAACCAAGCATGATAGTTTAACCCATTTGACTTTAAAAAGTCAAAAATACGTGTCTGAAAAAAAAATGCACCTAAGTGTAAGTGTTCAAGTTATTATGAGAATTCAAACCAACCATAAAATAATGTTAGTAAATCAAACAAAACAAGATATTATGCCAAATAGTGATCACCCACAAGCATAAATATAACATGATGTTACAATATAAAAAGAAAAGTCCTAAAACAATCCTAAGAAATCTTATAAAAGGAGACTAGGAAGAAACTAAAAGTGCCTATTGCGGAGGGTTGGTTGAATTTGATGAAGATATGATGGAGGCAAGCCAAATAGATTCTAAATCCTTTGTATCACGTAAGTGAGAGTCCATCATGTTTGAAGAGGCGTTGAGAGGATCAAGTTCCTCATTGCCTTGAGTATTTGGTTGGTTGAGCCACATTGATTCATCAATGGCTTTGAGTGTGGCAAGTAAATTATTGGGTTGAAGGTTGGGTGAATGTGGAGGTGATGATGCTTTTGTCACTTGAGGTGATACAGGTGGTGGTGTGGTAGCCACTGGTGTTATGGTAGATGATGGTGATCTTGGTTGAGATGGAGTAGGTGATGGTGATCTTGGTTGGGATGAAGTAGGTGATGGTATGTTAACTACTGGAGTTATGATTGGTGTTGTAGTAGTAGTGGATATGGTAGGGAAGTTGACATTAGGAGTGGGATTTATTAACCAGTATGGTCTGACACTTATTCGTGTTGTCCTTCTGTGTGGTCTGGACATGTAGGAGTTGTTTGATTTGTGCATTGTGAGAGGGTTGGTTAGGAATGCACAGGTGATGGTGAGGATGTGAGTTGAGATCATCTCAAGCTTCTAATTTATAATCTCTAAGGTTTGTGGAGATTGGTGTTTGGATTTGATTCATAAAGGAATGTTGATTTCCAATAACTTGGAACAAGAAAAAATTGTTTGTCATATTATCAAAGTCAATCCATGGAAATGGAGTTGACATGAAGATGTGCAGAGAGTGCAGGAGATGACTCAAAAGCTTGTAATGTGATTGATTCAAGGATTCCAGGGAACCAATTAAAGGGTTCCTTGGGTGTTAGAGAAAGGTAACTTAGATGAAAATTTGAATATTCAAATTTTGGTGGGAAATTGATTTCTTATGGTTATAAGTGTTTCTAAATCATACTAATGATCCTAATGGTCAGTAGAATTATCCTAAAAACTAAAATTAATTATCTAAGGATCGGGATTAGTCGGGAAAATTTGAAAAAGTTACTGTTGAAGTTGGCGGATCCAATCGATAACAAAGGCGGAACCAAAAATTTGGTACCGCGGAATCCGCAGGTTGTATTTTGGCGGAGCCAAAAATTCCAACTGACGGAACCCAGAATTTGGTTCCGCCATATCCGTCGTGCAAAAGTGCTAATTCTTAACAGAGAGATTGTCAAATTTTGCGTTACCCGTTCAAATCCTGAAAATTCACCTAAAACATATGTAACTACTAATATGTGATAGAATGAAACTAAAAACACAGGTTCTAACACACGTTTACACATAGATTAATCCGATGATAATAACTTACCATAACATGATGTTAAGCCAAATGGTGGCTTAATCACGGAAAATTGATAACAACGAGTGTTATCATCCTGCAACATTATGTTAGTTCACATAAAAGTCAATTACCAACATAATATCCTAAAACACACACAGGTTTATCACATCATTGTTTGAAAATGTCTTATACCAAACACTCCCTAACCCTTACTTCTTGTTCATCTTCTTGTTAAGTTTCATGATCCACCGGCCTAAGTTCTTCATCATTCCTTTTGTTTGTCGAAATTCCTCTGATTTGTTTGACATGGAAAGAAGTTGACTCATGTATTCGGGTGGTGGAATCCTAGAATTGGGTAGACCATCTTCTTCACTAGCTGATGATGATGATGATGATGAGGTTGGAGGATGAGCACGTTTTCCTCTTGCTACGGCTACCCTATGATCACTAAGAGGAACAAAGGTGTGTGGAATTTCGGTGTAGTCAGGAAGGAAGCCACTAGTGTTTCGAGGAATAGGTGCAGAGGCTTTAAACAGATGGGTAAGAAGCATTCCGTACGGCATGGCGGTGGTACCTAAGACTGGAATATCGGCCATTCTTTTGGCGATATAGTAGGCTAAGTTGAATTGTTGGTGGGTAGACACACAATAGATCATGTAGCAAAGACTTGCATTGACATGGTCCCTATTTCCTATGGTGCTAATGAAATTGGCTCTAAGAACTTCTTTCAACTTTTAAAATTGAGGCTTAAGCTCATTGAGCTCCATGGCAAATGGATCTCGATCTACTTGTTTACCTCGGCTTGTCCTAGTTGGGTTGTTTCTAGGATTAAAGAGATGTTCACGGATGATTTCTTTGGAAGTTAGGGGTGTGTCGTATGGATGGATGATGCGTGGTTTTGTAACCTTACAACAGGTTTTACCTCTCGAGGGATCTCAAGAGGCTTACAACCCCACCAGGCAGTGTACCTGACCGATGTAGTATAGTGTAGTGGTAAGTACGGGGGATTGATCGTTCTCCACAGGGAATAGTGTTCGTTAGGTATGAAAAACTACTCTAATAGGTCTAAAGGTTGAGGAAGATTCTTTTTATGTTTTTATATTTTTTTTATGAAAGCAAGTAAAATCTCGGTTTTGAAGGAGTGGGCGGAATTAGTTGCTAGTCAACTAACCCAAATAACTACAAATGCAAATAAAGTAAAATAACAAAAAATGAAAATGTGGTGAGAAACTTATGTGTAGAGAAATGTGTTTACTTAGATTTCCTTACTCCCTAACTATCTTTTACCGGTTGATTAGTGTGTATTAGTCGCGTGGATGACGGGTGTATTCCTTAATACCAATCGTGGGGTGGCGTACGTACTTCCCCAACTCTACAAGCTCCTACTTCACTCCTATGTCGAGCCGGCTAGGAAGCTCCTAACATGGGATCACTAGAATTCGCTTGTGCATTAAATACAACCATAAAAACCTTTAGTACGCATTTGGTTCATGTTTCTTAAGACGTTCAAGCAAGTTACCGAATAGGAAGTTAGCTAGTTTTCTTAAGCCTAACATAGATAAACAATCATCCAATACAACTAACAACACACTAATAACCAATAATCAATAGCTAGGTTTCATTAGATCTAAGCAAACACAAGATAAATCTAGCCTAACATGTTAAACAAAAGACAAGAACAAGATAAAATCAAACAACACATAGACATATTGAATGATTAATTGATAACTTATCTTTCAATGTAACATGGAAGATCTCAAGGCAAAAAGCCTTGAAAAAGAAGCTAAATTCGTCTTAGGGTTTTCTCCCAAAATTCCACACACTAAGTTCTCCACTAATGACAAAAAATTAGAAAACTATATATAGATTTTTACATCTGACGGCGTCACTTTATGGAGTGTGACGCCGTCACCTCGCCGCTTCTAGGGTTCCCGGATGACCTTCTTGACGCCGTCCCTCTTTAGCTCTTCAAAAATCCATTCTGGCTTATCAAGGCTTGACGCCGTCGAACCTTGAACGTGACGCCGTCCCTCTTTGATTTAAGCCGTGACGCCCTTGATCAAGTTAAAGCGTGACGCCGTCAGAATTCACATGCTATTTTCACTGGCTTATCATGAGTAAATTTCACGTCCACCTTTTCTTGCCAAGGCATGACGCCGTCTGGGGTTAAATGTGACGCCGTCAAAGGTAACTTTCAGCCGATTTTTGAGACTTTGCCGTTTTCTTCACTTTTATGCTCCAAAAACGTCCAAAATGCCTCCTTTTCCAGATTTCTCCTCAAAAGTACCTAAAATGACAAAAGGAACGATTTAGGGCAATATTTGATCAAATAAATACGATTTAGGGCTTAAATGACCCCTTAAAAGCGGTACACTTTTCGCTTCATCAAATACCCTTACACTTGAGATTTGCTTGTCCTCAAGCAAATGCGCTTTTATTCTAATCAAAATACAAGTTAGGGGTCATTTAATGCAAACATAAAAGTAATTACAACAAATAATCGTTCCACTTCAATCATAATAAGCACGGAGATTACATACTAGCACCTCACAAGTAGTGTTTAGATACTCACATCTCTCAAGTGTCATCAAAATAAATCTCATAAATGAAAACGGATAATATCTCTCACTACCTGTCATAGCAAATAGATTACCATAGGCTTGGGAAAGGATCGAAAACCTCCTCCACTAGGCGTAAGCACCAAAGATAAACTATCAAAGAGGGCTTTTAAATGGGTTATAACGTTAGGTGTAGGGAAAAGGAAAACACGGTTTTGTTGGATACGGGATATTTTACTGGTGGCGAGTTAAAGATCTTGATTAATTACATGTACTATACAACGTTGCTAAGCCAAGACTAGACTCGATCTAAGCAAATGAAAGAAAATAACAAAATAACAAAAACATAAAAATAAACATAAAATGAAACGGGATGGTAGTCCGTATGTTTTTTTCTACTTTTCTTTTTCTCATTTTTTTTATTTTTTTTTTTTTTTTTTTTTTTTAGACATACACTTTTGCCCTACCATCCAAAATAATACATCATAGGGGCATTGCATTCCCCTTACACTTGAATTTTTACATAACTTTACAAATAACTATTCTAATGACTCGAATTAAGATAATTGAAAAACTTGGAGTACTTTTAAAACATTTAGCACATATGGGGGTAATAAATGATGTTCTTCCCCATTACTCCATTACACTAGTACTTTACCCATGAGTCCCAATCGTCCCAAAACAATATGTACAAGGATATGACTCGACTTAGCAACCATGTAATCAACTAGATAATTAACATGGGTTTAAACAAATGTTGAAACAATAATGCACTAAAAATGAGTGCATACAAGGTAGGCTAAGGCGATTTTGGTGTACATTTAAGTGGGGTGTAACAAATTCTTCCTTTAAGTAAAATGCTTAAAGGTCGAAACGAAAAGATAGGCTCTGAGGGGTGTACTAGGGGTATCGTGTACTAAAAATGAGTACAACGCAAAGGGTGTGGGAGAATTACTTGACCAATGTAGCCAAAGTAATTATAACAAAAACACAGGTGTAAAACAATGGGTTAATCCTAATGCCTCTTATCATGTAGTAAATCTAACTACACGAATGTAGTCTCACTTGTGGCCTCGGAATGGTCCTAACGCAAGTTCTAGAATCTAAGTGCTACCGGTACACACATCATAGCATAAATGCTTTTCCTACCAATTCTAGGGGCGAACCTCACATATTTGGGGTGGAAAATTTTTTAGTGGTACGGTTTTTGTGCTAGTCATATAACTCCTATCCGTGAGACGCTCATTAAGATCAAAGTTTCATTCCTATATGTTGTAAAAAATTTTAAATTTGGCACTAAAATTGCCCTAACAGGTATTTATCTCAGTTTTATTACACATCTACCATTAAACAAACAAAAATCAAGCGCAATGGCATTCTCTAAAATCGTACTTTTACCCCCCCCCCCCCCCTTACACTTAAGATGAACATTGTCCCCAATGTTCAATTAACAAGATGTAAAAGCAAAAAGTAAAAGAATGAAATCAAATACTCCCCTGATTCGCTCGGTGGATAATGAAATTACACGGTTAAATCTTCCTCCAAAGAGAATGTTGAAGCTCCATGACTAATGCATCGCCATAAGCTTGATTCCATAAACATCTCCTTGTCCAAAATAACCTGTTAAACCTGAGAAAACAAGCACGAAAACCTGCATAACATCGGCGGGATAAATCTATATATAAGGATATAATGCTTGTGGAATGATAATTTTGCAGATTCCTGGAGATTATAAGTTGGAGATTTAATGAAAACTTTTTATGAAAACAAAACTTTCAAAAATTTCTGGAAATTAAATCTGACGCCGTCAGGTTATAAACCTTGACGCCGTCAGAAATGACCTGACAAAAATTTTCATTTTAAGTTTCCGGAAAATTTCTGGAAAAAACCTTTACCTTACTTCCTGTAAATCCTGCAAAACATCATTATGACTCGATACAAGCATTTGACTCAAACAAATACGAATATGTATGCTAATTTATTATTATTACGATTCATGTTCATTTGTGTTCTAATAAACCGATTTAGATTTCCCTTACACTTGTCTTTTGCAAAATACCTTTATATGTAGTTAAGACGAAGTTAAAAACAAAATAAAGCATTTTCACAATTTTAGTTTTGAACATGAATCAATACTAATAAAAATTAAACACACATACGGAAACAAATAAAATCAAACAAACAAATAAATAAACACAAAGCAAATAAAACAAATAAAGCTTGGGTTGCCTCCCAAGAAGCGCTTTTCTTTATTAACGAGTCTTGTAGCTAGACTCAAAGTCACGTACATTACGTGACTCCACCATCGGTCACGGTTCCTAGGCCATTCTCCTTCCCGGTTTTATATTCCGGTCCTAATTTCAAACAATCCTTGTAGAAACCGAATATCCTTTCCATAACATAGTCTACTCCTTTACTTCTATCCTCATCATTCCTATAGTAGATCGCTTGCTTGAGCTCCTTCTCAACATTTGACAAGTGTTGGAATTGTTCTATCTTATATGGCATTTGGTAGCTTACTTCATCGGTCTCATCCTTAAATCTAACTATCCCTAAGGAAGGTTCATAAGTCATTCTAGAGACCTCAATAAATGGTTTTCCAAAAACCACTTGAGTCAAGGATGCATCGACTATTGGGCGGATATCTTCTACAATTACAAAGTCGGTGACATAGGTGAAGTTTCCTACATAAACCGGTAATCCCTTAACTCTTCCCGTGAAGTTACTCATCCAACCCTTGTCAGGGAACATCCTATACCCAAGTTGATTCTTCATTATCAAGTTGTAGTGGGCTCTAGTCATGATGTTTATGGGTGATCTAAGGTCGATGTAGGCTTTCCACACATGCAAATGTCCGATGTTGCATGGTATGTTGAGATTAGAAGGGTCGCCTATTTCAATGATTGGTCTACCTAGGAAGTATGGTGTCTCGGGGTCATCGAATAGGTTTGTATGATATGCGCGCTCTTCCTTAGTGGGTAGCCTATTGAAGTAGTCCTCATCATTATCTACTTCCTCTACTTCACTTTTCTTAACTTCCTTATCAACCTCGACTTTCTTAACCTCATCCTTAGGTTCAGTTTCTATCCTACCCTCATTCTTGTCACTTTCTTCCATGCTCCTATCGATTGGTTTAATAGTGACAACGTTGACGAAGTGGACATGTTTGGATGAAGAAGGGTCTTTGACTTGGGGTCCGCTATTTGTGTTCCTAGCGTCCTTATGTGGAGGTGATAGCACTTGGTTATTGAGGGCTTTCAACAAGTTGTCAATTTTATTGGTCATCTCAATTTGTTGCTGATTGAATTCGGATTCGAATCTAGCTATCCGAGCTTCTTGAGATGCCATAAATTGGGACATCAATCCTTCAAAGTTATTGGTACTACCATTGCCGGAAGGATTGTTGTTGAAAGTACGGTTCGAGTTGGAACCGCTTGATTGGAAACGATTAGGTGGGTTGGAAGAATTGGTTTGTTGTGTGTTTTGGTTTTGTTTCCACCTAAGGTTCGGGTGATTTTTCCATGCGGGGTTGTATGAATCACCGTAATGGTTTGGCTCGGGTTTGAAAGTGTACCACTTGTCTCCCGCTCCGTCGGTACGCGAGGATGCGTAGTCCACAAAAGCTTGTTCGGGGAGTTCCATGCAATCACGAGTGTCGTGGGGACCACTGATGAACTCAAATAAGTACATTTTATTACTATCATTTATCCTATTAATTTGACTTGTTTTACTATATTATGTATGAGGATTGATACTTAATTGTTTACTTTTGTAATTCTCAGGTAAAAACAAGCATTTGGTGAAACTTAGCTATTTTGGACTAATAATGGAGCAAAACGTGCATAAAGTGAAAGTCTACTGACATGGACAAGATCAAGTCAATTCTGCTCCAGATGCGCCGCATCTCACTCTCAACATGCGCCGCATCTCTGTCAAGATATCACCAGATACGATCCAAGATACAAGAGGACATGCGCCGCATCTAATAAAGAGTTACGCCGCATCTTCTGGCGGTGTACGAATATTCCTGAATATTATAATCTTGGACCCCACGCGAAGTTAAGTACATGCGCCGCATCTACTTAGTAGATGCGCCGCATCTTCCCTCAGACAGAAACTATAAATACCCCGTAGACCAGACGAATTAAAAAGTTCCAAAACCCTAACACCGAAGACCGAACAGTAGGAACAAAGGACGAATTCAGTCAAGGAGGCAGCACAAGACACACCCAAATCAAAGATACAAGAGCTGTAAGAAGGTGCTGCATGTATTTAATTCATTAAGTAGTTTTGTTTTATTGTGTTAGCAAACTTTAATTCATCAGGATTGGTGGCTTGTGTAATGTGACAACGGAAAGATTGCACTCCCTTTAATACTTGCTTTCCCATTAATTAAAGTTTATATGTTGATGTCTTTGGTTACTACTTATTAGTGCATTGATAACCTCTGTGTTTATTAGTGGCTTGCGGGCATTTGACTGCGGGACATAATGTGGCTCCCACGGTTGTTTCTAAATTGATCACTTAGGAATAACTTTTAGACATAAGTAATCATTAAGGGTTTACTCGCCGATAAGAATAGGACCAACGAGAAAGGATTAACTACATACACTTCATATAAAGCTATCAATAAAACAAGTGACAATCTACTTAATTATAAGGACAGCCCTCTTATTGTCTCGAGTATCTATCTGTGTACGTGTGTGCTACTTGCTGATTCGTGCCTATTGGTTTATTTTATTATTTTAATTGCAACAAATCGTGCCAGTCTCTCAGGCTGAAACCCCCTTGCGTTAGGATATTAAAATACTGATTAGAATAACTAGATAATACGTTCCACTCTTAGTGATCGACACTCTACTTACCATTATCTTCATACTGACCGGGTACACTGCTCGTTAAGTGTGTGTGTTATTGATAAGTCGGCTAAATATAAATTTAAAACTTGAGTAGGCATTAAAACTGCTAAACCGCAACGACACATCACGCGCATCAAGTTTTTGGCGCCGCTGCCGGGGAGTGAATTGTTATTATCTGTTAATTTGATTAGTATTTTAATTAGTTTTTTTTTTATTAGATTAATTGCATCATTGTACTATTTTGCATATTTGTTGTATTGTGTGTTAATTGTTTTCTTTTATTTTTGTGTGTTTATTTTTGTTTGTGTGTTTAATTTTTGTTTTTATTTTTCGTATTTTTCTGTTCTGCTATCGTTGTACTGTGCTAAATCAAACGATACGGCGCATCTGATCTCTCAGATACGGCGTATTGCGTTTAATTTTTTTAATACAACGCGTTTAATTAATTCGATACGACGCATCTTTTCCCCAAGATACGGCGTATCTGTTTTTAACAAGAAAATTTTTCTAAGCGATAAAGTAATACGACGCATCTGCTTTTGCAGATACGGCGTATCTGTTTTTGATAAAAAATTTTCTAAACATTCACGCCATACGACGCATCTGCTTTAGCAGATACGGCGTATCTATTATTTTGATTAAAAACAGTTTGCGAATTATTAAACAGATACGGCGTATCGATCTCTGTCGATACGGCGCATCTTACTGAATCAAAAATCTTTTATTTTTAAACGTAACGAAAATACGGCGCATTAACTTTTGTTAATACGACGAATATAATTTGATAAATATAGTTGATTTTTGATATTTACCTTGATCGGTCCGCTACTCTCGTGTGCAAGATGTTTATTTTCAGGATAAATGATGACTCGAGCATCACCAAGAAGGATTACATTCTGAACCAAACCACAAGACGCTAGCTGAAGTGACCGAACATAAGACGACAAGAGTGGAGGAAAACTCCGTCCTGGTAACATTGAACTTCTTAAATTCTTGAAATAGAATCCCAGGTAAACTCTACGATAATTCAACTGCCCAAAGGAAAGTTCTCTACACTATGATCTCAGTTTTATTATCCATATTATACATCTGATTCAAATCGTAATCTTAATTTTGTATGCTCAAAAACGATATTTGTTCCTAACCTCAGAATAAATCCTTATCCACTAAACAATAAGATTACAATTATTAATGAAACGTCTATGCCCATTGCTCTTATTTTGAATTCATCTATATGGTGTGCCGTTTAACCCAAATTTGATGTATAAGGAACTGTGTTGCGGAGGCCAAGGTACGTTCTTCATTTAAATTTCGTTAACTAACATAGAGATACGGCGGATCTAAATATCCAAAGCGCCGTATCCCTGACCAACTAGGACTTATTGACTAGTCAACGGAATTAAATAGATACGGCGCATCCCAATTTTCTAATAAGGCGCATCGTGTCGCTCTATAAATACGACGGGAATACGCCGCATAAATACACACAGTTAAGAACACGCACTAAAATTATACTCAAAATCCGATCATCTTTCTTAAATCCTCCGTTAATCCGAACTATAACCTTTCTCCTAATCATCGAATTAAGGTAATTGTTCTATTTTAATTTAATTTCGTTTAATTATAAAAATTAGGGTTTATATGTCCACTTCGATTAGGGCTTAAACGATATAGGGATATGATTAGAACTTAGCATTGATAATTTCCCCTAAGTTAATTTTAGATTTGGACATCGAATTTGGCACTAATTTAATCGAACGAAATATAGGGTTTTGGGTGATTGTTTTTGAATTTTAGAGGGAAAAGTGTGATAGAAGTTTTTGATAGGAATAATTCAGTAAATTTAGTCTGTGATATAATGCGGGAGTTTACGTCACGGATTCGGATTCTTGAAAAACGTGCCTAACCCTTTATTTTATACTGATATGCTTTTAGATGCGGCGCATCTAGGTTGATTAATGCGGCGTAACGACCTATTTCAGAATTGATAAAATTAAAGATACGCCGTATTGATTAATCTAGATACGACGCATCTCAATACGCCGTATCTATTGTCTTGCACCGCATCTCCTATACTTTATACAGATACGCCGCACTGATTAAATCAGATGCGCCGTATCTACCTATTTTGTAGACTGTTTACTGACTGTGAATGTCTATTTCAGATGACATTACCAGAGGTCACACTGAGGCATCAGTGGCTACAGTTCGAAAACATGGGACTTACTCCTGCCACTCTAGAGGATCACTTGCATAGGCTCGACTCGATCTACTTCAAGAAAATATTCAGAGTCCAGGTTTTGAATTTCGACGATGTGGGGTTGATCGGTGGTGGACATGCAGCTGCTAGCTTACAGCGTCGGATGGAGATGGTAGTTGTTGGAGATGATGAGGAGGCTGTGTTTAGGTCTAGTGCTTGGGAGAGACTATTTAGGATTGACGAGCCTCTGATTAGGGAGCTTATGCTGGAGTTCTTTAGCACGATTCATTACAGGGAGACGGATGTGGAGATTGATACAGCTGACACACTGGTGTTTAGGTTAGGAGGTGTGCATAGGCAGATGTCGATGAGGCAGTTTATTTTGGCCATGGGACTACACACTGAGGAGGAGCTTGGATCTGCTGGGTTTGCCAGGTATTGGGCTGAGAGTTTACGGGTTGTCCCTGACAGAGGGGTATTCAGTGATTACTGGGTTAGGATTTCTTCGATGGGTGACATTGTTACTTCCACCCCATCCTACACATTGATCAGGGAGCCGATGAGGCGGCTATGTCACCGTTTGATTGCACTCACCATTGCTGGGAGGGGTCAGTCACCTGAGAAGGTGACCACTCTGGACCTCTTCCTTTTGAGGAGTATGGATGAGGGGATGTCGGTGAACATCCCCCACTTTTTAGCGCACTACCTCCACCGATCTGCTGCGGGGAGAGATCGGAGGAGCCAGATGACTGGCGGGCATTTTGTTTCGAGGCTGGCCCGCCATTTTGGAGTTATTGGAGCAGAGATCCCAGCTGGGCTGGAGGTTATTGTGGCCCGTCTCCCAGTTATCGATAGGGATTATTTGGTTAGACTCGGGATCTGCCAGGTTGCTGCGGGAGGTCACTTTTGGGCAGCATTAGGGCCCGCCAGAGCTGCAGGGCCAGAGGCGGAGCAGGGAGGACCTCAGGATCCTCCGGCTGCTGCTCCTGCCGACGAGGAGGTGCCACAGGCACCAGTACCCCCACGCACCGTGAGTCAGAGACTCGACGCAGTCGAGGGAGAGGTGATGGTACTGAGGAGAGACTTAGAGTGGGTGGTCATGAGTGTGAGCAGACTACTAGAGCAGCAGGGTATTACACACGCTCGTCCAGATGGTACTGAGGCTGCAGGAGTGACACGTGCATACGAGCGCAGAGTCCGCCAGAGGACTGATGGAGCCAGCACTTCCGGGACCCATCCAGACGACCACACTCACCCATGACCTTACTCTCTTGATTTCATAGACATTGTTCCACACATTATTATTACTTTTTGGATTGTACTTATCGTTATTCTTATGCTTATGTTTAATGTTTCAGTTTATATTTCTTGTTATGTTTGACGAAGACTGGCATTAAGTTCAGCATGAGAGTACGAGAGGACGTATGAGATTAGACCGTGGAACGAGTCATTTTACAACAGACTGTTAACAGTCTGTTTGGTTACTACATGCGCCGTATCTGCCTAAACAGATGCGACGCATCCTATCCTTTACTTTGTTTTATTTTCAGTCCAGGCCGCACGAAGATACGGCGCATCTCAATTCTGAGATGCGACGCATCCTCTGCAATGGTCATATCTTATTTTATTTTTCTGCATTTTTATTTTCGACTTTAAAACTATTTATCAGTTTATTTTAATGCGGCGCATCCCTGGTTAAGGATGCGGCGCATCTTTATTCTGATCCGTATTAATTCCAGGCTCGATACGGCGTATCTTCTTCAATAAGATACGGCGCATCGACTGACCTGATGATTTTCAGTTTTAATTTTTAAGTTTTATTTTTCCTAACTACTAATGTATTATGCAAGTTTGAACCTTTCTTATCTTAGGTGTGTTTTAAAGTGTTGGTGGTATTATAGTTTCCTGGATTTCCTGTGGATACATCAAGTATGAAGCTTTAACGTTCTAATCCACAAGAAAGATGATTTTTGCTCTTATACTAATGGAGGATCATACCGAGCAAATCTCAGGGGAGTTTTTCTGTTCTAATTCTTTTATTTTCCAGTTTTTAACCTTTTATACAAACAACGAGGACGTTGTTTAACTTAAGTGGGGGGATTGGAGAATTAGAACACTTAACACTTACTTGTCCTAAACTTTTTCAAAAATTATGCTTAAAAATGTGCTTAATATATCAAACTTAAAAAAAAAAAATTTAGCATGTTTTTGTTTAAGATCTAAGTTACATAACTGCACACATGACGTTATTTTCAAAAATTGTGATTTTTCAAAATTCACAAATCTATGAGTGTGCCGGTGACTTGTAAACTTTAGAACTTGGCTTGTATACTATTCGAGACCACCATAATGAGTATTATTTATATAATTGGAATGACTTGTCTAAATTGGTAAAATTCTAGGATTACACCAAATAGCCTTTATATGTTATGTGTTATTAGCTAACTACACTGGTTAGTTAACCCCCGTATAAACCCTTTTGTTACTCTCACTTTTAGAGTAAGATACCCCTAGAAAAACACTCAGAGCCATTCCTTTCGTTTCTTACACCTATGTTTAAAATGTTTCGTTACACCCTTACACCTTAGCCTACCCTGTAGATTAGAATCCGTGGTTGGTTAATTGATATAGGCAGAGTGTGTTTCCTTACATTACCTGTGTTCGCGTGCGTAATTCATTATCTATGGTTAGGTCGGGAAATTGCACAATGCAAATTGGAGTGAAAGTAAATATTGTATATCTTTGAGTTTATTTTTCGTGTGTTTACTACTTTCACTATTACCATTATTTTTGAAGTATGAAAAGTATGAATAAAAATTATCCGGAAAGAAAGTTGTAGTGATGTGGTGAAATTTTACACATCTATGTTTATGTTTAAAGTAAAAAAAAAAAAAAAAAAAAAAAAAAAAAAAAAAAAAAAAAAAAAAAAAAAAATCGAAAAAATAAGAAAAGAAAAAGAAAAAGAAAGAAAAGTTGGATGTTTATTTTAACCAACTTATGTAAAGTTATGTAAGTGGTCGATATCACCACTATTTGTTGTATTATTATATGGATTGAATGGGAATTGGCAGTTATGGGAACGCCAGTTAAGGTTTATTCTTTGATTAAGATTTTGTTGAGTATAATTCGTGTCTACCTAAAGCGTGTGTTTCAAGTGTTAAAGCGTGAGTTATTCAATGATATGAGTCTTATTCATGGGATGGTTGGGATAGTGATTAACCACACTTAGGATTTTAATTTATTTGTTTTGTTTATTTTTATTTTTACACCAATTTATATCCCAAATGTTATCCATACCCTATATTATTCGTTATCCAACCGAACCTTTGATTTATTGAGATTAGGGATTTGAGCAATCTTAAGTATCGTAGTCGTGGATTCGGCTATGTATTTATGATTTTGTCGCCCTTTTTGATATATTATTATTGGTGAAGTTTGGACCTATCTTTAGCCTATTCGAGTTAAGGATTTGAGCAATTGCAAGTATCGTGTTCGTGGATTCGATCATGTATTTGTGATTTTGTCGCCTTTTCTGGAATTTGAGATCGATAGTGATTAAGAATAATTAACCCTTAAGCCTAAAAAACCCTTTTTACCGCTTTAGACTTGTTATTCCTTAGCTTTAGTGGTGGAGATGTGTATACTTGCCAAGCTTATGATAGAATATTCGTCGCGACTGGACAGTTAAACGATTAGATTTGATTTTATCAACTTATTTTATTTTACTTCTAATTCGTTAAGTGTTTAGTTGTGTGATTATGAATTAAACGAATACATGCTTAAATATAAAAATAAATCCTAACATCTTTTAGGATACATTTTCATAAATGAAATTCTAAGGTTTACTTGGGGACAAGTAAAGTTCAAGTGGGGGGATATTTGATGAACTCAAATAAGTACATTTTATTACTATCATTTATCCTATTAATTTGACTTGTTTTACTATATTATGTATGAGGATTGATACTTAATTGTTTACTTTTGTAATTCTCAGGTAAAAAACAAGCATTTGGTGAAACTTAGCTATTTTGGACTAATAATGGAGCAAAACGTGCATAAAGTGAAAGTCTACTGACATGGACAAGATCAAGTCAATTCTGCTCCAGATGCGCCGCATCTCACTCTCAACATGCGCCGCATCTCTATCAAGATATCACCAGATACGATCCAAGATACAAGAGGACATGCGCCGCATCTAATAAAGAGTTACGCCGCATCTTCTGGCGGTGTACGAATATTCCTGAATATTATAATCTTGGACCCCACGCGAAGTTAAGTACATGCGCCGCATCTACTTAGTAGATGCGCCGCATCTTCCCTCAGACAGAAACTATAAATACCCCGTAGACCAGACGAATTAAAAAGTTCCAAAACCCTAACACCGAAGACCGAACAGTAGGAACAAAGGACGAATTCAGTCAAGGAGGCAGCACAAGACACACCCAAATCAAAGATACAAGAGCTGTAAGAAGGTGCTGCATGTATTTAATTCATTAAGTAGTTTTGTTTTATTGTGTTAGCAAACTTTAATTCATCAGGATTGGTGGCTTGTGTAATGTGACAACGGAAAGATTGCACTCCCTTTAATACTTGCTTTCCCATTAATTAAAGTTTATATGTTGATGTCTTTGGTTACTACTTATTAGTGCATTGATAACCTCTGTGTTTATTAGTGGCTTGCGGGCATTTGACTGCGGGACATAATGTGGCTCCCACGGTTGTTTCTAAATTGATCACTTAGGAATAACTTTTAGACATAAGTAATCATTAAGGGTTTACTCGCCGATAAGAATAGGACCAACGAGAAAGGATTAACTACATACACTTCATATAAAGCTATCAATAAAACAAGTGACAATCTACTTAATTATAAGGACAGCCCTCTTATTGTCTCGAGTATTTATCTGTGTACGTGTGTGCTACTTGCTGATTCGTGCCTATTGGTTTATTTTATTATTTTAATTGCAACAAATCGTGCCAGTCTCTCAGGCTGAAACCCCCTTGCGTTAGGATATTAAAATACTGATTAGAATAACTAGATAATACGTTCCACTCTTAGTGATCGACACTCTACTTACCATTATCTTCATACTGACCGGGTACACTGCTCGTTAAGTGTGTGTGTTATTGATAAGTCGGCTAAATATAAATTTAAAACTTGAGTAGGCATTAAAACTGCTAAACCGCAACGACACATCACGCGCATCAACCACTACATAATTCACATGAAGAAGTGATTTTGTTCACTTGGCTTGAAGGTTTAGGAGCCTCGTAGGATTTCATGAGAAACTTGACTTGGTCTTCAAGTTCTATGATCCTACGGTCGGAAGTGCTTGAATTGTTCGAAGGCAAAGATATTGCCTTGACCGTTTTATTCAAATCACGGGGATCACTCCAACTTTCGTTGTCATAAAGAGCAAGATCCTCTAGGAGAGCCCATGATTGTTCCGCACTTAGATCCGTAGCTTACCACCGGCCGATTGGTCAATGGTTTGCCTCGTGGAGAGATTGATATGGTCATAGAAGATTTGGACTTGGAGCCAAAGTTCTATGCCATGGTGAGGGACTTTTTGGAGTAAGTCCTTGAATCGAGTCCATGCCTCGTAGAGAGTTTCGCCTTGACGTTGTTGGAACATCAAGATGTCATTCCTTAGCTTGGTAGTTCTTCCCGGTGGGAAAAACTGAGCAAGGAAACGAGTGGTGAGATCATCCCAAGAGGTGATGGATCCTGCGGGTTGACGTTCTAGCCACTGACTAGCTTGGTCCCGCAAAGAGAATTGGAAGAGACGCAATCGGGTCGTCTCTCGAGTGGCAACATCAAGGTCTATAGAATCAACGATTTTGAGAAAGTCCTTGAGATGTTGATTAGGATCTTCAGAACGAAGTCCATGGAATGCGCATCCGCTTTGCACCAACCGGATGGTGTCGGATCGCAAGGGTGTGATATTGGCTCCTTGAGTGAGCTCAATGGTGTTTCGATAGCCATGGTGGCTAGGACGGGAATACTCTCCTAAAGTACGGGCTCTAGGAGGTGGTGGTGGTTGTTGTGGTGGTGGGTTGTGGGGGTTAAGGATATTACCATCTTCCATGATGTCGGATGGTATGGTTACGAACAAAGACACGAAGAAAATAGATAGACTAAAGAAAACCTAGAAAAATAAAATAAAAATCTCACTAGAAAGGAATCTAGTGAGTAGACCTAATAGAAATAAAAATTCAACCTAAACAATAACTATTCCCCGGCAACGGCGCCAAAAACTTGATGCGTGGTTTTGTAACCTTACAACAGGTTTTACCTCTCGAGGGATCTCAAGAGGCTTACAACCCCACCAGGCAGTGTACCTGACCGATGTAGTATAGTGTAGTGGTAAGTACGGGGGATTGATCGTTCTCCACAGGGAATAGTGTTCGTTAGGTATGAAAAACTACTCTAATAGGTCTAAAGGTTGAGGAAGATTCTTTTTATGTTTTTATATTTTTTTTATGAAAGCAAGTAAAATCTCGGTTTTGAAGGAGTGGGCGGAATTAGTTGCTAGTCAACTAACCCAAATAACTACAAATGCAAATAAAGTAAAATAACAAAAAATGAAAATGTGGTGAGAAACTTATGTGTAGAGAAATGTGTTTACTTAGATTTCCTTACTCCCTAACTATCTTTTACCGGTTGATTAGTGTGTATTAGTCGCGTGGATGACGGGTGTATTCCTTAATACCAATCGTGGGGTGGCGTACGTACTTCCCCAACTCTACAAGCTCCTACTTCACTCCTATGTCGAGCCGGCTAGGAAGCTCCTAACATGGGATCACTAGAATTCGCTTGTGCATTAAATACAACCATAAAAACCTTTAGTACGCATTTGGTTCATGTTTCTTAAGACGTTCAAGCAAGTTACCGAATAGGAAGTTAGCTAGTTTTCTTAAGCCTAACATAGATAAACAATCATCCAATACAACTAACAACACACTAATAACCAATAATCAATAGCTAGGTTTCATTAGATCTAAGCAAACACAAGATAAATCTAGCCTAACATGTTAAACAAAAGACAAGAACAAGATAAAATCAAACAACACATAGACATATTGAATGATTAATTGATAACTTATCTTTCAATGTAACATGGAAGATCTCAAGGCAAAAAGCCTTGAAAAAGAAGCTAAATTCGTCTTAGGGTTTTCTCCCAAAATTCCACACACTAAGTTCTCCACTAATGACAAAAAATTAGAAAACTATATATAGATTTTTACATCTGACGGCGTCACTTTATGGAGTGTGACGCCGTCACCTCGCCGCTTCTAGGGTTCCCGGATGACCTTCTTGACGCCGTCCCTCTTTAGCTCTTCAAAAATCCATTCTGGCTTATCAAGGCTTGACGCCGTCGAACCTTGAACGTGACGCCGTCCCTCTTTGATTTAAGCCGTGACGCCCTTGATCAAGTTAAAGCGTGACGCCGTCAGAATTCACATGCTATTTTCACTGGCTTATCATGAGTAAATTTCACGTCCACCTTTTCTTGCCAAGGCATGACGCCGTCTGGGGTTAAATGTGACGCCGTCAAAGGTAACTTTCAGCCGATTTTTGAGACTTTGCCGTTTTCTTCACTTTTATGCTCCAAAAACGTCCAAAATGCCTCCTTTTCCAGATTTCTCCTCAAAAGTACCTAAAATGACAAAAGGAACGATTTAGGGCAATATTTGATCAAATAAATACGATTTAGGGCTTAAATGACCCCTTAAAAGCGGTACACTTTTCGCTTCATCAATGGATACGATCAAGGTTGGAATCTAGGATGGACAATGACCATTTGTCTGAATAAAAGCAAGTTCCTTGACTTGGAATACCTAAAACTTCCCCGAATTGGTTTAAAGGAAAGGTGAATTGGTTTTGGTTATTGTGGTGTTTGGTTAATCTAAGGTTCAAGCTAATGTTCTATCTACTCACTAGGTTCCATTAATCCTAAACCAAGTCTAAGAAAGTTGAAAGGTTCTCTCTTAAGGGGTTTTGTGAGGATGTCGGCAATGTTGTCCTCTGAGGATACTTTCTCGATTGAGATGTTTCCCTTCTAAGCATTGTCGCGTAGGAAATGATGTCGTATTTCTATGTGTTTGGTTCTAGCGTGTTGGACTGGATTTTTGCTGAGGTCGATAGCTCCTTTGTTGTCGCAAAGAATGGGAATGTCGTTGAGTTCAATTCCATAGTCGACGAGAGCTTGTTTCATCCACAGTGCTTGTTGACACGCCTTTCCTGCCGACACATACTCTGCCTCGGTTGTTGAAATTGCGAGGGCCGTTTGTTTCTTAGCAAACCATGAGGTGAGACAATGTCCTACAAAAGTACAAATACCACTTGTACTTTTTCTATTGACATAATCACCGGCATGGTCTGAGTCGGCATACACTATGGTTTCTACACCCGTTCCTTTGGGATACCATAATCCTAAATGTGTAGTGCCTTTTATGTATCTAAAGATCCGTTTAACGGCTTCAAGATGAGATGTTTTGGGATCTTCTTGTAAGCGTGCACATAGACAAACACTAAACATAATGTCCGGTCTACTAGACGTAAGGTAGAGTAAACTAACAATCATTCCCCTATATTTAGTGCTATCTACGGATTCACTTTCGTCATCCTTGGTGAGTTTGGTTTCGGAGGACATGGGTGTTTTCATGGGTTTGGAATCTTTAAGACCAAATTTCTTAAGCATATCCCTTATATACTTGGATTGGTTGAAGAATATCCCATCTTCTAATTATTTTATTTAGAGACCTAAGAAAAAGTTTAGTTCCCCCATCATACTCATTTCAAACTTGTCATGCATGATTTTTGAAAATTCATCGCATAACTCTTGACAAGTTGAACCGAATATAATGTCATGCACATATATCTGGACTATGATAATATGTGATCCCTTTTTCTTGGTGAAGAGAGCGTTGTCTACTAGGCCCATGGTATACTTATGGTCAACTAGGAAAATCTAAAGTCAATCATACCAAGCTTTTGGTGCTTGCTTAAGTCCGTATAATTCTTTCTTAAGTTTGTAGACATAATTAGGTTTTTCAAAATCGGCAAAGCCGGGAGGTTGTGCAACGTATACTTCCTCATTAATAAAACCATTTAGAAAATCACTTTTAACATCCATTTGGAATAGTTTAAAATCGTGTGCACATGCATATGCAAGTAATATTCTAATTTACTCAAGCCTAGCAACGGGTGCAAATGTCTCGTCATAATCTATACCTTCTTGTTGATTATAGCCTTGAGCTACTAGCCTAGCTTTGTTTCTAGATACTACTCCATTTTCATCCATTTTGTTCCTAAACACCCATTTAGTTCCAATTATGGTTTGATTTTGAGGTTGAGGTACTAATGTCCAAACGTCATTCCTAACAAACTGATTTAATTCTTCTTACATCGCTATGACCCAAGATTCATCTTTTATGGCCTCATTTATATTTTTAGGCTCAACTGTTGAAACAAAACAAAAGAAATTACTTTGGTTTGGAGCTTTAGATCTTAATGTTCTTTCATCAATTTTTCCTATGACGTTTTCTAATGGATGACTTTTGATTTCTTTGATATTAACTATTTCTCTTTTTACCGGTTCATCTTCTTTGTCACTTTCAACATTTTCTTGGTTTTCCACCATTTGACTTTCAACTAAGTCATCATCTACCAAAGGTTATGTCTTAGAGGGAGGTGGACTTTCGTCGAATGCTACGTTCAACGATTCCTCGACTCTTGAGGTTTCTTTGTTCAAAACTATGTAGGCTTTACTATTTTGTGAATATCCAAGAAATACACCTTCATACGACTTTGGGTCGAACTTGGTGAGATAATCCTTTGTGTTTAAAATGAAGCACTTGCTTCCAAAAACTCTAAAATATCCTAAAGTAGGCTTTTTGCCTCTATATAACTCATATGGAGTCTTTTTCAAAAATGGTCTAATTAATACTCTATTCAAGATGTATGTGGATGTATCTACGGCGTGACACCAAAACTTTTGGGGTATGTTTTATTCATTTAACATAGTTCTACTCATTTCATGAATTGTCCTATTTTTGCGTTCTACTACACCATTAGATTGAGGAGTTCGAGGAGCCGAGAAATTATGTGTTATGCCATTAGCATCACAAAAAGCTCCGAATTGGGTTTCATTATCAAATTCACGACCGTGGTCGGTTCTAATAGACACAATGTTTTTTCCTATTTGATTTTGAATTTTCTTACTTAGAATTTCAAATTTATCAAATGCCTCATTTTTAGTTTTCAAAAACTTAGTCCAAGTATACCTAAAGTAATCATCTACTATTACCAAAGTATAGAAGTTTCCCCCATAACTTTGTATAGCGGATGGACCAAACAAATCCATATGTAATAATTTTAGACACCTAGATGTAGACACCATGTTTTTAGCCTTATGGCTATTATGAACTTGTTTCCCAATTTTGCAAGCATCACAAAAGTGTTGGTCGTATTTCAACTTGGGTAGGTTCCTAACGAGTTCCTTAGATGATAAGGATTGGATTAGCCTCATATTGGCGTGACCTAAGCGTCTATGCCATAGAGTTGAGTTTTCGTCCATAGAGGTGAGACAAAGTTTGTCTTTAGGTGTTTTGTCTAACTTCATAACGTAAAAGTTATTCTTTAAAATACCTTTTCCTACAGTTATGCCATCCTTAATTATTTTACTTCCATTTTCACTAAAAAGGACGTTATACTTTTTGCGGCATAATTGACTAATACTAAGCAAGCTAAATCCTAAGTTATCTACATGAGCAACATCATCAATAGTGAGAGAGTCATGAGAGATTGTACCTTTTTCGATGATTTTACTTTTAAGCTTGCTACCGAATGTGACATTACCTCCGTCGTACACTTGGTAGGTTGAGAAAAGGCTTTTGTTTCCCGTCATGTGTCTTGAACACCCACTATCTTTAATCCACTCATCTGGTTCTAACTCAACTTTCAAGCACACCTAAGTTCAAGAAAAACTCAAGCGTTTGGTCCCCAATATCTCATGGGTTCGTTTGGGTTAAACATAACATTATTATGGTTCATGTATGGAAATGGTGGACAAGTGTTCCATGGCATGTAGTTGGGACCTTGAAAGTTCCTAGACATGTTTTGGTTCCAACTATTTTGATGATGATGCTGTGAGTTAAGGTTACTCTTAGGAAAGGGGTGTTTGGGAAAACTAGTTTTAGGCCTCTGTTGAACCGTTTTAGTCCTAAACTCATTTTTAACTTGACCTTTTCCTATAGTAACTGCTGGTTTTTGTTTGTTAACAGTTGTACTAGAGCTAGGTTTTCTAGTGACCTTAACGAATTCAATACGATCCGAAATATGAACCTTCTGTTCATCAACAGTACCTGCGGATCCTTTTGGTATAACTGGCGGATCCAAAATTTTGGGTCCGTCAGATCCGCGGGTGTCTGACTCAGTTGGAACAGGTTCTTGTACTTTCACTTTTTGTTTCATAAAGTCATTTAAGTTTTCTGATTTCATGAATCCTAGTCCGGTTTTATCATGAGGCAACTTTTGAATTTGCATTAACTCATCTGCTAAACAAATGTTTTTATCAAACCTTTTAAACTTAGAGTTTTGTTTGATAAGATCTTCCTGTGTGGTTTTAAGTGTTTCTATTTCTAGTTTAAGTTCCTGACATGAGACACATGTTTCTTTAACACTTTTACCCTTTTCTGATCGTTTTTCTTTTTCTTTTAACCAATAGATTTCGTTTTCTAAAAGTGTCGTTTTGGTTTTTAAGGACTCATTTTTGTTTATGATTTTTAGAGTAATATCACACAGTTTGTTATATTCTACTTCTAAGGTTTCATCATCAATAGAGGAATATGACGAGTCAGAATGTACCTCTTCTGAGTCATGAGCCATGAGAGCAACTTCGTCGTTCTTAGGCTCGTCGTCATCACCATCACTGTCACTCCAAGCTCCACTAACGAATGCTTTTTGAGACTTGTTCTTTGGAGGCTTTGGACAATCTCCTATTAGGTGACCGGAATCCCCGCACCTAAAACACTTCCTATCCATTTTTCCTTTCCTATCATCACGGTCTTTCCGGAAGGATTTCTTTTCTTCACGAGGTTGTCTTACGAACTTTCCTCGTCTCCTAAAGAACTTTTTGAAATCTCTAACGGCCATGGCATACTCTTCGTCTTCACTACCCGAACTAGACTCTTCATCACTTGATTCTACTTTAGCTTTTAAGGCAATGGACTTCATCTTCTCCTTTTAGCCTTTAACTATTTCTAAATTTTTTTCCATTACCATCTCGTGAACTTTGAGATTTCCGATGAGCTCGTCAAGTGTCATGCTTGAAAGATCCTTGGATTCTTCAATGGTCGTCACCTTTGCTCTCCACTTCGGATGAAGTGCTCTAAGAAATTTTCTGACAAAGTTCTTACTAGAAAAAGATTCGTCAAGTGCTTTAAGAGAAGTAATTATAGTATTAAACCTAGCAAAAGCACTATCAATGGTCTCGTCTTCAGAGATAACAAATTGTTCATATTGTTGAACAAGAAGATCATTTTTGTTATCTTTGACCTGTGAGTTCCCTTGATGAGTGAATTCAATGGTTGCCAAATATCCTTAGCCGTTTTACACATAAAAACTCTTTCATATTCTTTCTTAGGTAAGGCATTATAACGCATCATTTTGGCTTCATTATTTTTGGCAATCAGCTTCTTTTGCTCATCACTATGACGAGTAAGAGAAGTACCCTCATCCCGACCATCTAATATATTAGATATAGGTTTATTATCACCTTCTACAATAATATACCACAAATCTATATCCTTTGACTTCACATAAGTTTCAAAGCGATTTTTTCAATATATAAAACTGTTTGGTTCAAATAGTGGTGGTCTTTGCATAGATTGCCCTTCTTTGAAGTTTTCAAAATCCATTGACCGTTTCAAGTTTTAAAACACAATATATTTGAAAATCTTGAGTAACCTGGCTCTGATGCCAATTGTGGAAAACTCGAAGGGGGGTTGAATAGTTTTTACAGTTTTAAACTTTTTTTCGCTTTGTATACTTAACGTGATTTCAAAGTAAAGCAAACAATCAAGCAATATATATAAAGCAAGTAAGGAAAGAAATGATCAAACCACACAACACAGATGTTTATAGTGGTTCGGCTACAAGGACTCTCTTCCTTGCCCTACTCCACTCCTCGAGCCTCTAACTCGAGAGTTTTTCTTCACTAAGAAACAAGCTCCCTTCTAGGCGGAGAAAACCTTTACACATCGCTAACTCTTTATCTGGTACTAAGCTAAACACCGGGTTCTTTACAAGGGTAAAACCACTCCCGTTGGTTCTTTAACAAGGGTACAACTACTCCCGACACTCTATGTGTTTTGAGGACTAAAACACTAACCGAACTCTACTGAATGAATGGTATAGATAATGATGTGTGAACTAATACAATATCACACAGCAACTAAACTAAAGATTTACATCACTGTGTTAAACCTTGATGCTTGATCTATTTGCTACAAAAGAAAGATCACTAAGAATGAAATGAATGAATGTAATGGGTTAGTAATGTACAAATGAATGAGTGTATAATTTAAGCTATATGAGTGATGGTTGTGCTTGAATGATCAGCTTGCTATTTATAGGCAAAACTGACCAGACAACCCGCGGATTTGGCGGATCCCAAAACTTGGTTCCGCCCTTATACTGGTTTGGTTCCGCGGGGACAAGCCAGTTAAGACATTACCATATCTTTCCATATATTGTCAAGTCTTGTCAAAATCTTCCAAAGTCAAGTGATATGTAAATGATGCATGCCATGATGTAATGTATATTTCAATTTTTAAGAAATAAAAATAACCCAACACATGTATATGTATATATGTATGCAATGTAATTCCTAGTGATCATGTAATGAGTAAATGTGTTTTAAAAGACTTGTTACTATAAATGTAAAAGACTTTAACATATACTTATGTTTTGCTAAAGATAAACCTTATAATTGTCATTAACAAAATTAAGCAAAGATCGTAAAATATAAATAACGTTTTTAGGACGATATATGTATTAACACTTTATATATATAAATGAGCCGTTGCTCGAGCTCTGGCAGGCTCAGGCTCGGCTCGGCTCGGCTCATTTCCACCCCTAGTCTCAAGGACGGTGTATGCAATTTTTGCCAAACCACACGGACCATTTATGTAATTTACTCTTTGTTTTACAAAATGATTATTGGCTTAATTTCAATATGTTAGGACTTAATTTAAAGTTTATTGCATTTATTTGGTACTTGGTAGAAATACTATGTCAAAACAATTTTTGTATATTTTTTAATACTAAATGCATCGCGTCTAAAATGCGCTCGCACTTGCATCACGCATCGGCTTCGGGACCTTTAGCGCATCAAAGTGGAAAACAGATTTTTATCCAAGCTTATGAGTTTCGTGATTATAAAAGTTTCATAAATAAATTGTTGTAATCTATAAGTTCAAATATAATGTGTTATATATAATTGAAAGCCCTGAATGTGTGTTATCCATTGGGAAAACTGAGAAACTTTTTGAGTTATATACAAATATTTATGCCAATATTACTACAATTGTTTAGTGTTCGGACTTTTCATATTAGTGCTAAATTACATATGGGATATGTTATGCCAATTTTAATACGAAAAGAAACAACCGAAAAAAAAATCACCAAAAGTATAAAGTGTTTCTCTCTTGAAAGATAACAAAATACTCGTCGCAACGGTATAATTTGTTTTGCTTACCGATTAACGGTTCATGGATATTTTATTTTTTTTATAAAAAAATGGTTCTAATTACATCTTTAATTAAAATATTTAAGTAATCGCCCTGAGTTTTCTCCAAACAAAAGTGAGCAGTAGCTGTGAGCAGTAGCCAAACAAAAGTGAGCAGTAGCTGTTTTTTAAATAAAAACGTTTGGTAACACAGCTGTAGCTGTATTTATATATATGTAAAATGACGTAAAAGGACATATGCATATTTCAATAGAAAATTGTCTAAATAAATAATAAAGTTACGTTTACATGCTGGACATTTCATAATACCGTTATACACTAGTAATGTACTGCCGACGACATGCACACTGACTAAACTGATACGACTATCAAAATCATGTGTGTCCATGCATAATGACTAAACTGATACTTATACATCTTTTTCTTTAATGTAAGTATAAACCACATGAACCCTGTAGCAAATAGGAATTATAGTATTAGCATAAAAGTAAAAGTATATTGCTTCGCATTCATGCGAATGATGAAAGCAAAATTGAAATTCGCTACACGTAAGATACATGTTCACGACAGCAAAAAAATGTCCACTTATAACTTGAGAAAGACTTGAAATGCACCTGTGATATACAAGAAATAACAGATAACCATCTGATACTTCATAAAACTGGTAGCAAGCTTATAGAAGAATTTATCAGGAGTTACAGCATGCATTATCTATTGACCGAGAATACGACCATACACCCACAACATTGCGGTGAAAAAGAAGTGCCTGTGACAAAACACATGACACATCTATTTACTTATTCTCCGTCAAACTGAAACTTATAGTCATATTGATTTTAGTCAGGCTCGTTACCAATTGAGAAGTCTGAAACCTGGAAGACGTTTATCTTCATGAGCTCGTCTAAGCAAATTGAAGAGCTCACTCGTCATTAAGATTTGGATGACGACGATCATACCCCAGAGATAAAGATGACCCAAATAGACAACACCTATGAAGCCTAAAAGCATCCAGACAGAAGAATATGTTCGGATCCACATTGATCTGTATTTGCTTTGGCCGTTGATTAGCAAATCACTTTCATTTAATTTTGCCACATCGGGAAAAGCCTATATCAACCCAAGGGAAAGAAAAAGTTATTAGGGATGGGGTATGGGGTATTTTAGTCATTGAATATATCCACAGCTCTTGTAAATATCCACAGCTTCAAAAGGAAGCATTGGGAAAAAAAATTATCTTAAAAAATTGTTACAACTCATTGCTCTCTTACCAAACGAACATCAAAAATAAAAAACCTCATTCTCACCGCTCATTGCCTCAAAAAGCTCCAAAAAACTCCGCGCCAAACATAGCCGATATGTAGCTTTTATTTGTATATAAAAGAGAGGAAAATCCCTTACGCGTTGCGGCAAGTCAAACTATACTTGTTTATACTAAAGTAAATGATACTTGCACGGAGTAGCGATTTAAAAACCTAAACTCATGTGACTTCATATTCTAGCACATTTAAGTTTATCAAAATAGCAAACTAACTCGTAAAAGAATTAGACTATATATTCTAGCACATTTCCGGGATGTCCAAGTTGTTGGTGTCACGTATGATGACTAGCAAGAAAATCTTGTGGGTAGGATGTAGGTGAGGTGACAGGATACAGATCTCCAGCGCTATCACAGCGGAGGAGAATTTGCCGAGTAAAATAGTCTTTCTAAGAAAAACCAAACTCGTCAAATTCAATATAAGCTTTGTTTTCATGGGTAAATTGACGAACGAAAATGATTATTTTTTACAATATGAGGAGTAATTAAAACATTATTAAGGTGAAGAGGATGGTGAGGGTTAGACAACAAGCTATGGCCCGTGTTGGTGACGTGTATGGATTTACCGTCACCAACAGATACAGACGAATAAATACTTTTATTAATAGTACTAAGATTATCTTTATTTGAATTTAAATAGGAGGACGCACCTGTATCCATATTTCAGCTCGCGTTACCAAAATCCTGAGGAGCTAAGACGGAAGTGGGCCTAAACTGTGCGTATGTATACCTATTGTTGGGCCTGTTTGGCTTGAAACATTTGGTGTAAGCGACCATATTGGCTATTAGTCTTTGTAGGGCATGTGCAAGCTGTGAAAGTTGGATTAGTCCCATTCGACTGAGTTCCATGGATAAAAATATTTGTTTGATGCTGAAAGTGATTATTTTGATGATAGTGGCAGACAACTGTGATTGTGGCGTGAGGTTTTTTTTTTTTTTTTTTTTTTTTTTTTTTTTTTTTTTTTTTATCGATAATTAGCAAGAAATCAAGGTTGAGATGCTTGAAGTCTCGAGTGAGGGTGCCACGTGGACATGTGATTGTTATGATCTTGGCTTTCACTCTGATTGTGATGCCCTCTGGGAACCAAACTAATGCAAGCAACCGGCTTTCACACCGATCTACGATAATCAAATTAAATGAATAATTGTGACCACTTCACATTCAATTAATTGTTTCTCAAAGAATCTTGAGATCAGTTGCACTTTGACGGAGATTGTTTTGTAATTTTAGGGTTGAAGGAATCGTGGCCATGATATATGTAACTATGGCATGAATTAATAACGAGCATGGTTTACAATATAAATGGCATGTTTGGGTGGATAGGCAAGCTCGTTTGATAGTTTAGCGTTATCATATCTCTATTTATATTGTAAAACATCCTCATTATTATTTCATAAAATAAACCCTACCTTCAATCACACATGATAAACATGGACTACGTTACTTTCAACATGGACTACGTTACTTTCAAATGATTAAATAAAAATGTCTAATAATTTTAAAGGTAATACATCATTGACTAAGAGTATATATTTTTTTACACGTTGTAATGGTTTGATAATGACAGATCTCCTTGCGAAAGTTCCAATACGTGAACCTTATTAGTCGGAAATTTTAGTTCCCTTTACGTTCATCTTCCACACAATGAAACATGTCATGTTGCTATTGTCAAATATAAAGAGCGAGATACAGTATTCTAACAACTTAGTTAAAGAGAGAATGACTCGTGACGATCTCATAGCTTTAAAGCCATACAATTATGACTTATGAGCAAAGTTTAAAACTACGCGCATCATCGTATTGCGTTTGAGATTTTTAATCATGGTGAGGCTACCTCATTTTGCGTTCGCATTCCGCAATTTACCGCATTTGTGTAATGCAAGAAACATTCGCAATTGTCTCAATATGAAATTTGGGCCATTAGTGTTAGAATTAATTCATTTAGAGGAAGCCTAAATAATTTAAATGAGATTTTAAAACTAGAACATGTTAAAAGACGTCCAAAACAAATATAATAACGAAAAATATAGTATCTTCCATTTGGCTAAGTATTTTAAGTCATGCTTAGCTTTTGACTTGTTTGTTTTACAAATTGATTTGGCCTAATTTCAATGTGTTAGGGACTTAATTGAAAGTTTATTGCATTGATTTGGTACTTAGTAGAACATAATATGTATAAACAAATTTCATATGTTTTTTAATACTTAGGGTATGTTTGACAAAAGTAATTGTTGCTGGAACTGGAGATGGTGCTGTAGATGAAGATTATAAAAAGAGATTATTTTTATAAGCTACATGAAGTAACCTTTAACACTTCGGATTGGGAAACGTATTTTTAAACCAAGCTTATGAGTTTTGTGATTACAGAAGTTTCAAAAATAAAGTGCTCTAATCTATAAGTTCATATACATATATAATTGAAAAGATATAAATGTGTGTTTTTCATTGTGAAAAGAGGGGAAACGTTTTGAGTTATATATAAAATCACATATGGGATATGTCATGCGAATTTTAATACAAAAATAAGAAAACAAACAAAATCGCCAAAAGTATAAAGTGTTCCTCTATTGAAAGATAATAAAATGTTCGTCGCAACGGTATAATTTTTTTCCTTAACGATTAACAGTTCACAATATATTTATTTATTTTTATAAAAAACTTGTCTGATTGCATTTTTAATTAAAATATCTAATTAACCACCTCGAGTTTTCTCCATATAAAAATGAGTGGTTGATACGTGGCTTTTTTTATATAAACGAGAAGAAAATACCTTGCGTGTTACGGCGGGTCTAAAACTATACTTTGCTAAAGTAAATGATACCGATTTAAGATCATTTGAGGACCAAACTTTTTTTACATACCAAGGGACTAATCTCCACCCTCCATCTTTATTTGATCTAATGGATGAGATTAATCCCAACAATTTAAAAAACCCACTTTCATCCTTTTTTTTCAAATATTAATATCTTTCAAACCGTTAATCGTTAAGCGAAAAAAAATATGCCGTTACGACGAGCATTTAATTATCTTTCTATAGATAGGCAATTTGATATATTTTCGACAATTTTTTTTTTTTTCATTTTTTTACGTTTTTTTTCGTGGCCGAAAAAATCATATATGATATATCATATATGATATTACATATCATATATGATACATATCATATATGATATATATGATATATCATATATGATATATATGATATATCATATATGATATTATATGTAATATCATATATGATATATCATATATATCATATATGATATGTAATATCATATATGATATATCATATATGATTTTTTCGGCTACGAAAAAAAACGTGAAAAAAATGAATTTTTTTTTTTTGTCGAAAGTATATCAAAATGCCCGTCTATAGAAAGATAATTAAATGCTTGTCGCGATGGTGTAATTATTTTCGCTTAACGATTAACGGTTTAAGAGATATTTAAATTATAAAAAATGGGTGAAATATTAAATGCTTTTAATCTCAACCATTGATTTCTTTTTAGATGGATGGTGGGGATGAGTCCCTTGGTATGTGAGGAATGTTTGGTTTCTAAAATAACTCGACTCAATGATACCAGCATAAAGTAGCAATTTAAGAACACTTTAAATTCCAGCACATTTTAAGTTTAGCAAAATAGCAAATTAACTCGTAAAAGAATTAGACTATATATTTTAATACCCTACTAACTAATAAATTTTTGTGTCGGTCCAACTTAATATGTGAATTACATGAAACTTTTAAAAATTGAGTAAAAAAATCAATGTTTTCGCACTTATAAGTGTGTAAACGTTTGTTACATTTATAAGTGCTAAAAAAATAAAAAAATAAAAAAATCATGACATTTTTTACACTTATAATTGTTTCAAAGAATAAATTTTGCCGCAACGGGTGCAAAACCATTTATTTTAGAACGACAACTTTTTTATACTCATATCTCACCCATAATACCTCACAATGTCTCCAACGAGACTTGAAACCTCAACCTCTAGGTTGATGGGTCATTCACATACCACTAGACCAAAGGCCTTAGATTCAAAACCATTTATTTTGTAGGTACAAAACAAAGTTTTAAAAATATAGAGTTCAATGGGTTTACGCGTCCATTACTCCATTTGTTATATTGCCAAACTGAAAAGTATAAAGCTTAATAAATTTATAAGTCATTTTGTATTATCCATAAACTTAAGAGGGGTAATTTATAAAAGATGATAAGTTTATGAGTTTTTTTGTATTTTATCCCGTTTAAGAGGGTGTTTTTGTACATCTTAAAAATTTACTGTAAAACCATATTTGAAAAATGTTATTATTGGAAAGAATATTTAAAAATTTACTGTAAAACCATATTCAAAGTTTCAAACCATGATTATTTGTGAAGAAAACCTATCCATTCATTCGTACGCCTTATAGTTTTGTGTGACCTTCAAATTCAACGTTGATTGATTTCGACATCAAGGTCATGTTATTGTCCACAACTTACTAACGCCAACTTGCACTCGTCGCACTCAGCCTTTATGACCTTTTATTCAGTTTTCATACGACCCACCACACTTCTCTTTTATGAATCACATGATTATATGATCACTAACTTTTTGCTAAAAAATTATTATCAGCTACTAAAAAACATCAACTATTGGAAGGCGGTTCGAAAGTTTCACAAGACATCAATAAAATTTTGTTTCATGGCGCTAATTTTCACATCCCTTCAAAACAGTTAATAGAAATGCACTAATCACTTTTAATCTCATCATTTAAACAACAAAAAAACAAGAAAAAAAATCATTAAAGTCATAAAATAACTTTAAACTTTTAAAAGTCAATATTTATCAAACAGTATAATCATATTATTATAAGACATTTCTTTTTTTTTTTAGCAATATAATACCATTCAAAGTAGTAAGAGCAATAGGTGTGGTGAGGAGATTTATTTTCTTATTTGGGTCTCACGGGGTGCCACGTCATTATAACAAACCCTCTTCTACAACCCCCTTATCACAACTAACCACAATTTACTCATTTGTGTCTCATATACACACTTATTCACACACAACCATTAAAAAAATAATAATAATAAATTAATTTTAAGAAAAAAATAAAAATAAAAATCGTACAATCTCAAGCTTCTCGTCTGCACGAGGAGGGCTTAAATGGCAAAGGGTGAGGAGCAAAGGCGTTGTGATGAGGAGAGGTGGCGAGGGTGCCATGTCAAAGTGGCGAGCTTGTGAGGAGACTACACCTATTGCTAATGACAATATAATATAAGTTTAGAAAACCAATGTTTCAATGTTTGTTTCGACCAATATACCACCTTCATTTTAAGTCTTTGACCACCCCAAGATTTTCTAGATTCTAATAATTTTACTTATCCTATATAAATGAATATTTTATTCAACAAAAAAATATATATATAAAAAGTTGTCCATGATTCATGATTGTACTATTAAGAATCACAAATATATATACTTTCGATCTGGGAAATTAATGATCAACTGGAAACTGCAAACATTTTATAAAATTCATTAAAATTATGAGATAAAGTTGGAATCTTCTAAAAGATTTGAGAAAATTAGTTGGTGGGCTACTAGTGAAAAAGTGTGATCCATTTATTCTTTATTTTTAGCTTTTTTGCAAGTTGGATCTGCTTGTGTTGTGGTTCTTTTAATCAGGTACACATATATTATCTTTTTTAGCATAAATCTTGAAATTTGATTGGTTGTTGTGATCTTGATTGTGTAATTTCATTTGGGTATGTTTAAAGTTTGGAAATTTGTTGGTTTCGTTGTTGATTTTGAGAATCTTGTTGCTTAATGTTAAGAATTATAATAATCTTGGTTTAGTACTTAGAATTGTGTTTTATGGTTATTAGTTATTGGTTTTAAGCAGTTTGTAGCTTAATTACAATTGGGTGTGCCAAAAGTTAACAACTTTATCTGTTTAGTTGTTAGTTTTGAGAATCTTGTTGCTTAATGTTAGAAATCAAGATTCTTGGTTTAGTACTTAGAATTGTGTTTTATGGTTATTAGTTATTGATTTGAAGCTGTTGGTAGCTTAATTACAGTTGGGTATGCCAAAAGTTAAACAACTTTATTTGTTTAGTTGTTAGTTTTGAGAATCTTGCTGCTTAATGTTAAGAATTATAAGAATCTTTGTTTAGCACTTAGAATTGTGTTTTAAGGTTATTAGTTATTGGTTTTAAGCAGTTTGTAGCTTAATTACAATTGGGTATGCCAAAAGTTAAGAACTTTATGTGTTTAGTTGTTAGTTTTGGGAATCTTGTTGCTTAATGTTAAGAAAAATAAGATTCTTGATTTAGTTTATAGGAATTGTGGCTTATAGTTATTAGCTGTTGTTTTATAAGCAGTTTGTAGCTTAATTACAATTGGGTACGTTCAGAATTGAAGAAAGTTTATTGCTTTAGCTTGTTAGAATTGTTTTTGTGAGCTGATCTTAACTGTTTTAAGGATTCTAGTATAAGTTCAGTACTTATAATAAATTTCGCCCTCAAGATTGAAATCAACATCGTTTCTGAATATATTTCTTGTTGATTTGAAGGACTATAGAAAGCAAGAATTTGCGGTTGTTACAAAGGGATCTAAAACGGATCCCTCAATAGAGACTCGTGTGGTTCCGTCAGAGGCTGGTCTGGAGTGCATATTAAGCATTATCAGGGCCCTGAGGATGGGGTCCTGCTTCTCTGCAGAAAGCAGGAGCCCTCTCCCAAGTTCTCCCACAACGCCTCTTGGGATTAAGAAGAGGAAAAACTCCAAGAAAAGACCAGGTGGATTGCGAAGCTCGTCATTTGATCACCGCAAGGAAGAACAGCTTCATAGAATTGCGGGGCGAATGTTCTTGAATGGGTCTAGTGATGTTGCTTCACTCTTTACTCAGCAAGGAAAGAAAGGCACCAATCAAGATGCCATGATCGTTTGGGAGGTATATTTTCCTTTCACCTACTTTTTCTTTCCTTAATATCTTTGATAGAATTTTATCTAAACCAGTTTTTCTTTCCTTAATTTAATTGATAGATATCATTTTAGGTGTTGATTTTGATTTTTTTTTAACTGAATTGTGCTACTTGAAGAACTAAATTAGAAATTCTAGATTGGGCAGAATGGGTGATTTGTTATTGAGGCGAAACAAATTCCGGTCAAAATGTGTAAATTTTAATTCAAGTTAGAACTTGTCAGCCAGGCTTGGGCTGGACCTGAAAACAGTATTGTGTCCCTTTTCTTGACTTTCTTTATTATTAATGTGATAAATATGGGTACGTAAACTATATATATTAAACGTGTAATTTTTTAATAATATAATTATTTGCATAAAGCAATAAAAGAGGTTATAAGCTGCTAAGAATATCTCAGGTCACTTCCTACCTATTTCGACTTTTACCATGTTTTAAAGTTTACCCTGTACTTTAAACCATACTTGTGTTCTTATATTGTGAGTGTGTGGTAAACAACAAGCATCTCAAAGTTTTAATTAGTATAGAGAGTATGCTAGGCTGCTAGCATAGTGTATGCTTTATTTGATGCTAATGTGAACTGATTTTCTTAATACAGTTGACTTTTGGACTTTTTCTCCCTTTAGACCTCAGCCCTTTGTCTTAATTTAGAAGCTTTAATATTTTAATACAGTATAACTTTAGGTAGTCTACAACTCTGATTTCATGATATAGAATGACTCTTCTGATATCAGCACATGTATATAAATAGTGTATGTGCATTATATATGCACGCCGATTAAAATAAATTCATAGGGGATGTTTGGATGTGCGTTTCGAAAGTAATTTTTCATTTTTATATGCTTTATATAATATATTAGTACCGTGGATATTGTTTGGATGTGATTTTTCTTTTTGAAGATGTAATAATTGCTTTTGATGGTCTCAAGTGTGTTTGCCAAATTTTGATCATGTAAGGAAGTGATTAATATGTAGTAAATGAAAGTATTTAGTAATTTGACTCCGCCCTTCGTTAATCGGTTTAGCTACAGCCAATATCAAACTATATGACCTTTAATAAGCTGATAAGTAATTAAGTATTACCACAAGTAGGTTAAGCAAACACTAGAAACTGATTACTGCAAGGTGCGAATCACAATAATCAAATAATTATTTTTTAAATGTATGTAATAACAACCGCTTAATTATGTGTCTTTTACTTTTATGTTTTACACGTGGTAAAGTTGTTTGGCACTGGATCCGGCTATTTCGACCACTTAACTTATGATTTGTTTGATTTGGATTGTGTTCCATCTTCAACACTTTAAATGGATCACAACGAAAACTTTAGCTTAAGGGATGGGTGAAATGGGTTGAACGGATGGCAAGTCCCCCAAAGGCCGAAACTATTTTTAATGCGTACTACCTCGCAGGTTGTTTTTGTTCAAAGATTTGGATTGTTATTGAAATATAATTGTTTTCTAATCAAACTTAACACAGTAACTATTCAGAGAAGTCCTAAAACATGGAAAAAATAGTGTTGCGGGTGAACCCTATTTGACCAAGTCCATTTTTTTTTAAATTTACCCAAGCTGCTCGATATGCCCATCTTGACACCTCTTTATGCGACTAGAGTTTATTTATTCTAAATTGATACATTGCATATAATCCAAAATGGGTTTATACTATTACTTTTACTTTTTCAGAATTTCGGGTCAAGAACAGACACAGTGTTCTGTGGTGTTTTTGATGGTCACGGTCCATTAGGTCACATGGTTGCTAAGAGAGTAAGAGACTCACTCCCGTTGAAGCTTAGTGCACACTGGGATGTTAACTTAAAAGGTAGCACTGATGTCCTTCGTGAGATCCTAAATTCTGAAGAAGCATCCGATGATGCCAGCAACTTTAAAGAAACCGATAAGAACCCGGAAATATTTCAAACATTAAAGGAGTCCTTCTTAAAGGCTTATAAAGTGATGGATAGGGAGTTAAGTATGTATGCAAATGTTGATTGCTTCTGTAGTGGGACTACTGCAGTTACATTAATCAAGCAGGTCTGATGGTTCAAGATGATTTTAAAATTTGATTTTTTTATAGTTTTGAATTTAACTTAAGATCCGGTTTCTTGTTTTTTGGTTATAGGGTCAGCATCTTATAATTGGAAATGTTGGGGACTCGAGAGCTGTATTGTGTACGAGGGATAAAGATGACTCTCTCGTTGCGGTTCAGTTGACCGTGGATCTAAAACCTAACCTTCCAGGTTCATTTCTCTCTCTCTCTCTAAAATATTCTTTTCTTGTTTAATTGCTCTTTTTCATCACCGCTAGTGGCCAATGGACTTCTGCATATTGTGGATTTCATACAGAGAAGTCTGTTCAGAATTGGTTACACATAATACTTGCTCTTATCAAGCTTGTTTTCTTGTTCATTCATCTTAGTAGCCAAAAATAATGAGGGCATATTTGTCGAGAACTTGTTGAAAGTTGACTGGTATCAAATGAGTAGAGGTGGCTGAATGGGCGGGTTGAGTAAGGGTAAAGAAGGAGTTGGGCCAAATGGGTAGTTTTTGGTATGCGTTGGCCCCGGAATATCTTCTTTGGGTATGAGTTTTAAGTTTTGTAAACAAATAGCTTTTCAAATCAGATTACATAAATTATTATTTCAAGACAATTTAGTATTTTGAACTATTTGTCTAATGGTTTGAAGTTTTAAGCATTAAGCATTCAAAATACAGTTTTAGCAACTCTTGACCCATTCAACCCTTTCCCTTTTGAGTTTTTTTATTATCCATTTGAGTAAAACATAGCCCAAATTGACCCCCGTGCCCCATCTAGAAATGGCAACAGCCACAAGGCATGTACGGGGTGCATGAGAAGCCGTGCATACCTTTATCCTATTAAAAAAAAAAAAAAAAAAAAAAAAAAAAAAAAAAAAAAAAAGATTAATAAACGGTAGTACTTCCTGAAACAACTATGGCTATTTGTTAAAAAAATCTTGAATCCACTACTAATGAGATGTGAGAACATTACCCCAATATGTATGCCCTACTCCCCATAAGACCACGCTGTTTTTTCATCTACCTTATATCTTCATGTCCCGAATACTTGAACCCGTAGTCACCCTGATACCAATCTGTTTAAAATTTATTGTAGCCACGATTAAGATAACAATTTTATGTAGTCACAATATGTACGTGCATACCGTCCAAAAAGTATTTGAAAGATCAAAAAACAAACTTCTATTATTGTAGTACATCCACGAAACAAAATTTTGTTAAGATGGTGGTCTATACACTATACGCTGGTCGAAAATCGTGGATCTGCCACACATAGACCAATATATGCATGTGTTTAGGTGAATGCAAAAATTAGAGAAGTGTTATTGTAGTGCGTCGTCTAAAAAGAAATTGTTATAATAATGCATACTCTGGCTGAATATCCTGGATCTGTCACTCACTATGTTTTGAAAAAGAGGCCGGTTCCTCTAAATATAAGTTAGTTTGTAATAGGCAATATTTCCTTTCTTGATTATTATTAACATGTCAAGTTTTGCAGCGGAAGCTGAGAGGATCAAGAGATGTAAAGGGCGTGTGTTTGCCTTACGGGATGAACCAGAAGTTCATAGAGTATGGCTACCAAATAATGATGCTCCTGGGCTGGCCATGGCTCGTGCTTTTGGGGATTTTTGTCTCAAAGATTTTGGTCTCATTTCTGTCCCTGAAGTCTCATATAGGCTCCTTACAGAAAAAGACGAGTTTGTTGTCCTCGCAACTGATGGGGTGAGAAATTTTGCCGCTGTCAACTATTTTGAGTGAGGGTTAGACGGGTTGAGTAATGGGTCAAAAGGGGTAACTTAAATTTGGGCCTGGTTGGGTTGACCCATAACACTTTTTCTCAAAATAATTATTTTTCTAATGAATAATTAGTTTATCAGACATGATTGCAAAATTGTAATATTTCAACCCACTCATCGTGTCGGTTCCCATTATTATCAGTTTTTTTGTAGCTCGCCCATTTGACCCATTAGAAGGAAAGTATGACAAAAAAATCAAACTGTTGACCCATAAATGGGTCGAAATCACCACCTTCATGATCTACACAGATAACTTCAACCAGCATAGGAGTTTTTTTTTTTTTTTTTGAAACATGCTAACATCTGTTATATTATTTGATACATTTACAGATTTGGGACGTCCTTTCAAATGAAGAAGTGATTGAAATTGTTGCTTCTGCTGAATCACATTCCCGTGCAGCACAAGCGGTAGTTGAATCAGCCGTGCGTGCTTGGAAGCACAAATACCCAACTTCTAAAGTTGACGATTGTGCGGTTGTTTGCCTGTTTCTTGGGTTGGATGCATCAATGACTTCAGCCACTAAATTAGATCAAGGGAAAAATGTTGAGGAAGAAGAAGAGTCATCTTCCTCAATGTATAACATGGAAGCAGGAAAAGACTGGTCTGCCCTTGAAGGGGTTTCAAGGTTGAACACATTGCTAACGCTCCCTAGGTTTCCTGAGGATGAAGAAAACGTTCAGCCTGGAAAAGGAAAGGTTAAGAAATGATTGAAAAGGTTGGCGATATTATTGTTTTTTGTTCATGTTTTTTTGGTTTCTTTTGAGCTTAAAAACCATAAAAGGGATAAGGATTGTAAAGAAAGGTCTCGAGCACTTCAGAAATTAAACAGGCTCGTAGCGTATGGTGAAGAACCCGGCTGTTTTAGAGGGCCGTGGATATCGTTTGCTTTTCTTTTTCTTTTTTGAGGGTGGAAGGTAATTTTGTAAAACCAGATCTTGCTGCTGCTTTTTTTACGTTTCAGGATTATGTGAATTGTCAATCTAATGTTATGTTTATCGAAATTATATGGTCACTTTACTTGAGTGTATTCTATGCATGTGATGATTCCTCCTGTTAGAGTTTTCATGTTTTGACAACTAATCTTGGTATAAACATGATTAAAGGCAAATCATATACTTTCGGACACATATCAGTAACATGCCTGACTTTTCGCCCTCCAGATGTTCCTGGTATAAATTGATATTTATCACCATTAGAGATTACAATTTCGTCCAACGTTTTGTATGAACGGATTGATTCTAGTATTTTTCATATATCAAACGGGTAGATAAAAGAGCGATAGCTAAAAAGAGAGCGTGGTTGAAAGTCGCCAAAGTGAATTTAGATTCAATATTGTGTTCATGATCAGGCTCACCTCATTTTGAGCTAATACAACGAATAACATGTTTCAACATGAACCTTTTTTGATTCATTAGCCAACCTTCATTACTTGCATATCTAGTCTTATCTTGACCAACTAACCGGCGATCCTAGCGACATATAAATAATGTGACATAACATAAATACCATAAATACACAAACTACATTAACCGAAACGAGTTTATCATGCCGTTGTATAACATAACCTCGACTAAACAATTTGAACTTATCCCATTTAACCACCCATGATCTTCTATTTCTAGCAACTAAAAGCTTAAAACCTACATAAACCATTTGCTTTCGAACATGATTGTTGACGTATATTCCTCCAGATGCCCGATGATGTCAAACATTACCTATTACGCTAGCCCGAGCAAGATGTAGTACACAAGGGTGATCGGTAATGCTACTAGCATTCCAAAGATGACACTGCCAAGATTACATAAGAGGAGATTAGCATTTTCCAAGTGAAAATCACAAGTAAACTCTATACTAACATTGTCCATCATTAAGAGTGCTTTAAAAAAAATTACTGTAACTTGTCACATGGTCTATTATTGTACAAGTTTTTTACTAGTAAAAACATACCTATAATATGGTTAGTAACAAATTTATAAAGTTTAATATGATAATGAAAGTTGTGCTATTTAACATGAAAAAGACATGCTGTAATAGTTAGAAAAGGAAAGAGGAATCAAAATAATGGGCTAAAAAATGAAAAGAATAATAAAAAGAAAAGTGAAAGTAAAAGTACCCAGTGCTCAGTATATTTGGATGAACGTTGTACTCCTTTGCAAAGACAAAGGGGACAATACCCTGTGGTAAAGCAGCCTGTTTGTTTTTTTCAAAATTTTTATCATACAACAACAAAAACAACAATGTTAAATTCACTATATTTGTCCAAATAATTAAACAGTCAAAACTTATATTAACAACTAAACTTATACTAGTAAAAGTTAACTATATAAGTTCGTTTCAATTTTTTACTAAAAAATTATTGGAATAGGTGCTCATTGTATGAAGTTAAGCCCTTAAGAAAATTAATCGACACCCAAAAAGAATGCACGAGATAATCTAAACCTTATGAAGAAAATGGTTCAATTTTTTTTCTAATGGTGTTATCAAAGTGGCTTAAAAGACCATCCAATTTTATTAGCATGGTACTATTATAAGTTTATTTTCAAAATGACCACGAACCAATTATTTTTTTATTTTTGTTTTCTTGAATAGTATAGTAATGACAAAAAACGTTATTGGTTTGGTGAAAAAGAATCCCATTACGTTTTTCAAGGAAGATATGTTAAAACTTTCGAATACCAATAACATTTATTGATATCAAGTAACTAGTAATAATTTCAGAAAAGCAAATTTATACACGTATGATATATAAAAAGCGTTTAGTTTAGTTTAGTGAAAATAAAAAGACAGGACATTAAAGTTAATGATAGAATAAAATAATAATTTAATGGGATGTTTATCCTTTTAAGGTTTAATAAATAGTAAAAAAGGGTAAAGAGTGGCAGACAAAATGGGAGTGTCGGATTTAGTGTGTAATTAAATAGACTGAATGCACGCTTTGCTTTGCTTTGATCAAGGCCTCAACATCCCCCCACGTGACTTTCACATGACCCTCATTATCATCTTTTTCTCATAAAAATATTATTTTTCATATTTTCAAAAGACAAATTTTATCATTTTATAAACATGGTATATGCTTTATCTAGTCTATTTTCAAGTCATGACATATAGTTTGGGACAACTTTCATATTATGCAAGTTTTGCTAAAAGTTTTCTTGAAAGGCTTAGATCGGCTAAGAAACTCTGATCTCGTGTACTTTTTTAAGTGCCAATTGAGTCTTCCTAAATGTATTATTTACAGTTAACGATTTCAAGAAATAGTATGAGTAAGAACTAGTTGTAGAAAATGACCTGAACGATAGCAATGCGCAATAAGTCACCACGAAGTCTAAGCAAAATGGAAGCGGCAGCCATGACGATTGGTCCGACAACGAATCTCACACCCATTGAAAGAACTGCCTTCTTATTCCCACATGCAATGATCCTTGGTTGCAATGCCATAAACAAACCTGTTTCATCTATATGTCACATGCTCTTCTTTTTCTCATAGAAAAAAACTACATAACTTTATGGGTTAAAAAGTATTAAAATTCTTAATATAATGTGTGAACTTTGCAAAGTGAACTAAGTTGATTGTCGTCTGCAAAAAGTATAAGCTTTATGTTGTGATATTCAAACTTTGATAACCACAAGATAAATTATGTAAAGGTTGGTTTCCATTCTTTTCATTTAACAATTATGGCATGTTAAAGATGCATGTACATAGACACACAATAGACTTTTGTAATATTGCTAGTCATTCTCAATACTTAGTACTCTTATGAAACTAGCATGATAGAATCTTTTCTTTATGCAATACATTTTCATAAACTCTAGAGTTTGAAAATGAAAAAGACTTCAACCAAATAATGACTTTAAAGTTTATGGTGTCAAATTAAACGATTTCCTTGTTTAAGGTATTCGGGAAGAATGAGTTTTAAACTCAGATGCACGTGGTTTAACTGAATTGTCATTGTGACCTTTTTTTAACACTTATTTAGGATACCCTCAAATTTGCAACTTTTAACTTTAGCAATGTTTTAAAAACCGGTTTTCTAATTGACCCGGTCGAGTCATCGGGTCACGTTTCAACCGGTTTAACCGACGCTTCAATCGGGTTTTTTGTTCAAAACCGGCTTCCGATTACCCGGCCGGTTCACTGTTCAACCGGCCAGGTCGACCCGGTTTTAAAACACTTAACTTTAGAACTAGACATCAAATGACTTTAACACTAAATGACTTTGGTGGTGATATAAGCACTAAAAGTGAAATGACGACATTAGCCTTTGGGGTCAGAGTTGTTTCTAAGTTGATTCCTATGGACACCCAAGATATAAAATCAATCAAGTCCTTTTGCTTTTGCACCCGACAGTCTAAAACACCTTTCCATCATGATCCCCACCACTACTACTACTCACTAGTTGTAACAAGTAATCATCATCATCATCACCATGCCTAACTAATTCCAATATCTTTTTTCTCTTTTCTTTTCCTATATTCAAGTAACCAATATTCACTTAGCTTTTTACATCTAGTTACTATTTTAGCCGCTAGTGGATTTTTACTTGACATTGGGTTCAAATTAAAGAAATACTTGCCTAGTCACTTTCCTTTTTTGTTTAAAAATAACCATGACATTTAGTAAAACACATATAACATGAAATAAAGAGTATTGTTTTCTACTTATTGTAGAAAAAAGGAGTGTGAAAATTGGAGTGAAAAGAGGCGGACAACATAGACTTGCCTAGTCAATTTCCTTTTTTAATTTCAAACTAGCATTATTAGTTGAAAAAAACAAATGTAATTAAGTCGTTTTCATTCTTAATGACACTTTTATGTTCAAAGAAAACATCAATATATACTGTAATATTCTCTATTTTTTAATGGTCCCAAAAGAACACAAAGTTCCTTTTAGGAAAGATTCCTTATCAAATCTATTTATTCCCTATATTTATTCTCCCTATAAAATAGAAAATAACAGTGACCCAAGAGCATATATTTATACATTAGTTAAAATTCATATTTAAATCATTAATCTAAACTATATACTAATAAAATGAAATATTATTATGGTATAGAGGGAATGTTTGGTACTAACCAAGACTGAACATTGCCATGCCTAATCCTGCATCAGACAGTATTGATATGGACTTTGCTATGATTGCTGGCATCTCAACATTCCACCTATATATATTATAAATATATAACAACATTAGTATATAATCTTTTTTATACAAATATAAGTACTACTTTGTAACGTTTTTTTAATTGTACCTGAAACATACTAGTGACCATACTAGACCGATTAAACTTGAGTATGTGTTTGGGTTTCTTATCAATTTTCTCCAAACCATGATGAGAATTAGTCTTGTCATGACACTGGTTGGCGGCATTGCAGTGCCGCCACCACCTAGTTTCGCGCTCCCTTGGATGCTTATGTTGTTGTTGCCATAACTCTCCAAGTACTCTTCTCCATTACCTAAATAAAATACGATATTTTAGTAAGTTATAAGTCGATTAAAACGTAGTGTAAAACGACATTTGAGATGTAAACGGACCTTTCATAGGCGATATTGGCACTTTTAAGTCTTTAGTAGTTGGTTGCTCGACAGCTCCATATTCACGAGCCGCGAATACATCAGAAACAGGAGAAGCACTCGAACTCCAAACAAACATGTGCAAATCATTTGAACCTTCATCCGCCTTTTGCCCGTTAGCCTTTTTGGCCAACGGGGCATTAGTTTTGGGAGAAAACATCCCAGGATTGGGTGTTGGGTAGTTACCACCCAACACCCCATGATGAAAACGAGGCTTATTAGCCCCACTCCCACCGCCTTCCTCTTCATAATTGGAAGGCCGTGGTGTGGGCCCTCTAGACACCGGAGGGCCATACACATCAGAAGCCCCAAAATTAGAATTCCTCCCACCCCCGGCCATGGAATAAAAATCCGTATGGTTAAAACTCGACCCCCTTGGGGTCGGGTTTCTAGACGACTGCAGAGAGTAAATCTCTGCATTCGTCAGATTAGACGGTCTAGGGGTCGTGGAGGAAAACCCCTGCGACCTCCTAGAAAAAACATCTGATCTAGAAGCATTAGACTTCCTAACAGTCACATGTAGCTTCCCATCTTCCTTAATCTCAGCTTCTGTCTCTAAAACCTGTCTCCCATCCAAAGACATAACATCTGAATCAACATGAATAGCAGCAATGGACCCAGCAGTCCCAGGAAACTGCTCATTTATCAGCAGCCTGGCACCCCGAAACTCGAACAAAAACAACATTAATGTATACCAAATAATACACTGCAGCACAACTATCTGAACCATCAAACTCCCACTCTCACCACCATACATTCCTTTAAGCAAAGGAATGCCCATAACAAGTGTATTAGGCAAGGTCGATAACGAAAAGATCGTTATCGACCATTCCAAGGAGCCCCTCCTATAGAGGTTGCTCCACACAGCTAGCAGCCCCAGAACTATAAGCTTCTGCAGGGTGTCTGCAGCTATGAACCTTAAGTTCATTTTGTAAGGATTGTTAGTGGATATGAAGTGGAAAGATAGTAAGGGTACTGCGAAAAGTGCAACAAACCGGTTTATGCCTGAACATTGGTCAGGAGTGAAGATTTTCCACCATTTGACTGACCCATAAGCTAAGATCATGGCCACGTACAATGGCACCACCGCTGTCATGACATGGTAGAAGTCTGAACCAGTGATCATGCTGAAAATGGGGTTTTTTTTCAAGGTTTTTGAGAGATGATATATAAAAGAAAGAAAGTAGAAGAGTGTTTTGTAATATCTTCCACTTTGTTTTTTTCCTTGCTTTGTGTTTTTTGTGGGGTTTTATATGCCAACTTAGGTGAAAAAGTTAAAATATGACACTAATTAAGGTAATTCTTTTTAATCTCTCTTGTTTTAGATTTTGGTTTTTCTGTTATGTGTTTGGGTTGTCAAAAAGAAATTTGTATAGTGTTTTAATCATTTTGCTCAAGTTAAACCGACTATGAAAATCATTTCATCATAGATTTATATATAAAGTCAAACTATATGTAGATATATCTTAATACATTAAATGTACAGATTAAAAAGGCTTCTGTTAATAGTAACTCTTTTTGTGTGAGGACCATCTCCAACAGTTTCTGGTTGAAATCAGCCACATCACTGCCATATCAGCTTTCTTAAAAACCACATTTTTTACTCCAACAATACACCTTCTCAATCATCACTAAACATTAATTTTCAATTTCAAAAACCAACCATTGGAGTGGTTTTTGGTGGTTTGAACCATGGTGGGGCCCGTTTTTGGTGGTTTTTGCTGGTTTGATTTTCCAAACCTCACTTGGTTTGAACGAGGGCTCCAACGGTTGGGGTGGTTTTTGGCTTGGTTTGAACCAGCAAAAACCACCTGTTGGAGATGGCTTCTCTTAATAGTAACTCTTTTTGTGTGAGTACCTCTTCAATCAAACGTTTGTTGGTTTCAAATTTCGTTTAAAAAAATAAAAGAAAATTAAAAGTAAAAAATTTTATGGCACAAACAGTAGGTGGCACCTCAAGAATTGGGAGTCAATATGTGATGACAAGTGTTCAAAAAAAAAGGACATATTATGTTATATTCTTATTAGGAAATCACTCAAATCAGACTAAAATAAGTCGAGCAAGAAAAAGTGAAAGCATCGCATGCTTGAAATGTACTATTTATCATGATAACGATTAACCTTCTTTTATTATTCTGAAAATACTTCTTTTGTGCCACAAAAGTGATCTATCTAAGGAAAAGCTCTAAAAATAACTAAACCAAACTGAGTGTGTTATTGACTTTCATTGATAAAATGTAGATAAATTAGCTATCGACAACTTTTATTTTTTTTCTTTTTTTTTTGGCATTCTTGTTATTTAGGGTGCGTTTGGTTTGTAGATGAGTTTGGCATTGGATTTTGATTTGGTATTAATTTGTTGGAAAGAATATAGATGGTAGTTTAAAATTTTGTTTGTTTGTTCAAAAAAGTTAGGTTTGGGATAAGAGTTAAATTTAAAATTTTATTTTTTATTACAAATTAGAAAAAAGAGATAGATAAAAACTCTGCCAAAAACTAGAAAAAGACAAAAGAAAATTAGAATTGGTACTATCTTTTAAAATTGTAGCACATTTTTTCAAGAAAAAAAAAAAGGCAAATCAATTCAAAATCCACCTATTTAGAGGAAGGGGTATGGTAACGTAGAGGTTGCGTCTCTTATGATTTGTGAATTTGGCATGCATTTTTTGAGGTAGCGGGTGCGAATAATGATATTAATGTTTTAAATAAATCTTTGTTATTCGGCGACCTTCTTGAAGACAGAGCCCGCATTGCTCCGTTTGAAATAAATGGTAATGTGTATGAAAAAGGGTTTAACCATAATGGTCCACTTTTGTCAAATCGTTTATGGTGGCACTAGACGATAAAACACGGACACTTTAAAAGGCGACAAGAAGGTGCACGAAAAGATACTGAACGAGGCTTTGGTGTCCTACAAGGACGTTGGGGAATTATACAACAACCGGCGCGTGCTTGGAGTTTGAACAAGATACGAAAAGTCATGTACACGCGCATCATACTGTATAACATGATTTTGAAATATCAAAAGTATGTGATAAATGAATTTAACGAGCTCTATGTTAGTCCGCAGCCACATATACAACGAGAATGGTTCAAGAGATGCGAAGTGCAACGGAGAAAAGCAAAAGAATTGCGTGATAAAACCGTACACGTAAAGCTTCAACGAGATCTAATGGATCATATTTTGCAACGATACCAATCAAAAGAAGAAAACTAGTATATTGACAATTTGATGTATTTTTGTAATACCCAAAATTTAGAAAGTATGTAAAATGACCAAAATACCCCTGAATCCTTAAAAATAAATTAAAACACTTATAAAGTACCAAATAAATTCCAAACTTCTGGTAATGAGCTACATATGACATGAAATAATTTTAAGACAACATTTTAACATTTTTGCATGTCCCAAAATTATTATAAAACAGAAAATATTAATTTTAGTATTTAATTATATTTATAAATCCATTTAAAACAAGATAAATACAAGTTAAATTAGGAAAATGATACCAAATCAAATCCTTTTTATTTTATTTGATTTTAGCCAAATCTCCAGCCCATATTCCCCCTCCTAAGTCGGCCTCTTCTCATATATATCAAATCCCTTTTTTTTTTAAAAAAAGAAACAAACCGATTAAAATAAATCCCTAAACATCGACAAACCAAAAATCCCTTTTGCCTCCATTCAACTTTCTGGACAAGAGCTAGTATTTTTTTGGTGTTCATCAAGGATTAAAGTAGCTAAGAAAAATAAGAGTTGGGTTGGGGAAGGCTTGATTCGAACATGGTCTCTTATTTTTGTCGAATTGTTCATACGGTAAGGTACAAATTCCAAATATCCCTTCCACACGTTCTAAATTTGATTTAGCATTTTTCTAGTGTTATTTGGATCACATATGACTCATAAAAATTGATAAAGTCGAATCATGCAAGCTAGAATAACCATACGAATTTTAGAGAGCTAAAACACACTTAAATTAAAAATATGATTATACGAATTTTCTGGGGTGTATTCATAATTTTTACGAGTTCTATGATGATCATATAAGTCTCGAAAAATAGCCATGTGATTTTTTGAAGCTTATATTAATTGATCTTGAATTAATTTGTAATCGAGTTTCTTAGAAAATTAAGGAAAAATAGGAAAAACCCTAAAACCGATTAGGGTTAGGGTTTATATTGTGAAATCTGGATATTAAATGCATAACAATGATGTGGTAATGATGGGGTAATGATTGGATGAGCTAGGGTTTAGGTTTGGTGATTTAAAAGTAAATACGCCTAGGTTTTTAAATAAGAAGGGTGTGTTTTGCCAACTTTGAAACTTGTGGGTTATTTTTATAATCTTAGTTAGGTCAGTAGCAACGTATAAAAATTATAACATAAGGGCCTTATGTGTAAAATATGCTAGAAACGATTTATTTGTAAATTATATGGTTCGAATTAAAATAAATTAAAAAGGAGGGACTAAAAGCGTAAATTCTGGAAACTTAGAGTATTTCAGTGTAAATAATGATATTAGAAGTGTAATATGTAATTTTGGGTAATTATGGGTTTAATGTGTAATTATTATGGAATTATGACTTAAATTATGAGTTTTATAAACTAAAGGGACTAAATGTGTAATTATGTGAAACTTGGGGGTTAATTCGTACCATACATAAAGTTTGAGGGCATATTCTGTAAATTATTAAATGTAAGGGTTAGTGGTGTAATTAAGGATATAATATGGGTTAAATTGTAAATTATGTAATTATAAGGTTTATTTTGTAATTTTGATAAATAAAGGGTGTATATTGTAAATTATGAAACTTTATGGACTAAAGATGTGATTCTGAATAAATGATGTATTTAAAATTAGTAACTTGTGATATTTCATTTAAAACCCTTAACTTTGGAATATTTACAATTAAAACCCTAATTTATGGAAACTTGTCATATTTAACCCTAGACTTTTGTAACTTGCTAAAATATACCCTATTTCTATAATATGCTTAATTATGACTTAACCTATATAATAATGCTTAAATCTTTCTAATTATGGGAATTTGCTAAATATGGAAACCTGCTAAAAATAGAAAGTACTTAAAATGGAAAGATAACTAAAAACCAATTGTAATTTTGTCTTCTACTCCTTTAGGTTCGGGAAAGGAGTAACTTGGTCCTTGTCAGCTTTCTATTCTTGTTTTCTGCTAATAAGGTACAGATATTCTGCCCTTCTTGTAAGGAGCCTTCATTTCTCTCGATCTTTGATTTTGATTCATTTAGGATTCCCCAAGCCATTGCTATGTTCCCCTTGATGTGAACCTGAGATATGATTCCTTTGACTTGAATCTTGGTTTTAAACCCTTGCCTTGATCTTGCATTTTGAACCTTGCCTTGAACCCTACTATGAACCTTGATATGAACCTTGCCATATACCTTGCCTTGAACCTTGATATACTTGAGATTTTAGCGGGATGAGAAAACCTTTTTAATTATTTATGAAAATGTTTTAAGGAAACCATTTTTAAAACTATCTTATTGAAAACTATTTTAAAGACTATTTTTATGAAAACCATTTTAAAATACTATTTTTATGAAAAACCATTTTAAAAGATTATTTTATGGAAACTATTTTAAAAGGATTGTTTTCAAATGAACTTTTAGATTGAACCTTTACTATGAACATTTGCTACGATCTCTTGTCTTGACCATTTGACATGAACCTTGATACTTTGATATGAAACCCTTGGTATATGACTTGACTTGAACCCATTGATAAAACTTGAACTTGAATTTGAAACTTGAACTTGAAACTTGATACTTGAACCCCTTGATACTTGATACTTGACCTTGACCCACAGTTTGAGACTATGAGCCATACTAGGCATGAGGGTTTCATGTCCTTGTCATTGATGCACTAATGACTTGACTTTTGGGTAGGAAAGTGATGACCTATCCCGTCCCTGCCATTGACTTGATATTTGACTTGTACACGTAGATGAAGACATTGTGGCAGCCTACAGGGGCGTATGGATGCATCCTAGATTTGTATTGTACATGACTTGACTTACTTGTATTGTTTAGTGACATGATGGGTGTGTGCGATACACGTCATTCACTCTTGGGAGCTCATGACTCCAACCCTTGGAGGTATCCCCTCATATTATACTTGGTATACCGAGGTCACCCCTCCGTATACATGTATACTTGTTTACTTGATTTGTTTTGATCTGGGCTCGTAGTGGATTACTGTTACTGTTACCCTATAACCTATGTTTGACTTGATACTTGACTTGACTTGATTTGACTTGGGCTTGTGGTGGGTTATGGTTTCCTTTACACCTATCTATTGTAACCATTTCTTGATAACCTTTTCCATTTTCTTTCCTACTCCTGTCACATCTTGAAATGTTTCACTTACTCCACTATTCCATTTATTACTGCTTTGTTATCGTTATATCTGTTCACTGAGCTTTCGTAGCTCAGCCGCATTTCCTTTTCCTGCGGCAGGTTTTAGTTTGGAAGCTGGGTTTGAGTGGAGAGTACTTGGGCATTAGAAGACTTTATTAGCTTTTGAAGATGACTAGAAGAACCTTAAATTAGACGTAGAAGATATTGAATTGTAACCTTGTAGTTTCAGATTTTCCTTTGTAACCCTTGAATTCTATTGTATTATTAATGTCAAATGCTTGTGTTTGTTCTGATATGAAACCATCGTTGTGACATCTTTACCCTTATCGGGTTGGGGTGTTACAATTTTCATAATTTTTTTTTTTTTTTTTCGTACTTTTGTTTAATTTTCGTAATTTGTTTATTTCTTGTATTGTAATTTTTTCTTCTTTTTTTTTTTTTTTATTTGTTTAAAAAATGAAGAAAAATAAAGTGGTAGGGCCCAAAAAACTAAAAAACGGCATTTGATATGAAAGAGATGTATTTTTGATATGTGAATGTGAATTAATGATATGACACTGATTTGGCACAATGGCATGCCACCATACCACTTCCTGATTCTTACTTTTATCCCGAAAGCAAATCTTATAACCCACTACCAATTGCATGTTATCAGTCCAATGCTAAATCCAAATGACAAAACCTTCAAAACAAACGGGACCATATTCGCCTTTTATCTGAATTTTATTCATCCGCAAACCACATACAAAATAGTGTCTTTCATTTAAAAGATTAAAACAACAAAAACCATTATTACACCATATCCACTGATTATACTATACATACATTTATTCTGTACAAAACAACAGCTCACATCTTTACAAGTACAACAAAAAACGCCAAAGGGAATAAACGAATTAAATGAATATGCTACAACACCTCCACAAACTAGAATTTTACTCTACAAACACGTAACCGTGGCAAACTTATGATGTGTAACGTATGTTCAAAGGAGATGTCGGTCCACCTCCAGCATGAAGAGCCTTCACAAGTGCAACGAATTTGTATAAAGCGTCTTCGCTGAACCACCTCAGCTTCCAAGTCACGGGAACTAAAGGTGGATCTCGTATGTTGACTGGTTCGTTTTCTGATTTCTTGGCCAACTCCCGAGGGTTGAACTCTGATGTAACAGAGCTGAGAGATAATGTAACACAACATCTTTCTTTGGTGTCTATAATCTGAAACCAGGTGGCCAAATTGGTTTCGTCAGTAGTTAACTAAAGGTGGCAATTTTGACTCACATACTTACGAATTGGTAGTAGATTTTAATTGTGTTCAAAGATCAGAATATTGTTGTACCACTAAAGTTGTTATTCTAACCATAACACATCAACTATCTGAAAGGTTTTAAAAATCGAGAAGTTCTTACAGACCAACCCAAACTGACCCAGCTAATTTTGACCTGTACCAAAATGACCCTTATTGACCCGTTACCCTTTACATTACGTATCTGTATAGTCTTTCCAGCAAACATTTGAGAGCTATTTAGTTCAATTTTGTTGGATATTTAAATGGGTTAAAGGTGATACAATATCCAGCTATAATTTTCCCTTTTGTGTGTTGTTATTTAGCAAGACCTAGACACATTTTGAATCAAGCATGTCATAAAAACAGATCAAGCACAAGAAAGAAAATCTTAACCATCAAAACAATTATTCCAGGTTTAAGTTGACAAACGTGGTAAACTATGCTATTATATATAATATAAAGGATGAATTAAGCAACACAGAAAATGAAGCAATGATGTACCATTTCCAATGCACTGACAATAGCACAGCAGGCATCAAGCGAGAAATATGGAGTAAAGGTATCCTGAGAATCAAACCCAAACTGCGAGATATCCTCAACGCACACAAGCATATGCCCTCCAAGAACAAACAACGATCTTGGAAACCATTGATCATCTGAAAACAAGAATAATGTTTAAAGCAATATCCACATTAAAAAAATTGAGATAAAACATTATATATGTAATGGTGGCAGTTTAAACCCATTTACTTATATATGGGTCAAATAGGGTATTTTTTTTTTTAATCTCAAACAGGTCAGATGGGCAAATTCAATATTTAGTCAGACAAAGAAACAGGTCACATAGGTTGAAAGAGGCCCAAAACTGCATTTTTAAGGTATGCGAATAATTGCATACAGCTTGCATTACTGAAGTTCCTGTAATCCCATAAAACTTGCAATACTGAAGTTCTTATTATCATATTTAATATGCTAACAGTTCATAAATAATTATGAAAAAGTCAAAAAAAGAATGCCGGGTTGGACGCGGCCTGTTTAAATCAGTGCAAAGCTACACATGACTCAACCCACCCGAAACAATAAATTGTGCCACCTCTAACCAAAACTAAACAAGTGTAAGAGAATATTAACTACTTATTAAGTTATATGGCAATATTATATTTACCCAAATAACTAATATTTGCGAAAGATAAAAAATCATTTTCCCAACAAATTCCTGCAACCAATGACCTCATGGTAAGGTATTTGCATACAAGAAGATATTATTAATTTTCTTTATCTAAAAATTATTCAGGAATTATCTGTGTGGCAAAAGTTGACTTGAAAATATATACCTTTGAAATTGCTGCTCCAAAATAGCACCATCGAGTACTGGAGGATGTTTGTTTTTAAGCCCCCACAGACATCTCTCTCAAACAAAGCAACTTGGATCTTATCCAAACTGGCATACAAAAAAAAACCAGACCATCAGAAAGATTAAACTGGAACACACATGCATACACAGAAGGGTTGTTCTAAATTTCAATCACCATTATTTTAGAGGGTGTGCAGATAGTGCTTTATATTTGATTATCAAAATCAGTTTTATTGTTGTGTTTGGATAAACATATTCTAGTTCTGCTTGGGTCAAATAAGCAACTTTGGATAATAAGTTTAATATCAATTGCAAATCTGCACCTTTTAACTTAACTTGAGATATAATTCTGCTCCCGCTTTTCAAAACGTCTTTCTTAATAGCAAAAATGTTAAGTCATTTTATCTACTAATTCTCTATACAGAGTTTATCGAACAAAGCATGAAATTATTTGAGTATTAGAACTTAAAGCAGCAAAGATCATCCAAAAACTATAATATACAGCCCATTTTATCCAATTCTGATAATTAAGTATATTGTAATTAATATCAGAATGCAAATTTAAACACCCACAAAGGGAAACAAGGTGCAACATCATCGAATTTTGTAATCACCTTATAAAAGAAAACCGTTTTTTCATGGCATTTGTAAGAAAGACCTCCAAAATAGATATTAGCAGCCTTGATTTATTTACACTCCTTGTTATGAACATATACCTTGCCCCTCGTTTAGCATATACCCTGTGACATCCAATAATGGTAAAGTTAGTTTTTAATAGGAACAAAAAAGAAATTTGAAGTAAAATATATAAAAAAGAGCAAAAAGATATACACAGTGGCAGAATAGATTAGTGTTTCATTAAGTACTTGGATAGTAGAATAAATTATGTATGCTACAAGTCCTTGTACATTGCTAACAAATACTGAGTTTATTTGTCAGCATATTTCACTTGGATCTATTTTCATTTCACAACGCTAAAATTTAAGTTATGACTGGAAAAACATATGTCAAGTAACACGAAATGATTAGCTAAAGTGACTTCAGCGGAAGCAGTCTCTCATTAAAGTCTTGAGCAAGTATTAAAGTCTTAAAGTCTTGACAGACTCACCTCACAGCCTGAAGTCCTAAACCTACCAACACCTCCTTGACATCTTCAGTCCCGATGCAACCTACTAGACTTGGCCTAGATCCTGCAAAAGGCCAATGAAAGGTGCTGAAGATACAGAAGATACACTTGCATAAGTGGTATTGATGGATTTTAAACATTCCAATTTGCTTAATGGTCATACCGCAACGAAGCTAACCTGACCCATCGTGTCGGACATTGAGGAGCACAACATACAAATTCTGTTCACAGCTCAATAATAACGTCATCCCACTGTTCATTAACAGATAGAAGAGGGTGAGGAATAAAAAACAAACTGCAGCTATTTAACCAATGATACATGTAAGATGTTGACATGCATTCAGCCAGCATACAGCACTGCAGACATTTAAAACTGACAAAGACAATGAAAACATATCGAGCTCATACTGGGGGTAGCAAACATTGTATATTCCTATAGAGGGAAACCATAGACATTGTGTTTATCACTAAAATTACGTGTATGTTAGTTGTTAAGCCCCCAATTTTAGTGGCTGCTGAGAAACAACCAACATATCTGGCCATTCCTTCTTCCCATGCCCTATACTCAGTTTGAAGTGATTAGTCGATAAGCAAATCTAGCCATGAATACATCATTGGAGTGTTGACCTAGACAAATTAACATATGAAACTCTATTTCTGTTAATAATTAAAAAGGCCGAAAGGGTATTTAGACTATCTATTAATTCATACTCCCTTAGGCCAAACATGGGTATAACTATCTTCAAACTGGTTATCAAAAGTTCCCAAAGCCCTTAGACAGCAATAGCGTGATTATTTTATCATTTTCTTGGTATCCTTACCTCTTTTTTGTGTCTCCGTGCATCATCTGGGCATAGAATTTGGAACAAGGATACAACTGTACTCTTCTATTTTATTACAAGACAAGATGTAGAAATCATATATGCTCCAAACATAAGAAATGTTGATGGAAACATATACAGAGTATTAGATAAAAACAGTACCTTTTGCTGCAGCCAGATGGATCCTCGAGCAAACAAGTGCAGCAGACATATTGACTACATGTTTCTTGAACTCCAAAATCTGCAAGATCTACTTTGAAGTTCTTGAAGATAAATTCTTCTGTTGTGGGGCCCAGATTATTCTTTTCAGGAAGCATCTCTGTTCCCTCAATGATAGAATGCCTTCCATCAACCAACATCTCATATTCAATCATGCCCTCATCGTAGTTTACTTTACCTGGATCACTGGCATCATCTGTTTGTGCCGTTTTCACCAATTTCTCTGTTAGTGATACAACTCTCAGCTTCGGTTTTCTTTTCCACATTTTCTTCTCTAACCAATTTCCTTCATAATTGCTGTCTAGTTGTTCAGAATCCCTACGTTCCGAATTGAAGGTGTTCATAGAAGATGAGCCATTTTCTATCATCTTTTGTAAATCTTCACAGGAGAAAAGTGATAGGCGATCCATACTTCTAGAAAGATCATCAGTTGTTGATTCGAAATGTATATGTGATCCAATTTCACCATAATCATCTCCACTTTCACTCGTGTCACTATCTGAAGAGGCTACTGAAACTGACTCAGCGGATAGCTGCAGAAATTCTTCCTCCAGGTTATGGCGGCGATGCAGAATATCCTCTTGATAATGAGGAGGTGATCCTGCATATACTGAGGGTGAACCAGCATCGATAATATCATCAACAGTGTCCAAAACTTTCATTTTTAGTCCATCAGCTTTGATACCATTGCTAGAGCGTGTCCCTTCATCATCTGGTGGTTGAATATTTCTAGTAGGATTAACCCCTTTATCATAATAGGATTTCAGTTTCATTTTATTTGAAAGAGATCCATCTTCAGTTTCATGTGATATTTTAATAGATAAATCATCATACGGGTAATAAGATTCTTGAAGTTCCATATGGTGATTATCTTCAAAAACTTCAGCGGAACCCGATATATATCTTGACTTTTTACCAAAATGTTTTAGCCTTCTCTTCTTTCGAGAATCTTTGTCTTTATTAGAACTTAAGGTGCCTCCACTTTGCATCTCAGTATTTACATGATCATCGGAATCATGAGTCATCCACCGTTGAAACTCCTCCAGCCATAATGCAGAACGCTCTCTTTTCATTATCTCAATTTTTTCAATGAAATCGACAATTTCAGCTCCTTTATTTAACTCAGCATTCTCCTGGTTGCCCTGATCCTCATCGTCACAAGTGATTGAGTCATTATCAGAATATACACCTGTGCTCGCTATTTAACTTTCAATGCTGGCAACACGAGATAGCTTCTTCTGGAAAATAGGACAAAAAGTAACCATGGTCAAGGAAAAGTATGGAAGCGTGTATCTATCTATTTGTGCCACTTCACGTCACAATAACCCTTTTTGATGCTTGAATAAACTATAATTTGACATAATCCATTAAAGTTGAAATGCAACAAAACTAATTATCAGGAGGTACATAATCAGATTACCTATTTACCCTTTTTAACAAAATATGATGGATTTTCTTACATCACAAGATGCCCTACAATTTGCAGAAGAATTTTCTTTATGGTAAGTTTATTAGTTACTTAACTAACAAACTATTTGTCAAACACTCAATCAACTATTTATCTGAATAATGTAACCACAAACAATAGATGCACTCTAAGCACTATCTTCTACAACATGTTTTGTTACAGCTGATAATCTGAGTTTGATTATTTAATATCACATGATCATCTTCACAAATCACATCCAAACAACGCCCATCCAGCAAAGTTTATACACAATCCAAAAAACTAGCCGATTACCTACCATTTTTCTGTTAACACTCCCCTCTGTTTCAGCCTCATCTTTGGCTGGAGAATAAAATCCAAAGCTAGCCGGTTGCTTATGCCTACTGGCAATAATAATCTGTCGCTTCCATACCTCTCTAGTTGAAATCTTTTTGTCATCTAAAATCAGCTGCAATGTTACGAATAAAAGATGTGGTTTATTTATTGTTTATATGTTCATCACAGCAGAATTGATGAAAAATAGTAAATACTACATGTTTTCCAATTCTGACCTTATCTGGATCAGAGAAATAGCTATACACCTGTGGTCTGTACCAGTTGGCAGAACATACAGGATTTCCTTCTAACCACAAAGCCTTTAGTGATTGAAGACAAGCTAGGAGTTCCAGTTCTGAAAAGTTGGATATAATATTATAGGAAAGATCGAGCCCCTCAAGTGATTTTAGATTCTCTAACCCACGTATATTAGTAAGAGCATTGTTCCTCAACACGAGTTTCACAATTTGACATGAGACCTGCACAATAGAATATTGTTGAACTACTTTTCAATAATTAAAAAGAGGCCCTCGTTAGATGTAACCATGCATGTCAAAGATAACCTTGTACTCGTAGGGCACCTAAGATGTGCTTAGAAAGTGATATATATAGGAGAAATAAGTGACTAAGCAAAATCACCAGGTTAATCCATCAATAGGTCAAATCATGCTGGTCTAATATGACTCTTAGATTGATTCATTTGGTTTAGCGTTCCATCAATAGGTTTAGGTCCAACCCATCACATGCCAATTGACTAGTAACATACTTATATTTCAATCAAGTCATAGGACACTATATGTTGAAGCAATTAAATAAGTTTATGAACATAATAACCAAACACCAGCTGAACCATAACTATGAATATGTGTACCCACAGTAATCCAGATTAATAAACTTGGCCATTCAATACCACAGATTCATACAGTACAAAGATTGTGCATGCAGATTGTCGCTAGCCGATCACATTCATATTAGTTAAGACAGGGAGAGGTTTAAGATAGAGAGAACTAGGTGAATCCTGTGCGTATATCTCACACACCGAATACATCAACATACACCTTCTAGATAAAGAAGACCAAGTAAATTAAACTAATCTATTGGAGATCATAATAATTCTCTAATAGCTATCTAACTGAGTTATCACAATCTAACTAACATGCAAGTATATAGAGAAGTAGCTAACTGCACATATAGACTCAACCTATTAGCCCAACTCATTGCTTTGACGGAATTTGGTGTTTGATTCATAAATACACAGCGATTTCATTCAAATACACAACTAATCAGAAAAGGCCAAATCTCAATCAATAAATAAAACAAATTACCTTACTAAATGATGCAATCGTTCTCAAGTGATTAAAACCAAGATCCAGGTGCTTCAACTTGCTACATCTCGCAAGATTATCCACTTTTGCAAACTTATTCCTACTCAGATCAAGCGTTTCAACAACCGGCAAGAGTCTCAATGAATCATCCATTAAAACCAAGCCATTATAAGCACAAGAAACAAACGACAATTTGTTCCATTGAGGTGAATCCTCTATCTCAGCAATCCTACTAGCGAAAACATGTCGTAGCGCATCCTATTAACCACAGCACAAAAGAAACACCAATAAGTGACAACTAGCAGTACCACTGTACCAACACATCCCATTAAAGTTATTTAATACTACTACTTCTCTGTCCCAAAATAAATGTCCACATTTCTATTTTAGCATGTTCCAAAATGTGTGTCCACTTTCAAGTTTCAAATACTATATCAAGTTTCCTATGCTACCCTTACTTACATCCTGACCACAAAATTGCATTGATTGTACATTTTAAGTGCATGCATATTAAAGACCAAATTTGGCATTTGACTACTTTTGGTAATCACTCGTTTCTCAAACTCCGTGGCATTTGCACACTGGACACTTATTTTAAGACCGAGTCAGGTAGTATTACTTATATTCCATTAATCTCACATCATACCAAATTGGCACTAATTGCACATTTAAAAGGGCAAGTTCAACATTTTAATACCAAAGAGCCAAATAATTAGTCATTTCTAAAACTCTTTGTCATTGACTCATTTCTATAGTAAACACTTACTTTAAGACGAGATAATACTAATGATAGAAAAATGAAACGCAAATTAGGGTAGTATTACTTAAATTCCATCAATCTCACATCATAACAAATTAGCAAAGATCACACATTTCAAAGGGCTAGTTCAACATTTGACTACCAAACACTTAAATAATTACTCGTTTCTAAAACTAGGCGTCATTTATACGGTGGACACTTATTTTACGACTACCTAAATTCTATATAACAGATACTAAATTACTAATAACGAACAAATAATATAAGCTCTTACAGGGTATGTTTGGCGGAGTTCGTTAGGAAAGAAGCATTTAGTGTTTTGTTTATTTCTAAAAACGCTACTTTTCAAATACTACTTGAAGAAGCGTTTAGTGTTAGCATTTAGCTTTCAAATACAACTGAAGAGCTATGTTACCAAACACTTTGATAAAACAAACAGCAACCCCGCTAATTTTACCAAACATACCATCAATTAATCTGAAACTCAAACAAACATTCACGAAGCACGAAATAATCATTTCTTTTTCTACAGTGGACAGTTATTTTAAGACAACGTCGCTAAGTATATACTTATAACAAACAAACTCTGATACAAAGTCTTACAGTAGAATTATGACAAATAATCTTCTCGAGCGTAAACCTAAGCTCAAGTATCCCTCTAGTCGCCGTACTACTAGACAAATCACAGCCTCTCAATTCCAAAACCTTCAACCTCCCAAACAACAACAAACTCAAAGGCGTAGGATCCCTAACTCTCTGATTCTCAACCGACACCACTTTCAACGACGTCAGAATCCGTAAAATCCTACGCAACTGCTCTAAAGCCCTATGATCACCTAAATCCGAAACGTAAGCCCTAAGATAGTCTACAGGCGTCCCGGAGAGCAGGCGCTCGAGCTCCGCTAACGAATCGAGCCGCGATTGGACGTAGTGTAGGCCTACGGGGTTGAGTTTCAGGATTAGCGTCCCGTCGATTAACGGACCGGTTTGTTGCTCCACGAATTTCACTAGGGAGTCTAGGTAACGGTCTCCGGTTACGATTGGTGACGTCATGGTGGTCAATTGTTCATTTGTCAAAGTGGTGATGGTTACCCTTTATTTACATGATCGAGATGTGATGTGATTTCACTTGTTTTCATGAAAGTTGTTAATGCCGTGTTGAATTCGAGCTAATAATAGTGTTTGTGATTGGGGTGTGGTGTTTAGATTTTTTATAAGTTCAGGGGTTGTTTCGGGTGTGTTATAAAAGTTAGTAATCATTGATCGGCATTTTCTTCATGTCTAATATTGTCATTTACAATTTTTTTTTTTTAAAACATGTTAATGGTTCAGGTCCAGCAGTGACATTCAATTGGGCAATATACCGAACTTGAGATAAAATGAAAGGAAAAGAACATAAATGTTTTGTTCTCGAGTTGGGATAAAAATATATATAATGGTATTAATATTTAAAATAATGAATTTCGCTTGTTTATATCTTGTTAAATTAAAAGAAAATAGGCTGTGCATTAAAAGATTATATGCTTGCGTTGGTAAGCTCTGTCGATTAGTGGGTTAGAATTAGCCGCAACGATGATGAAAGTAGTAAGACAGACGTAGAACCACGATATGGGGGTGTTCCTGTATGTCATATATCTTGTTAATTACACATCTTAGTTTCTGAAACTTAACAAAATAGAAACAAACTTTATTCATTATGAATAAGATATCAAGACTATTATTAAATTGAAAAGATGGTTCTTCTTCTGATATTGAAGATGAACAGGATTATAGTAATTCTATAGAAGTATCTATTTCTAATATAGAAAATAGTTTGCAAAATTTGAGTATACCCAAACAAGATGTTAGAAAATAGGATCTTTTGAATTGATGCAAAGTTATTCTATAAAAACAACTGAAAAAACTTTACCTATAGTTCAAAATCAACAAAGTATAAAATTATTCTCTGAAAGAGCTATTAGAGAACATAGAAAACTTTATAAATTTTTGCATATAAGATTAATTCAAATAGCCATAAAACCTTTAACTAGAATAGGAATTGATGTTCCTACATGTATAATATTAAGAGATGCTAGATTAGAAAATTTTAAACAATCATTATTAGCTTTAGCTGAATCAAATATATGTAATTGTCCAATATATTTTAATTGTTATCCTAATTATTCTGTATCGTTATTTGATAAAAATATATTAGATGTTTTAACTCTAAATATAAAAACAAAAAATCTAGAAATAAAGGAAGGATCAGATCCATTAGTATTAATATATAGAATATATTATAAAACTATGACTACTACTTTAGAACCTAAGGCTAAACTTAAGTCACCAAAAGATGAAACACTTATATTTGAAGCTAATTTTGAACATTCAAATGTTTGTATACCTAAGAGATTAAAATGGGATGAAATAACTCGAAATCAATCTTGGAAATTAGAAGAGATAATTCAACCTAAACCTTTAAAATTAAATAGATAAGTATCTAAAATTATAGAACATACTGATGGAAATATATAAATAATTTTTTGAAGAGATAAAATAGAGTCAGCAAGGCATTCTACTTATATACCTGAAACCTCTAGCTCATCAAGTTTAGATGAAAAATTATATAATCTTAGAAGATGTCAATCTATGAAATTTAAAGGAGTTGATTTTAATAAACCAATACCTCAACCTTTATATGAAGAAGATAATAAAAGTGATGATACTTATAATCCTACTAAATCAGAAGTCGAATATTATAGAGAAGAACAAATATGAGTGATACTAAAATACAACTTAGAAATAATAAAAATCGATCAATTATTCATCATCTAGAAAGGTTATATAAAAAGGAAAAAGCAATAAGGAATGAGTTAAGGTTCGTTGAGAAATGGAAAAGGGAAGGACAAATATATGTTAGTTGTGGTACTTTAAGAAATTATGATATAAATTGGGCTATTAGAATATTAAAAGGTGATTTAATAGCAAATCAAAGTATGATTAAACAAGTAAGGTCAGAATTAGTTATTTGTTAATGAGTTTATATCAATATAAATTAAAAAGAGAAATAAAACACTATCAAGAATCTATTTTAAGAAATATTAATAATATAAATTTTCTTAGGGAAGATTTAACAAACGGTTATTTTGTAAGTAGACAAGCTCATATAGATTTAATAAAAGAGTAAACAATATAAAATTAAGAGAAAAGTTAAAAAAGATCAAAAGATTTATTCATTAAAAAAGTCAAAAGGTTTGTGCTCATCATGGAAACGTCGATTGTTGAAATTGGAGAAATGCCAAAAATTGAATTTAAAATGAATATGAATTATTTAAAAGATGAAATGCTTAATGATTATAATAATGAAAAGCTATTTTGGTATTATACAACATTTAATAAAAATGAAAGATTAATACATGAAGTAGAATGGCAGTTATACATAATCAATAATGAAGAAAATATTATATTTTTCTCATGGTTTCAATTATATTGTGTGGGAAACTAGAATGGGGGTTGAATAGTTTACCGGTTTAAAAACTTCTTTTGAAAATCTTGTTTTAAAAGTATGCTATTGGAAACTTTGATTCGAACTCTATGTGTAATCAAACAACACCAATATGAACTTCAAACTAAGCTACGTAATAATAACAAATAAAAGTAAAGAGTAGAGTTGGAAAGATCAAACCGAGACAGAGGATTTATAGTGGTTCGGCTACGAAGCTCTTCTTCGCCCTACTCTACTCCCCGAGTACCACACTCGAGAGTTTCAAGCACTATGTCAACAACCTCCCTTAAGGCGGAGAAAACCGTACACGTCGCTTATCCTATTTCCGACACTAAGCTAGATGTCGAGTGCTAATCTTAGCTAGCACCAATCTACCAAGGTCCACGTGACCAAAAACACAAGCCCAATGGCTTCAAGAGATCACCAAGATCTCAACACGATCACAACGATCAACACTCACTTCACTCTACTCAACTAACACTAACCTAATGACCCTTGATCTTCTTGATCAATCACACAAGCCCAATGGCTTCAAGAGATGTTCACTATCTCTATAGATCACACTTGATCTTCACTCTCACTCACAAAAAGAAAATAAACTTGATGTATGCTAAGACACAACAAGGTTGTAACAAATGTTACAAGAACCTATCAACTATAACTCTAGTATCTTCTTGATTACTTGAGTTCCTCTCTTGCCAATGAAGAGGGATGACAACACCTTGTATCAACTTGGATACTTGTGTTCTTCTCTTGCCAATGAAGAGGTATGAAGAGGATCACTTGAAGGATGATTGGATCACTCTTGAAACAAAGAAAAACTAATCTAATTGACCCTTAGAAGTGAAAGGTGTGAGAGGGTTTAACTAAGGGATTTTTCTGTGTGTGAAGGGTGCCTAAAACTGTGAAAGAGGTGGGTATTTATAGGCAAAGAAAATCTGAACGTTACAATTCAAAATGGTACGGACGGCTCCACTAAATGACCCACGGCTCCGTTAAATTTAACGGTACCGTGGAGCCGTGGTAGACTAGGACGCTCCAAATTTTGTCTTTTCTGGTGAAAACTTATTTGGGGAAGGTTGGAGCTGATTTTGGGGGGAAAAATAGCTGTTGTGATTTTCAAACTTATTTTTCCATTAAAACATTTCTTAATATTTCAAAAATAATTTGTCATGTGTATTTTTGAAAAAAATGTTTTGTCCCATTTAAAATGTGAATTTTCAAAACATGAATTCACTTCTTTGATCACTAGTCCAAGTTGTAACTTTGTTCAAGAGTGATTTGCGTAGAAACGGGATCTTCCGATTAAAAGCTTGTTAACGTTAATTTTAACGTAACGTGAGTTCACATTTTGTCATCCTCAAAACGTGAAGTAATCGAAAGATATAAATAACGTTTTTAGAACATTATTTGCATCAACAATCTCCCCCTTTTTGATGATGACAAAATATAAACTCATTTTAGGTTAAAATTAGTTTTAACAAGTTTTTAATGAGTTTACTCCCATTTCTCCCCCTTTTTGTCAAATCAAAAAGGTGGTTAAGGCTCCCCCTTGATGTGTACTCCCCCTCATTTGGAGAACACAAAGGAATCGAGCAATGGATCGTGCTACAAAACAAAGTTAGACGACAAATATACAATATCTAACAAGTAGCACATTGTGACAAATAACCAATCCCTTAAAAGGAAAACCTCCACATAAAAAACATTCATTCATAAAACAAACAAGTGTCATAGTAATGTATGACTACATAGAAAGCACTAGGAAAGATAACACTAAGAAAGATAACAAGAAGCCTAAATTCCTAATGACTAGAGACAAGCTTCATTTCCAAGAGGGGTCCTAAGAGTTTATTGTGGAGGACTAAACAAGCAAGTGTTTAGTCGTTTTGGTTAGGAGGTGGTGGAGATTGGGGCCCCATTTGAGGTGGTGGAGGTGTCAAGAGATGTTCTATAAAGTAGAACATGAAATGAATCTCATCTCTTAAGAAGTAGATGAGATTACGGTTGTGGAGACAACATAGGCAATTAGCATTATGTAACTCCAAGGGATGTGGTTGGTTGGGTTGTGCCATGATAGGAGATGGTGATTGTGGTAAGGTTGGTGGAGGTGAAATTGGCATGGCATTGTCCAATGGGGTGAAGGGAGATGGTGTGTATTCCATTGATGATGTGGTGTAATAGGATGATGAAGATGTTGTGTAGGTAGATGATGTTTTAGATGGTGCATAAGGTCGTGATGGTGAGTATGGAGTGGCTTGGGAAGGTGGTGTCATAGCTTCATCATCTCTTGTGAGATCCACAAAGAGTGGTTTTGAGGGTGGTTTTACGGTTATCCTAGGTTTCTTGGAGATTTGAGAGGTTGAACCATGTGTGGAGGACATGGTGTTTGTGTAATGGGAGGTTGAAGGTGAAGTGCAAGATAAGCTTGCAAGGGTGAGGCCTTATATAGGCAAGTTGGGTGAAATTTGAATTAAAGTTGATCCTATGGTGTAGGAGGAGAATCCTAGGGTGAATGTGAGGGTGCAAGGTTTGCAGGTTTGAGGTTAGGGTGATAGGGAAATAGTAGCATTAGGAAAAATCCGTTATACAGGGTCACGGCTCCGTTAAATACCCTACGGTACCGTTAGATTTAACGGTGCCGTCCATATTTAGTGGTGTCGTGACACTGTTGGTACGAACTTTTCCTTGCAGGCTAGTTTTGGGCAGCTAGGGGGAATTTTCTAAGGGAACTAATTCCTGGAAATGAGAGTGCCTCAACTCACTAGGTACTTATTTTCCTAATATATCCATACAATGCTACATCTAGCACATAAAGATGATCATGCATTATACTTAAAGAATCATAAGCATGCAAGCATAAAGAACAAGATAAGATATCATCCAAATGTTAAATAGAACATTTATGTAAGCATGCAAGATAATTTGAGCATTAATTCCTAATATTATCTATTAGTAATAAACCCTAGTGAGAGATGTAAATCTCTTCCTAACTACTTATGACTTGAGCATTCCCCCTTCTTGTCACACTTTCGTCTTGAGTATTTGTCTCATTCTCATGAATAGGATCATCAAAGGGTGCATAGTGGGTGGTGAGTTCGGAAGTAAGGATGGTTGAGACATATGACTCGGTTATGGGTTTCATGACAGGTGTGAATAGGGAGTATTGAGGACCATGAAGGTAAGGGGGAAAGGTTATGAGGTGATGATAGAGACGGGTTAGGAACATCCCATAAGGTATCAATTTGTTCTTGTTACCATTGAGATGTACAATTCGCTTAGCGAAGAAGTAAGCAAGATTGTAAGGTTGTTGGGTTAAGAGACAGTAAATCATATGAGCACAACACGCCGGGAGTTGCTCACGATTTCCTGTGAGAATCCCCCACACTAAACTATTGCTAGTCCCTAGCAATCTCTTTTTTTAAAAAAAAAAACTTAATGGATTTCAACTCTTTACCAAAAGCCATTACTTCTGGAGTAGCCAATTGTTTTAGTTCAAGTAAGAATTTTGGTACAATGATAACCAAATGATTTTGAGCAAACCATAAGCTGTAAACGGATTTGATTTGTCTTTACCAAAAGCCGTTTGCTTCTGGACTAGCCAACTCTTAGATAAATTATCAATATTATCTTTGGTGAGCTGATTACCAATCATGGTTTTTCCACTGCCTTTACCACAAGCCATAATCTTGCGGGCTAGTCAACTCTTCACTTTTTAGGATATGGTGAGTTGAGTACCATACAATTTTGGGCAAATTGCAAGCCATAAACGGATTTGAGATATCTTTACCAAGAGCCGTTTGCTCCTGGATTAGCCAATCCTTATGTGGGTTAGACATGGTGGACTGATTACCATTTGTTGTGTTTAGTGCTTAGTACTTCCACTAAAAAAAAAAATTTTAAAATTTGGCAATTTTGGGGGAAAAAGGGACTAATTTGGAACATTTATGATGAAATTCGCCAGAATTCCCCCTTAGTACTTCCACTAAAATAAAAATAAAAAAAAATTTGGCAATTTTGGGGGAAAAAGGGACTAATTTGGAACATTTATGATGAAATTCGCCAGAATTCCCCCCCCCCCCCCCCCACACACTTGAACTGAATATTGTCCTCAATATTCAAAGTCCCGGCTATTATGCCGAATCCTTGAACGTAAAAAGATAACATTTCTAAGCCAAGTGGGGTAAACACAACAATTATTCTCTTTTTTTTTTTTTTTTTTTTTTTTTTTTTTTTTTTTAATATACACAATTTTCTCAAATATTTTTAGATCTATATACAAAATGTGGGGCACACCCCCACACTTAGGTGGTAGAAAGGGGTAAGAAAAGTGAAACATGGGTGAAAACCCATGTTGAGCTACTGTTTTTGATTACCGAGTCGCTAGCTTGACTCGACCTCGAATTAAGTTGTTCATGAGGAAGCTACTGTTTTTGATAACCGAGTCGCTAGCTTGACTCGGCCCCGAATTAAATGGTTCATGGGGAAATGATTGGGTGAGAAATCGGAGTGGGGACCACTCACAGAATTATGAATATATAGGGAAGGAGAATATTTTTGGATTTTTATCTTTTATATATATATACAAAGGAAAAGAAAATATTTTTGTGTTTTATATTGTTTTTGGAATTGAAATATGATATTATATATAATATATACAAGGGATAGAAAACACAAATTCATTATACGCACCACACCTCCCCGGCAGCGGCGCCAATTTGATAACCGTCTTTTTAGGGGCAGATATGTCAAATATAATATAGTGAGTTTCCAAGGTATTGCAAATGAAATATGCAAACCTGGGTCGTTATTCCCAACGAGGTGTGTAAAATGTAATACAACGAATGTGTGTGTTGAAATGATATGGAATATACAAAAACAGGAATCTGATTGACTAACACTGGAATGTGAATAGTCATAGCTCTGTCACAGCTGTATCGTTAAAAACGTACAATCAGAAACCTAAAAACGCGAAAGATTTACAAACGTACGTTTAAATTAAATTAAACGTAAACGTACAAAACGAATAAAAACAAACATTCCCAAAGAGGGAATTTGCATGCCTTAACGGCTTAAATGCAAATTAAAAGAAAATAAAATAAATAACTATATTTACAAAGTTATTATTATAATAATTAGAAAATCTAAAAACCTAAAACGTAAGTTCTATCTAAAAAATGTGAAAGATAATTAAAAACGACTAAAAACGTAATAAAAATGATTATCTAAGGTCTACGTAATTAAAAACTACAAAGAAAACTGAAAACGCGCTTTTTTATTAAAAACTATGTACGTGCGCGAGTAAAAACGTAAAATTATTGAAATATAAACATTACGGGTACAATTATAATTTTTACAGGTTCTATATGACAAAAGAAAATTTTAGAAAAAAGAATTATATTTTTTTGACTTTTATATTTTTTATTATGATTTAATTACTATTATACAAATAAAAATTCGAAATAAATACTAAAACTATTCTAAAAAATCTGAAAATTTTATCTAAAATACTTTACAACATTACTGATTTATTAAAAATAAAAATGACAAAACAGCTTATTTAAATAAGCTATAATAAGCAGAAAATAGAAAATAAGCTAAACGGAAAAAACAATGGTTAAATAGAATTGGGTTGCAAACTATGACAGAACTGGTGCTCCAGAGCATATGGGAAGGGGGTGTGGTGTGTGCGCATGTTATACTAGCGAGAGGTCTTGAGTTCGAATCCCACACCCCATTTTTTTGCGTTTTTATTTTTTTTTTCGATTTTCTTTTTACAAAATAACTTTTTAACTTAATACAAGCTACTTTAATAAAGACAAAACTTTTAGATAAAGCTAGACAAGCTGGAAATCAGAAGCTTATTTACACAGTAGCTTTTGTAAAGGTTTTAAAAACTAGAAAATATCTAAACAAGCTATAAGCTTTGAGATAAGCTATGAGCTTATAAAATTAGCTAAAATGGACTGTTATACTAGTAAAGAAGCTATAAGAATCACTAAAAGCTCAAGATAAAAGCTTAAAAGCTTTCAACAAGCTCGAGCTTGTTGTTGTCTGCTGTTGCAGGCATGAGCAGGGCAAAATTGCCCACTTTGAGGCCTGGTTATGTGGCCTATATGATGTCTAAAATTCAAAACAAAAATACTAGCTTAGGGACAAGGTGGGTGAGCTTATGTTCCCAAAAGGTCAGCTTATAAGGACTTAAGATGAGGAAGTTAAAAATTCTAGAAATTCTCTAAAAAACTGAAAAATCAAAAATTAAACTTCTAAATAGAAGCTATCACTTAGTGGCAAAGTGGTTCTTTTTGTGTTTTTATGTTTTCTGGATCATTCTACTATTAGTATTAAACATATTTAAAGAAAACGAAAGCTATACAAACCAAAGAAATAAGCAGATTAAGAGCCAATGAGCTTATGCAGTTGAGCTAAAAGCTCACAGTCAAGATTAAGCTCTCAACAAGCTTAAGCTCTCAACAAGCTGGAAAAAAGGAAAATAAAGAAAAAGGGATATGTGTACAAGTTTGATGGACAATATGCACAAGTTTAGTGCACTGGAATTGGCAAATAAGCTCATAATAAGCAAATAAGCAATTCCATTTCACTGCAGTCAAAAACACCCCTGCAGCTTTTTCTAATAGCAAATAAAGCTCAGTAAACAAGCTTTAAAAGCCAAAATAAGATTTGGAGTAGCAAGCAGGGTAGATTGGCTTTCCAAAAAGCCAAAGCTCATCCCTTTTGGTCCATAGATGAGCTTTTGAGAAGCTTATGAAGATGCTATGGTTTCTGAGTCTTAGTGCATACTCAGAAAAATGGGATAAGTCAAAGCTTGTTGCAGCCCTAGTTAATGGGCTGCAACATGGGATTTAAGTGCAAGATCAAAAATTTGGGTTGCTAAGCTTTATTAAAAAACCAAACCACACAAGATTATGATCACTAATGAGCTTGTAAGGAGCTTGAGGAAATGGTGCAAGTCCACAAGTGAACTGTTGGGAGTGGGCAAACAAAAGCTCCTTTTGACTTATCTAATGAGCTCAAAAATGCTCAACCTACACTGAACCTTTGAGTATGGTTAGGTTGGCTTCACATGAAACCAAAATCACAAGCTCAGGCTCAATTGGGGAGGCTGTTTAAGAGCTTAGGACAAAACTCAACCTAAACTGTTTGCTTCAGTTAGGGAGTTTGGTTGGAACAAAATAAGGAGTTGATTAAGCTATCTACTTAAGCTAAAAACTGGAAAACAAGAACAAACATGACAAATAAACTACAAAAACAACACAAAGAAGCCAAGCACACAGGCTAAGGGCAAATCATAAGGCTTCTGCAATCTAACTGCCTAGGCAGTGGTGCAGGACAAAAACTAGTACAAATAAGCACATGAAAAAGCATTTAAACATGGAAAATACAAATAAGCAAAAATATACTAAGAAAGATCAGCAACAAAACTACACAATCCTAAAAGCACTTACACAGAAACTTAAAAACAGGAGCACACTGAAAATCACAAGTTTATTCTAAAACTGAAAAAATGAAATTTTGACTTTTACTAAGAACATGAAAAGTTGACTTAAATGAATTTTAATCTTTAACTACTGACTAAATAAGTTATAATAAGCAACAAGATCATGAAATAAAGCAACATAAACAACTTTTAAACACATATGCAAGATTCTAGGTCTTGACAATCTCACAGTTCTCATGCTAGATAATCAAAGTGTCAATTTTGACTTTCTGCAAGCTAAACCACTTGATTGAAGTTTCACTGAGTCATTAAGGTCATATAAAGCATACATCAAACAAGAACAACACAATACACAACCTATAACACAGTTTAACCATCAAGTCCAAACAACCTTCAAATGGACTGTGTTGAAGTTTTTCAAAGCCAAAAACTGTGTAAACCAGTTCCATCAATTCCAGGGGAACCAAAGTGTCAAAATGGACCCTTTTAAGCTTAAACAAGTAGTTACAAAAGCCTAAGCCTAGGTTTCTCAAAAACTAGTCCATTGGCAGTCAAAATGCCAAATCAAACCACAAAGCATTCCAAAACATAAGGACCTAAGATACAACTCTAATATCACTAACAAACATCAATTAAACACAAAAACACAAAGATTAAAGCATATAACAGGCTAAAACAGTAAAATGTAAAAAAGTGGAAAAAGAGAAGCTTACAAGTGATTCCTGCTGAGACTGTGGAACCAAGGACCAAAACCACTACCTATAGCCTCCCATGAGGCACTACAACCAAGGGCAATCCAAAATTCCCTTGCTCCAAGCAGTTACCATCAAGATCACTTCATTTTTTTTTGGTTTTTCATTGATTTTCTTGGTTTTCTAGAATTACTGAATTTTAAACACTAAACTGATTTTAATGTATCTAAAAGCTTGAAAGCTTTTGTCAGGAGCTTATGTGAGCTAATAGAGTCCATTAATCAACTACATACAGGAATGTAAATGACAAGAAATCATAAAGTGGTACGAATTCAACATATGAAATTTAAAGGTGACATTGAAATTAAAACTGAAAATGAAGTTCATTACACTAATTTAAGAAAACTTACAACATTTGAAACCTTAAAAGACATTGAAATTTAAAGAAAGCATTAAAAGTTTACACTACATGTTCTACACTATGGCAAAAGTTTTCTAAAGCAGGAAAACTTGGCAACCTTCACTTTTGCTTCTCTTCTCTCTTTTATACATCCCAAAGCTTTCATGTCGACCTCTGAGTCATTTCCAGCTGATCTTGACCTTTAATTGTCTGTAATTCATCCTAGCCGTCAAACTCACTTTTGGCGCCAAAAGTAGAACAAGTGGCTGGGGCAGTTTTTATTGTAATTAAAGAATTGTGGAGTCTTGTGGAGGTGGAGGGGACATATTGGGAAGTAGATATTGAGCTAGGGTGAGTTGTAAAGCAAGAACTGGGGAAAAGGTACTTCTCAGTGGAAGAGTGGGAGAGAAGCATTTATTGTGATTGTGGGCTGGTATAGGTGTATAGGGGAGGGCATGGAGTAGGTATGAGCTGGGGGGTGATGTGGAAGCAAGTGGTGGCAAAACCACCACTGGTTTTGTGACTCAGTGGTGTGGAGGGAAAAAGGGAAAGGGATAAGAAGTTTGACTGGGGTGTTGACCCTGGGATATTATTTAAGAAAAGGTGGGTCGGGTCAATGGTTGGATTGGGCTTGGGTTTTCTGTTTTGGGTTGGGTAGGGTTTTAATGGGTTTAGTTATTTAGTGGGATAGGATTTGGATTTTATGGGGTTAGTGTTGGATCCGGATTTTGGTTTTATTAAACACAAGGACCAATGTTGTCATTTCTGAATTCTTGAGGGATTAAACCTGTTACAATTCCAAAGTTATGACAAGGACCAATTATGCCAAGTTAGATAAACCAAAGGACCTATTTTGCATTTATTACAATTTAAAACACCCGAGGACCATTTATGTAATTTTCCAAAAGTTTAGGGGTGAAATTGTAATTTTCCAAAAGTTATCAAAATTGTTCCAAATTGTCATTCATGAATAGTTCAAGGGTTTAATTTGATAAATTTCCATTTTATAAAACCCAGGGACTAATTTTGCCAATTTTGTAACTTGAGGGGTAAAAGTTGCCAATTTGTGAAAACTTTCATCCAGGGATCATTTGTGAACAAGTTTGACTTCCCAAGGACTTAAGTTGACTTTTCTTCCTTTTTAAACTTTCAGGGACTAGTTTTGACAATTGGTGAGATTCCAGGGACTGAAAACGACAATTGTTGTGAACTTGATCATTTTTCACTTGTTTTTCAATCTTTTGTACCTGAATCACATAAAAACACATTTTGATGAATTTGTATCATTTTGTGAGTCATTTGTGTGTTTTTGGTCGTTTTTGTGGGTTCAAATTGTATAAAAGATATGTGTAATTAGGCACATATCAGAGACTTAGAACATTTTCTCGCAGGATGACTGCCCAAGAAAGTAGTTCATGACGCACTTCTTCCAAACGAATTTTCGTTGGATGTGGGTGAGGGTGAGTACGGATGATTTTGGTTAGTTCTGTTGGAGAGGGTATGTACGAACAGTACGGACTATTCTCCTCACGATAGTGAAAGAGAGACTCAAGACACCAATCTTCAGTATAGGCACATTGCCCATGATTGGGTATACTAAGGATTTGAGCAAATTGCTCAAGAGTTAGAACGTATTTGAAGTTATTGACCCAAAACCAAAGTGACAAGGATTGATCCTCGTTACGTACGAGTTCAACTTGTCGGAAGAACTCCAACACAAAGCGAGGACAAATGTACTTGTTAATGTGGAGTAGACAATCGAATCCTATAGCTCTAAAAGAAGTGTTGATGTCCCGATGGTAAACAAGGGATGGATCAACGACACGGCCTTCATGAAACCGACGGGTTTCAAGATTGATATAGGCACGAATGTGGTTACCGGGTGTAGTGGGTTCACGTGAGATTTCGGGTGTATAGGTATCGGTTAGGAGATGATCAAAATCATATTCATGAGACATTTTTGTGTCCTATAAGAAAATAAAAAAAATTTATAATAAAAACTAGTTGCATACAACACGTGCCTAGTGTGTGCATATATGCAGACTATGTGGAGGTGCGGTAATCTCGACTCAAAAGAAAAATAATGAGATTACCCAAACACTCCTGATTTCACTTTAGCTCAAACAAATATGTCGAATAATACATATTGATTATGTAATTCGAATAATATTTGTGAGATCATGAATGCATGAGAAAGTGTTTTTAGTTTGCATCAACAATGCATGAAAAAGAATAATTTCATTATCCTAATTTTGTGAGATTTTAAAATTGATGGAATTGGGGTGTTTTAGTGTTGATGACTTCTAATTTTGAAACATTCCTAGAGAAAGGTGAAAATCCCCAATTCAATTTTCATCAATGAACAAACCCTAGACTCAAAATTAGAAATAAATTAGAATGAGAAAACTTACAAATTATGTTGAAAAGGGTAAAATGATTGAGGATCTTGAAATCAATGTCTTGAATATGATCTTGAAGAGGTGTAATTGAGTTTTGGGTTGTGAGGTTAGGTTATGACAGCAATTGCTGAGGTTGTGAGGGTTTTGAATGATTAATGTGGGAAAAGGGGACTGAAATACGAAATGTTCCAGATGCACGGTTCCACGGTACCGTTAAATTTAACGGTGCCGTGCCACATTTAGTGGAGCCGTGATCTGCTGGGACTGTTTTATGTCCCATTTTGATTTTTGACGAATAAGTCTCGCTGTTTTAGTGAGATCTTATGACACAAGGAAAGAATTTGTACCTAACAAATTCTTATGACTAGGGGTTCCTAAACTTGACTAGACGAGATACACGGGATGACCTCAAGAGTCATGAGATTTATGGAATATGTTCCATCATTCCTAGACCTAGACGGAGGTAGTTAAAGGATTCTCGTTTGAGAGGTTTGGTTAGTATGTCAGCGATGTTGTCTTGAGAAGGAACTTTCTCAATGGAAATGTTTCCTTTCTGAACATTATCGCGAAGGAAGTGGTGGCGAATTTCAATGTGTTTAGTACGGGAGTGTTGGACAGGATTTTTGCTCAAGTCTATAGCACCTTTATTGTCGCACATAATGGGAACATCATCTAAGTATATGCTATAATCGTTAAGGGCTTGTTTCATCCATAGTGCTTGCTGACATGCCTTTCCGGCGCTTACGTACTCGGCTTCGGTAGTGGAGATAGCAAGAGCCGTTTGTTTCTTGGAGAACCAAGAAGTTAGACAACAACCCATGAAGGTACAAACGCCACTCGTGCTTTTTCGATCCACGTAATCTCCCGCATGATCAGAGTCGGCATAGACAACAGTTTCTATACCGGTCCCCTTGGGATAAAATAATCCCAAGTGTATAGTGCCTTTAATGTATCGGAAGATACGCTTAACCGCTTCAAGGTGAGAGGTTTTGGGATCCTCTTGGAAGCGAGCACAAAGGCAGACACTAAACATGATGTCGGGCCTACTTGCCGTGAGGTATAGTAAACTACCTATCATACCTCTATACTTAGTGTTATCCACGGACTCACCTTCTTCATCCTTCGTGAGTTTTATTTCCGTGGACATGGGAGTTTTCATGGGCTTAGACTCTTCTAAACTAAACTTCTTAAGCATTTCCTTACTATACTTAGATTGATTAAAGAAGATACCATCTTCCATTTGCTTAATTTGTAGACCAAAGAAGAAATTTAATTCGCCCATCATGCTCATCTCAAACTCATCATGCATGATTTTAGAGAAATTATTGCACAGTTCTGGACAAGTTGAGCCAAATATAATGTCATCAACATATATTTGAACAATGATGAGATGTGAATCTCGTTTTTTTGTGAAAAGCGTGTTGTCTACCACTCCCATGGTATATTCATGTTCGATCAAGAATGCTTTCAGTCTATCATACCAAGCTTTGGGAGCTTGCTTAAGACCATAGAGTGCTTTCTTGAGTTTATAAACATGATTCGGATATTCGAAATCAACGAATCCCGGAGGTTGAGCAACATATACCTCCTCGTTGATATAACCATTAAGGAATGCACTTTTCACATCCATTTGGTACAATTTAAAGTCTAAGGCACACGCATAGGCAAGGAGTATTCTAATGGATTCTAATCTAGCTACAGGTGCATAGGTTTCATCATAATCTATTCCTTCTTGTTGGTTATAGCCTTGTGCTACCAACCTTGCCTTATTCCTAGTCACGACGCCATTTTCGTCGAGTTTATTCCTAAACACCCACTTAGTTCCTATGATGGTTTGATTCCTAGGAGGAGGTACCAACTCCCAAACTTGGTTGGCGGTGAATTGATTAAGTTCTTCTTGCATAGCAAGTGTCCAACTTTCATCCTTAATCGCTTCACCAACATTCTTAGGTTCTACAGTAGATATAAAACAAAAGAAATTACTTTTGTTTTGAGCTTGTGACCTAAGGGTTCTTTGGTTTAGGTTTCCTATGACATTTTCAATAGGATGGTTCTTGGATTCCTTAACATTGACAACTTCGTCAACTTCAACTATTTCATCCTCAATGTCATCATCTAAGGTTTTCTTGCCATTAACCTCAATGGCTTGTTCCTCATCTAAGTCATCATCCACCAAGGGTGATGTTTTAGTTGGAGGAGGGCTTTCATCGAATGTCACGTTGAGTGACTCTTCGAATTTCATTGTTTCCTTATTTAGGACAATGTAAGCTTTACTATTTTGGGAGTATCCTAGGAAGACACCTTCGTAAGACTTTGGGTCAAACTTGGTGAGGTAATCTTTAGTGTTTAGTATGAAGCACTTGCTTCCAAACACTCTAAAGTAATCAAGAGTAGGTTTTCTACCTTTCATGATTTCATATGGGGTTTTTCCTAAGATAGGCCTAATTAAAATCCTATTAAGTATGTAAGTTGAGGTGTCCACCGCATTACACCAAAACTTTTGCGGAATTGATTGTTCATTCAACATCGTTCTACTCATTTCTTGTAGAGTACGATTTTTCCGCTCTACTACCCCATTTGATTGTGGAGTGCGTGGAGCTGAGAAATTGTGAGTAATACCATTAGCATCACAATATACTCCAAACTGCACTTCATTATCAAATTCCCGACCATGATCCGTCCTAATGGAAACTATTGTACATCCTAGTTGATTTTGGACTTTCTTACTAAAAACCTCGAATTCCTCATAGGCTTAAGTCTTATTCTTAAGAAATATAGTCCAAGTGTACCTAGAGTAGTCATCAACTATTACTAAGGTGTAGTAGTTTCCTCCGTAGCTCCGTACGGCGGATGGACCGAATAAGTCCATATGAAGGAGTTCTAGGCATCTAGAGGTTGAGACTATATTCTTAGCTTTGTGACTAGAATGGGCTTGTTTTCCAACTTTACAAGCGTCACAAAAGTGTTGATCAAACTTAATCTTAGGTAGATCTCTAACTAGTTCCTTAGATGCCAATGATTGTATTAATCGCATATTGACATGACCTAATCTCCTATGCCATAGAGTGGAGTTATCATCTATGGTTGCTAAGCATATCCTATCCTGAGGCTTATTTCCTATTTTCATGACAAATAGGCCATTTCTCCTAACTCCTTTGCCTATGGTTTTACCATCCTTAATGATCTCACTACCCTCTTTAGAGAATATAACTCTACACTTATTATCTACCATTTGACTAATGCTAAGCAAATTAAATCCTAAGTTATCTACATGCTCAACATTTCTAATAGTGAGAGAGTTATGAGTGATCGTACCTTTGCCAATAATGTTGCCCTTAAGTTTGCTACCGAAAGTGACATTACCTCCGTTGTATACCTTGTATGATGAGAATAGACTTCGGTTGCCCGTCATGTGGTTGGTGCATCCACTATCCTTGACCCATTCGTCAGGCTCCAAGTCGATTCCCAAGCATATCTATTGCATAAGATAAACATTCAAACATTTGGTCCCCAATATCTCATGGGTCCAAAGTGGTTAGCATTGAACATCCCATGCATCATTTGCATGTGGTTAGGATGTTGAAATGGTGGGCAAATTTCACATGGCAAGTAACTTTGTAGTTGACGGTCATTCCAAGTTACGGGATAATCACTTGGAAAGCTTTGTCTTCTAAAGTTACGTCTCGGTAGAGGAGTTCTTGACCGAGGTTTGGGAGTGTTTGTTTTTCTAGGTGGAGGAGTCTTAGATCTAGCGTCAGATTTTACAAATCTAGGTTTGGGTTTTGACATAGGTTTGTAGAATCGTTTAACTTCCTCTATACTAGCAATAGAGACTTTTGTACCATTAACAACAATGTGAGTTGGTTTAGGACTTGATTTATTTTTAAAATTTGACTCAGTTCTATCTCCAGAGTCGGACGGTACCACGGTTCCATTAACTTTAATGGAGCCGTCGGTACCTTTAGTGGTGCCGTCTGGACTTTTGACAGAGCTTGAGATTTTAACAGATTCTGCTTGATTAGTCTTATCTGACAAAGCATTTTCTGTTTCCTTTTCAAAGCTAGTAATTCTAATTTTGTTTTCCTTGAGTTTTTCATTTTCTACTTTAAGATTCATGCATGACTCACATCCTAAGTCTAATAGTTTACATCTTTCAAGTCCTTTGACTTGACTCTTTAGCTCTAACATTTTCACTTCTAGTTCATGCAATTTTGATTTTAGTAGTTTGTTTCTACTTAACATTTTTGAGACAATTTTGCATAGATTATTATGTTCGTCATTTAGTTTGTTATCATCTATTGACGAATTATCATCTATGAAGTCAGGGTAGTTGTAACGTACCTCATTTGAAGCATGAGCCATTAGACACGTTTCGTCCTTGGGCTTCTTTTCTTCATCATCACCGCTATCACTCCAGGCGCCTCTTATGAGAGCTCGTTGGTTGTTGAATATCGGTGGCTTGGGACACTCTCCTATGAGATGATTAGGATCTCTGCATCTAAAGCATTTCCTATCACTTGTCCCTTTCTTTTCAACATGGTTCTTTTGTGATGTCTTCTTCTCATCACGAGGTTGCCTAACGAACCTACCTCTTCTCCTAAAGAACTTTTTAAAATCCCTAACCGCTAGTGCATATTCCTCATCTTCACTATCGGAACTCGAACATTCCTCATCACTAGACTCCTTATTGGCTTTCAATGCTAGAGATCTAACTCTCTCGCCTTTGCCTTTGACTAATTCGGAGTCTTTCTTAATTATCATCTCATGAACTTTCAAGTTTCCTATAAGTTCATCGAGTGACAATGCCGCCAAGTCCTTTGACTCTTCTATGGCGGTGACCTTTACTCTCCATTTAGGATGTAGAGCTCTAAGAAACTTCCTAACATAGTTCTTACTAGAATAACCTTCATCAAGAGCTTTAAGACTAGTGATAATAGTATTAAATCTAGCAAAAGCATTATCTATTGACTCATTCTCCGAAATGGAGAATTGTTCGTATTGTTGAACAAGAAGATCTATCTTGTTCTCTTTGACTTGGTTATTACCTTGGTGAGTGACTAACAAAGTTTTCCAAATGTCTTTTGCCGTATTACACATAAAAATTCTTTCAAATTCCTTTTTAGGCAAAGCATTATAAATCATCATTTTAGCCTCATTATTTTTGGCTAATTTCCTTTTAAGTTCATCACTTTGTTTATCATAAGAAACTATTTCATCCTTTTTTGTTTCCGGATTCTTTTGAATAGTTTGAAAGTCACCCTCGGTAATAACATGCCAAAGATCAATGTCTTTAGATTTCACATACGTTTCGAATCTTGTTTTCCAATAAATAAAACAATCGGTTTCGAAAAGTGGTGGTCTTTGCATAGATTGCCCTTCTAGATATTTGTCGGAATCCATTGATCGGTTCAAGCTTTAAAATACAATATACTTTAAAAACTTGACTGACGTGGCTCCTGATACCAATTGTGGGAAACTAGAAGGGGGTTGAATAGTTTACCGGTTTAAAAACTTCTTTTGAAAATCTTGTTTTAAAAGTATGCTATTGGAAACTTTGATTCGAACTCTATGTGTAATCAAACAACACCAATATGAACTTCAAACTAAGCTACGTAATAATAACAAATAAAAGTAAAGAGTAGAGTTGGAAAGATCAAACCGAGACAGAGGATTTATAGTGGTTCGGCTACGAAGCTCTTCTTCGCCCTACTCTACTCCCCGAGTACCACACTCGAGAGTTTCAAGCACTATGTCAACAACCTCCCTTAAGGCGGAGAAAACCGTACACGTCGCTTATCCTATTTCCGACACTAAGCTAGATGTCGAGTGCTAATCTTAGCTAGCACCAATCTACCAAGGTCCACGTGACCAAACACACAAGCCCAATGGCTTCAAGAGATCACCAAGATCTCAACACGATCACAACGATCAACACTCACTTCACTCTACTCAACTAACACTAACCTAATGACCCTTGATCTTCTTGATCAATCACACAAGCCCAATGGCTTCAAGAGATGTTCACTATCTCTATAGATCACACTTGATCTTCACTCTCACTCACAAAAAGAAAATAAACTTGATGTATGCTAAGACACAACAAGGTTGTAACAAATGTTACAAGAACCTATCAACTATAACTCTAGTATCTTCTTGATTACTTGAGTTCCTCTCTTGCCAATGAAGAGGGATGACAACACCTTGTATCAACTTGGATACTTGTGTTCTTCTCTTGCCAATGAAGAGGGATGACAACACCTTGTATCAACTTGGATACTTGTGTTCTTCTCTTGCTAGTGAAGAGGTATGAAGAGGATCACTTGAAGGATGATTGGATCACTCTTGAAACAAAGAAAAACTAATCTAATTGACCCTTAGAAGTGAAAGGTGTGAGAGGGTTTAACTAAGGGATTTTTCTGTGTGTGAAGGGTGCCTAAAACTGTGAAAGAGGTGGGTATTTATAGGCAAAGAAAATCTGAACGTTACAATTCAAAATGGTACGGACGGCTCCACTAAATGACCCACGGCTCCGTTAATTTTAACGGTACCGTGGAGCCGTGGTAGACTAGGACGCTCCAAATTTTGTCTTTTCTGGTGAAAACTTATTTGGGGAAGGTTGGAGCTGATTTTGGGGGGAAAAATAGCTGTTGTGATTTTCAAACTTATTTTTCCATTAAAATATTTCTTAATATTTCAAAAATAATTTGTCATGTGTATTTTTGAAAAAATGTTTTGTCCCATTTAAAATGTGAATTTTCAAAACATGAATTCACTTCTTTGATCACTAGTCCAAGTTGTAACTTTGTTCAAGAGTGATTTGCGTAGAAACGGGATCTTCCGATTAAAAGCTTGTTAACGTTAATTTTAACGTAACGTGAGTTCACATTTTGTCATCCTCAAAACGTGAAGTAATCGAAAGATATAAATAACGTTTTTAGAACATTATTTGCATCAACATATTGTGTAGAAAATAATAAGGAGTTTCCTTTTAAAGAAGAAATAGATGTAACTACTGAAATAAATAAAATTTATAAAAATTTAAAAACAAACGAAGAAGAAATAGGAATACATCCACCTTATGAAGATATAATAATTGAAAAGGAAAATAAACAATATGTACGAATACCTTTGGCTTCTAGAAGTGATGATAGTGGAAAATCATTATCAAATATAATTAATCAAAATAATTATACAAATGAAATGTTAAATACCATAGGACAACAATTAAATAGAATAGAAAATAATTGTTGTAATAATAATAATAATAATAATAATGAAGCCAGTACGTCAAAGTCTAATAAAGAGAAAATTGAAAGAAATCCTCTATTCATACCATATAATATAGATAATATAGATGAATCCATAAATTTAGGAAAACAAAATAAGATATTAAAAGAAATAGAAGAAAGATTATCTAATTTTCATATAAATAAAAAAATTAATGTCATCAGTAAAGAAACAGAAGACAATATATCAGAAATTGAAGAGCAATTTAATACTTTAGAGGTTAATAAGATAAGATATCAGCCATATACATCAAATAATACATAATTACATATACTTCAAGACCTGAAACAAGAAATTATTACCCTAGACCATCACCACCTGATTTACAATACGAAGAAAGACATAATTTAGTTCAATCAAAATATGATGGAACGTCTATATATGAATGGAATATTGATGGGTTATCCGAATACATGATATTAAATATATTACATGAAATGACTATGGCATCTAATGCCTATAAAGTACAGAAAAAATCTGAAGATGCTACGTTTAGACTTTTAGTATCTGGATTCACAGGAACCTTAAAAGGATGGTGGGATTCTTATGTTATTGAAGATCAAAAACAAATTATAAGAAATACTAAAAGGGTTATAATTAAGAAAGAAAATGGTCAACAAATGCAGACTGAAGTTAGTGATTTAGTTAATACATTAATATTTGCTATATTAAAAAATTTTGTAGGAAATCCTGCAGCTTATCAAGAAAGAAATTCAGCTATATTACTTAATTTAACATGTAGAAAACTACAAGATTTTAGATGGTATAAAGATGTATTTTTAGCTAAGGTTATGACTAGACCTGATTGTAATCAAGCTTATTGGAAAGAAAGGTTTATAGCCGGTTTACCAAAATTATTTGCTGAAAGAATAAGAAATAGATTAAATAAGGATTATAATAATATTATACCATGGTTAGATCTAACTTATGGAGAAATTATAAATTGTGTTAATCAAGAAGGTTTAGCTATATGTTCAGATTTAAAATTAAAATCTAAGATAAAGAAAGAAGGTATTAATAATATAAAGGAACTAGGAAACTTTTGTGAACAATATGCTTATGAACCATTAAAATTACCATCAAATAGTTCTAAAAGAAATAAAAAGGATTACAGAATTAGAAAATATAGAAAACTTAATAAAGGATATAAACAATATGAAAACCAATATGAAAAGAGAAATAGATATAAAAGAAGTAAAAACCCCACATTCAACAAGGAAAGAAGATCTAAGGATACAATAATATGTTATAAATGTGAAAAACAAGGACATACATCAAGAAATTGTTATACTAAAAAGAAAATTAATGAGTTAAGTATATCAGATGAACTTAAAAATCAAATTATTAAAATCATGATAAATGAAGATTCAAGTGAATCTAGTATTTCAGACTATGAAGAAGATGATTTAAATATTGTAGAAAATTCATCTACTACTAGTAATGAATCTGAAGAATGTGAATGTATTGGGAATTGTACACGTGATTATAAAGAAGTAAATGTTATAACTAATGAAAGTGAAGATATAAATGTAAAAATATTGTTAGAATTAATGAGTAAAATTGAAGATAAAGAAATAAAACAGGTTTATTTAGATAGATTAAAAGAACAATTAAAAGATAAAAACATTATAAAATCTGTTGAAATTGATAATGTCCAAGAATACAATTTTAATGAAATATGTGTAACACCCCGCCTTATAGACCACAATATTGTCCGCTTTGCCCATAGGATCACGGCTTTGCTTTTGTGGCCCTTATGTGAAGACTTGGAGTGATGCTGGGACATATGTTAACATTCGCCTTATAGACCACAATATTGTCCGCTTTGCCCGTAGGCTCACGGCTTTGCTTTTGTGGCCCTCATGTGAAGACTTCCCGGCAGGTCACCCAAGCCAGTACTACTCTCACAGAGCACGCTTAACCGTATGGGCGATTAACCGTTAGACCACAAAACGCGTTGTTGTCATATAAGGCGAATGTTAACATATGTCCCAGCATCACTCCAAGCCACAGCCGATGTGGGATTAGCCTAGGGTGTTACAATCACCCCCCCCCCCCTTAGGGACTCATCGTCCTCGATAAGGTTTGCCCCACATCTCAAACGGCTTGGAGTGGCTATGATACCACCTGTAACACCCCGCCTTATAGACCACAATATTGTCCGCTTTGCCCGTAGGCTCACGGCTTTGCTTTTGTGGCCCTCATGTGAAGACTTCCCGGCAGGTCACCCAAGCCAGTACTACTCTCACATGAGCACGCTTAACCGTATGGGCGATTAACCGTTAGACCACAAAACGCGTTGTTGTCATATAAGGCGAATGTTAACATATGTCCCAGCATCACTCCAAGCCACAGCCGATGTGGGATTAGCCTAGGGTGTTACAATATGTCAAAGATTTTATAAAGAACCAAAGAAAATAACAATATATGAATTACAAGAAGAACTAAAGACTGTAAAAACAGAAATAACAATATTAAAACAAAAGGTGAAAAATCTTGAAGAAAACAAAAAAGAAAAGAAAAATAAAAATATACAAGAAGAAGGAACTTCAAACAATAATACTGAAACTACAATAAACCATATACAAAGTATTAGTACTCAAAGATGGTATACAAAACTAAATATAGCTATAAATGGAAATTTTAAATTATCTTTAGTAGCTTTATTAGATTCTGGAGCAGATTTAAATTGTATACAAGAAGGATTAGTTCCTACTGAATATTATGAAAAATCCTCACAAAGACTTGGAGCAGCAAATGGTTCTAAGCTAATTATAAGTTATAAATTATCCAATGTACATGTATGCAAAGATAATTATTGTTTTAAAACTCCTCTCATATTAGATAAAAATTTAAGCTCCCAACTTATATTAGGACAACCTTTTTTAACTCAATTATATCTAATTTCTTCTATAAGTGAAAAGGGTCTTTCTACTAAAATATTAGGAAAAGAAATTACATTTGAATTTATAACACCATTGATAACTAGAGAAATAAATCTATTAGAAAATAAACAAAAACATGTCAAATACTTAGTCAATGAAATAAGTAATAAGAGAATAGAAGAACAAGTACAAAGTAGTATTATACAAAATAAAATAAAACAATTAGAAGAAAATTTCAAAAATAATGTATGTGCTACTATACCTAATGCAATCTGGAAAAGAAAACAACATATCGTAAAATTACCATATATTAAAGAATTTAATGAAAAGAATATCCCTACAAAATCAAAATCTATTCATATGTCCCAAGAATTAGAAAAACATTGTAAAAAAGAAATACAAGAATTATTAGATAAAAAAACTCATAAGATCTTCCAAATCACCATGGTCTTGTTCGGCCTTTTATGTCATTAACAATGCTGAAATTGAAAGAGGAGCACCAAGATTAGTTATAAATTATAAACCTTTAAATAAAGTTTTAGAATGGATAAGATACCATATACCAAATAAAAGAGATTTATTAAAGAAGCTATATGATTCAAAAATATTTTCTAAGTTTGATATGAAGTCAGGATTTTGGCAAATTCAAATTAATGAAAAAGATAGATATAAAACAGGATTTAATGTTCCTTTTGGTCATTATGAATGGAATGTTATGCCTTTTGGTTTAAAAAATGCTCAATCAAAATTTCAAAATATAATGAATGATATTATAAACCCTATAAATGATTTTGCTATAGTCTATATTGATGATGTTCTTATATTTTCTAAAAATATAGATCAACATTTTAAACACTTAAATATATTTTATGATATTATATACAAAAATGGATTAGCAGTTTCACCTACTAAAATAAGTTTATTCAAAACAGAAGTAAGATTTTTAGGTCATAATATAATTCAAGGTACTATAAAACCAATAGAAAGAAGTTTAGAATTTTCAAATAAATTTTCAGATGAAATAAAAGATAAAAAACAATTACAAAGATTTTTAGGATGTTTAAACTATATTCATGATTTCTTTAAGGATTTAGGAATTATATGTAAACCACTATATGATAGATTAAAGAAAAATCCTAAACCATGGACTGAAGAACATACTAATATAGTTAAACATATAAAAGAAAAAGTAAAACATTTACCCTGTCTAAATATACCTCATCCTGAAGCAAATCTTATTGTTGAAACTGATGCTAGTGATTTAAGTTATGGTGGTATATTAAAGCAAAGATTAAAAGATAATGATAAAGAACAATTAGTTAGATATTTTTCAGGTTCTTGGAACGATAGTCAAAGAAATTATTCTACTATAAAAAAGGAGATATTAAGCATTGTTCTAAATATCAAAAAATTTGAAGATGATCTGTATATGAAGCCTTTTTTATTAAGAATTGATTGTTTATCAGCAAAACATGTTTTAGAAAAGGATGTAAAAATTTTAATTTCAAAGCAAATTTTTGCAAGATGGCAAGCTATACTATGCAAATTTGATTTTACTATTGAATTCATAAAAGGAGAAAATAATTCTTTACCAGATTTCTTATCAAGAGAATTTTTACAGGGAATATGAATTCAGAAAAGAAAACCATTATACCCAAACCAAAACTCTCATCTCCATCAACCCCTCCATCAATTATATCTCAAATTAGATTCACACAACTTAGTCCATATTCATCTCCATACTATGCCAAAACCAGACCAACATATTCTGCTTTGGTTCATATGAATCAAGGTTCGCCATCAACTACATCTACACCCTCCAAACCAGAAACCCTTACAAATCCTTTTAGACAAGTCATAAAGATTCTTGAACCCATAGAAGAGAAATATTTAAATCAAGGTTTTAAAACCCTCAATGAATTTTTATTTCCCAAAGATGCTCATTTTTATAACAATGATTTCCAAACTCGTGAATATTACGAGTCAATCCTTATTGAAAGTAGATCTGTTGATATACAGCACAATCGTAATGAGAAAAACCCCGATCAAATTGACTTCAGCAAAGTTAGAATAAAAAAGATTTTGTCTATTGAAGATTGGGGAGATAAACCATATATTCATAAAACCCTTTCAAGAAACCCAGAATATCCAGCGTATAATTATTATAATTATATAGAAGCTTGGAATAAAGCATTTTTATTAAAAAACTATAGCCATACTTGGTTTTTTCGTTTCACCGAAGAATTTTCAAATTCCTCAAAGTCATATCCAAAATGGTTTGTCAATTGGTTCAAATATATGGGAAGTATTCCAGAAATATTCCCTCCAAGAATTTTAGGAGGTTATAACAAATATAAAACGATGTTTTCTCAAGAAAATGCTCCGCCTTTTGAGTATACTTTACAATTCTCAATTATATTCAGAATCCCATGGATTATGTCCTTTAATTATAAAAAGCAAGAAGCCAATGGAACTGCTCCACCCTTATATGTCAGAGAATTTTATTGCAAATGGTGGAAACAAACCAATGAAGACCAAGCGGATATTAAAGCAGTTACAACATATCATAGCAGTCTTATAAAGAAGATCCCAAGCCAGTCTATTTCAAAGGCTCCAATAACCGATAAAGACGTTATAAAAAGAATTCAAGCATGTTCATCCGAGGAAGAAATTCAAAGAATATTAAATGAAATCAAGAGATCTCCATCTTCCAGTGAAGAAGTTATACAAGATTCTCAAGACCCATACGAAGATGACTTTTTAGTCTAAAAGAATCAGCCTATTTTCAATAAAAAATAAAGATGTGATTTTAAATATTATCGTTTTATATTCATGACTTCGTAAAGTCCTTCTAGATGATAAAATTATGAAAAGCAGGTCGGTTGGCTATGATTAATGAAAGAATGGCCGACAAAGAATTTTTAGGTAAAAGATAAAGAAGGAAGATTGATTACATATCGATAAAGAAAATGATGAATGAAGACAAGTGTTGGACAACACAAAAGAAAAAATTTATTACTGACAGCTCGCTCCACTATAATTGATAATTTTACTGGCAACTGTCTGTTATCAAGAACATCTACTATAAAATGAGGACTCATATCAGATGGAAGGCATCCTTCTTTTCCCTCTTATGAAAAAACAATCTCTTGTAATATCCACTTCTAAATGTTCAAAAACTTTATATTTTTAAATTATCATATCTCCAAGCAATCTAGCTCAATCCGAATGCATATCAGATCCTTGTAATAATTCAGAAAATATCAATAAAGGTATATTGTTTTAAAATCTCTTTTCAATACTATGTTTTCATATATTATTTTACTTTGCTTCATATATGCTTCCATCTTCAATATTATAATAATTTAAATTACTAAAATTAGCTTTATATTGTTAATAGCTCAAAAATAGCTTTAAAAAAGAAACGATACATATATATATATATATATATATATATATAATATATATATATATATATATATATATATATATATATATATATATATATATATATATATATATATATATATATATACTGTCATCTTCCATATAATAATTAAAATCTTAAACCAATTAAGATCATATTTTTAAATAAAACGATTATGAAATCAAATGGTATCAGAGCCATGTTTTCGTATAGATAATGGTATTGATATCTAAAATGATGAATTTTGCTTGTTTATATCTTGTTAAAATAAAGAAATTGAGTTGTGTATTAAAAGATTATATGGCTGCGTTGGTAACCTCTGTCGATCAGTGGGTTGGAATTAGCCGCAACGATAATGAAAGTAGTAAGACGGCCGTACCACCACGATATGGGGGTGTTCCCGGAGTACATAAATCTTGTTAATCATACACTCTAATTTCTTAAATTTAACAACATAGAAACAAACCCTATTCATTATGAATAAGATATCAAGACTATTATTAAATCGAAAAGGTGGTTTTTCTTCTATTGAAGACGAACAGGATCATAGTAATTCAATAGAAATATCTATATCTAATATAGAAAATAGTTTGCATAATTGGACTATACCTAAACAAAATGTTAAAACTATATATGAAATAGGATATTTTAAATGGTTACAAAGTTATTCTATAAAAACAATAGAGAAAACATTACCTATAGTTCAGAATCAACAAAGTATTAAATTGTTTTCAAAAAGGGCTATTAGAGAACATAGAAGAAATTTAAAAAATTTACATATAGGATTGATACAGATAGCTATAAAACCTTTAACTAGGTTAGGAATTGATGTTCCTACATGTATTATATTAAGAGATGCTAGATTAGAAAATTTTAAGCAATCATTGTTAGCTTTAGCTGAATCTAATATATGCAATGGTCCGATATATTTTAATTGCTATCCAAATTATTCAGTGTCATTATTTGATAGAAATATTTTAGATGTTTTAACTTTAAATATAAAAACAAATAATTTAGAAATAAAGGAAGGATCAGATCCATTAGTATTAATATATATAATATATTATAAAATTATGACTACTACTCTAGAGCCCAAAGCAAAACTCAAATCACCAAAGGATGAAACATTAATATTTGAAGCCAATTTTGAACATTCCAATGTATGTATACCTAAAAGATTAAAATGGGATGAAATAACTAAAAATCAATCATGGAAATTAGAAGAATTAGTTCAACCTAAGCCTTTAAAATTAAATAAAGAAGTGTATAATATTATAGAACATACTGATAGAAATATAGAAATTATTTTTAGAAATAATAATATAGAATCTGGGAGACATTCAACTTATATACCTGAAACCTCTAGTTCTTCTAATTTAGATGAAAAACTATATAATATTAGGAGAACTCAGTCTATGAAATTTAAAGGGGTTGATTTTAGTAGGTCTATACCACAACCTTTATATGAAGAAGATAATAAAAGTGATGATACTTATAACCCAACTAAGTCAGAAGTAGAATACTATAAAGAGGAACAATTATGAGTGATACTAAAATACAAATTAGAAATAATAAAAACAGAGCAATTATTAATTATTTAAAATAATTATTTAAAAAGGAAAAAAGCTATAAGAAATGAAATAAGATTTGTTGAAAAATGGAAAGAAGAATGTCAAGTATATATTAGTTTTGGTACTTTTAGATATTATGATATAAATTGGGGTTTTAAAATATTAAAAGAGAATTTAATAATAAATCATAGTGAAATAAAAGCAACAATATCAGAACTAATTATTTGTTAAATGACTTTGTATCAGTACAAATTAAAAAGGTAAATAAGACATTATCAAGAATCTATTTTAAGAAATACTAATAATATAATATCTCTCAAAGAAGATTTAGAAAATAACTATTTTATAAGCTACCAAGCTCATTTGATATTAATAAAAGAGTTTTCTGAAAACAATATTAGATTAAAAGAAAAATTGAGAAAACTCAAAAGACTTGTGCATTAAAAAAAGGTCAAAAATCTAGTTTTTATTATGGAAATAGATACGTTAAATGTTGAATTCAAAATAGAAATAAAATATTTAAAAAATGAAATGTTTAATGATTATAATAATGAAAAGTTAATTTGGTATTATCTAACCTTTGATAAAAGAGAAAAACTATTACATGAAGTCGAATGACAATTATATATAATTAATAATGAAGAAAATATTCTATTTTTCTCATGGTTTGAATTATATTGTATAGAAAACAAAATAGAATTTCCCTTTAGAGAAAAGATAGAAGTAGCTACTAATATAAATAAAATTTATACAAATTTGAAAACAAATGAAAAGGAAATCGGAATACATCCACCATATAATGATATAATAATTAATAAAGAAAATAAAGATTATGTAGGGATGCCTTTAGCTACAATAAGTGACGATAATAGCAAATCGTTATCAAATATAATTAATCAAAATAACTATATTAATGAAATGTTAAACACTATAGGACAACAGTTAGACATAATAGAAAATAATAATAATAAAGAGGAAGCTAGTACCTCAAAATCAAAAGAAAAAATAGAAGAAAATCCTATATTTATACCATATATTATAGATGAACCAATAAATTTAGGAAAACAAGATATAATATTAAAAGAAATAGAAGAAAGATTATCTAAATTCCATATAAATGGAAAAATTAATGTTATAAATAAGGATACTGACGATAATATATCAGAAATAGAAGAGCAATTTAATATACCTGAGGTAAATAAAATAAGATATAACCCATATACTTCAAATAGTACTTATACTCCAAGAGCAGAAACAAGAAATTACTATCCTAGACCCTCACCACCAAATTTACAATATGAAGAAAGACATACATTACCACAGGCAAAATACGATGGTACATCAATATACGAATGGAATATAGATGGAGCAACAGAATATCATATAATAAATCTATTACATGAAATGACTATGGCATCTAATGCATATAAAGCACAGAAAAATACAGACTCTAAAATCCTTTCTTTAATAGTATCTGGATTCACAGGAACTTTAAAAGGATGGTGGGATAATTGTTTAGATGAAGAAGATAAAGCAACAATACAAAATGCTAAGAAAACTATAATCAAAGAAGAAAATGAAATGCAATTAGAAACTGAAGTAAATGATTCAGTACATACCTTACTATTTGCTATATTAAAAAGTTTTGTAGGAAATCCAAATGCTTATCAAGAAAGAAATTCTACTATATTACTCAATTTAACTTGTAGAAAATTACAAGATTTTAGATGGTATAAAGATGTATTTTTAGCTAAAGTCATGACGAGACCTGATTGTAGTCAGGCTTATTGGAAAGAAAGATTTATAGCAGGTCTACCTAAATTATTTGCAGAAAAAATAAGAAATAGACTAAATAGAGACTATAATAATATAATTCCATGGGAAGATTTAACTTACGGAGAAATAATAAATTATGTAAATCAAGAAGGTTTAGCTATATATTCAGATTTAAAATTAAAATCTAAAATAAAGAAAGAAGGCATCAATAATAGAAGATAATTAGGTCATTTTTGTGAACAATATGGTTATGAGCCATTAAAACTACCATTGAATAATTCTAAAAGAGTTAAAAAGGATTATAGAATCAGAAGATATAGAAAACCTAATAAAAAATATATACAATATGATAACCAATATGAAAAGAAAAATAAATATAAAAGAAATAAGAAATTCTCACATAGTAAAGAAAAGAAATATAAAGATACAATAATACGTTACAAATGTGAAAAACAAGGTCATGCGTCTAGAAACTGTTACATTAAAAAGAAAATAAATGAATTAAGTATATCAGATGAACTTAAAGATCAAATTATTAAGATTATGATAAATGAAGACTCAAGTGATTCTGATATTTTAGATTATGAAGAAGAAGATTTAAATATTGTAGAAAATGATTCTTCTAGTAGTGAATCTGAAGAATGTGAATGTATAGGAAACTGTACATGTGATTATAAAGAAATAAATACTATAACTAATGAAAGCGAAGAGGTAAAAATATTAATGGAATTAATGAGTAAAATCGAGGATAAAGACATAAAACAAGCATATCTAGAAAGATTAAAAGAACAATTAGGAGATAGAAATACTAAAGAAACTATTAAAGTTGATAATATACAAGAATATAGTTTTAACGAAATATGTCAAAGATTTCATAAAGAAACCAAGAAGATAACAATTTCAGATTTACAAGAAGAACTAAAGACAGTAAAATCTGAAATAACGATATTAAAACAAAAGGTTAAAAATTTAGAAGAAAGTAAAAAAGAAAATAAAAAAGACGATAAGAAAGATAATAAGAATAAAAAGAAACATGATGAAGGAACGTCGGAAGAAAATACTAATAAAGAATCTATAATAAATCATATACAAAGCATTAGTACTCAAAGATGGTATACAAAATTAAATATTGTAATTAATGGAGAGTTTAAATTATCATTAATAGCTCTACTTGATTTTGGAGTAGATTTAAATTGTATACAAGAAGGATTAATTCCAACACAATATTACGAAAAATCTTCGCAAAGACTTGGCGTAGCCAATGGGTCTAAATTAAGTATAAGTTATAAATTATCTAATGTACATATATATAAAAATAATTATTGTTTTAAAACACCACTTATATTAGTAAAAAAATTAAGTTCTCAACTTATATTAGGACAACCATTTCTAACTCAATTATATCCTATTTCTGCTATAAGGGAAGACGTTTGGTAGGACTGAATCGCAAAGAATGGAAACGCAACAGAGAATGGAATTGGTGAGAAAGGGAATGACTTTGAAGTCAAGAAGTTGATTCTATTGTTTGGCGTGAGTAGGGAATTGAGCATTGGAATGTGCTCGAGAATTGATTCTTCCGTTTGGTATGACAGATAATCAGTCTTGAGTATGGCCAAGACCTTGCATCTCTGGTCTTCATGGACGTCATGAAGGTACCAAAGGCCAATATAACCGCAAGTAAACCGTTGGTATACAACCAATGAAACTCGTACTCCTCTTTTGCATCGTTTTCTCCTTTTGGTACATGGAACTCACTTATTACCCCCTAAAATATCCAAGGTTGATTATAAATCACTTTGAAAAGAAATGAAAACATGGAAAATGAAAAGAAAAACTAAAAAAATAGTAACAAGTGCATTTGCAAACCTTAACGGCTTCCTGCATAAAAAGTACAGAAATTAACATGCCGAAAAGCTCACCAGCAATCCTTGTGAATCTTGTGATGAGTGTGCAAGCATTGAGTATAGCAAGCACACACAACATCAGAGCGGTCCAAACACATACCCTAATCACATGGAAAATAGGCACATTATATGTACATGAATATTGTACTTCAAACATTAGAAAGTACGCTATATACCATCCGGCCCAAGCTAAAAACAATTCTTTTCCCAACTATGGTCTTTCTTTCGCAAATGTATAGAGGTAATTGTACATTATAACCGTAGGCTCGACAACACCTAATATTAAGAGAGGTTGCCACCAAAGAGTGCGTGAATAATGCCACAGATAGTAGTAGATGTGAGCGTTTCCACTGCACTTAACTGATCATCTGTCATAAACCAAAATACTACCAAGACAAAGAAGCAAAAAATTCTATTAGACAAATACTTTTTAGCACTGGGACGATATCCGTAAAATCCATCATATTAATGCTAAATACTTGTTATACCTGTATTCTTATTCAGCTGCTCACCAAATGCGATGACTGGAAGGGCAGAAGCAAAGAAGATATACCCAAACAGTCTACTTCAATTCTATAGTGCATGGCTAACAGTTCTGCACTCATAGAAAGCCATCTGATCCAGCATAGGGTAGTATTGCAGTCCCAAAACCAGTCCCAACACTGAAGTATTGCAGTCCCAAACCCCAGTCCCAAACACCAGTCCAAAACAGCATGTGAAAATCCCAAAAACTGGACATAATCAGATCCAAGAAAGAAAGCCGGCGCAGGAGTTAAGAATAACTTCTGTTGTGCATAGCTGTCCGACCAATACTCCCTCTGATGCAGTCATGGGGAAAATAGTGCAGCAAGAGACCCAAAGGAATATAGCAGCAACATGTGGGCTCATTGGTTATAGAACACTTTATCATAAAACCAAAATATCATATTGCTAATATAAAGATGAAAATTTCAGCCCCAAAGCAAAATAGCAGGTAACTAAACATGATTATTTTTATAAAAGAAAGGTACACGAGTTAACATGAACCACTTGATTCATTACGCCAAATTCATGAAAAGAGTCATAAACAAAAGAAAATTCCCAACATCAAAATGATTGTACCATACGCCACACGTAAACATGTTCGTGGAATTATTTGCAAGAAATAAAAAAAGCAATCTGAAACCAATTGTAATCAGTAGCAGCTAAACCAAAGAACCATCTTCAAGCATTTGAATGTAGATGATTTTATCTTCTTCCGAACCTTGTAGAAATATACGGGCCTTACTTGCATCACGACCAATGACGTGCATCCCTCTAATACGCTGATGTGCGGTTAGGCCAGGTATATTTTGTATAACTGTGATAACTTCGTCCAACTTATCAGCAACAATTTCCTGATTAGCACTTGCCATAATTTTTTCTCCTAACCCACCAATAGAGTGTTCGATTTGATATGTCAAGTCTTTAGAACAATCCTTGAAAGTCTCGATGAACTCAGCACTCTTTCCTCTTTTACGTTTATTAGATTCACTAGGCATAGGACTGTCTATATCAACTTCAATGGGTGACATAGGTGTCTCTTGTACAACTTCATCATCTCCAAGATCAATGGCTCGAGAACCTGTAGCTCTATCCTTACCGAAGATGGTACAAAGCTTTTCGTAGAATGGTAATGGCTTGCCTTTAAAATTGGCAGCACCTTTATGAGTCTGAAATTTAAAACAGCTTACACAACTTATTTTAATTACATAATAATAATAATAATAATAATAATAATGAGACACAAAAAGTAATACCTTGCAGTACTCAGTCCACACTCTGTCTTCTGCATCAACACAACAAGTATCAGAATCCCACTTGAAGCTGAAACCACTCGTATCAGTGCCGAGTAACATATCATGCACAATGCTAAAATTTGACTTTAATGTCTTGAGCCTTGACTTGATATGAGGCTCCGCTTTCAATCCCGAGTTTGGAAGACTTACATCCAACAATTGTTGCACCGCCTTAAAATATCCGGGTTTGAAACCATTATCAGCACCTGAATACTTACCGGATACATGCAACTCCATCAATGCATCAATCAACTTTTCATCTTCATTTGATGTCCATCCTCTCTTGTTTTTACCAGGACCTTTAGGAGCACTTGATTCCGCCATGCCTAAGTTAACATTAAGCCAAAAATATATTGAATAAAGCCTGATTATGCGCTTATAAACATATTACCAAATATTGCAAGTTCAACAAATATCATTATTAGTAATGAACCCTGAATACATATTGCAAGTTCAACAAAAGAAAACACAGGTTACTAATGAACCATGAACACATTTGGTCTCTAATATTGCAGGCATATAAATATCAAGATTGGTGTGCACGTCTTGCATTCCACTCATTAAACATTTCATTGGCAAGATTATCTCTACGGTCACTCCATCCTTGTGATGCCTCCACGGTGTTAATAACATTATCATGATCATTTGCAGGTTGTGTATGATTGTTTGCTACATCATTATCAATTGGGTCCTCGCTCATTGTTGCACGAATAAAATTATGCATTAAACAACAAGCAATTATAATCCGTGACATCGAATCTAGCGGATGGTACGAAACATCGCGTAAAATGGCCCATCTAGCCTTAATCAAGCCAAAACATCTCTCAATACAATTCCTTGCTGATGAGTGCCGCATGTTATATAACTCTTTCGGGGTTGTAGGTGGACGATTCCAATCATTAAGATGGTAACGTTGACCACGGTAAGGGCTTAAAAACCCTTCACCGTTCATATATCCAGCATCACAAAGGTAGTATGTGCCTATTGATTACAAATATTTAACTTTTAGCTAACTGTTATGAATAACTATATGTAATTATGATATACAAATGTTTGATAGATAACATACTGTACCATGTGTTACTTTAAGACCATTTGGCCTACTAATAGCATCTCGAAGCACTCGACTATCGGCTACCGAACCCTCCCATCCCGCCAACACATATATGAACTCAAGGTTTCTTGTACAAACACCAAGAACATTGGTACAAATCTCACCCTTTCGGGTGCGATATGGTTTTCGGTCACTAGCAGGGACCCTAACTTTAATATAAGTTCCATCTAATGCTCCTAAACAACCCTTCACATATAAAAATATAGTGTTAGCTTGTTAATGAGATCCATATTATTATGAAACAGAGGTATAGTTCACTAACCTTAAACCATCTCCACCTCTCATCTAATTCATTATCCGGCACTGGCACGGGTGTTTTGTAAAACTCTTTATGTAGTCGACATACCGCATTTAAGACTAACTTGAAATACCGACTAATTGTTTCACCCGACCTTTGGAACCTATTAACTATTATACGATTTTTCTCATTATGTGCAAGCGTGTGCAAGAACATAGCAACTTGTTCATCGACATTCATGTGTTTACTACAGCTTAACCCTCCTTTAGTTTCAAGAATGTCACATAATGTCGTAAACGCATATCTATTCATTCTTACATTTACCACACTGGTAGTGTCACTTTCATATACCATCCTTCTCATATTTTGACATCTATTGTAATAACTTGTAAAATATTTTTTTCGCAATGTTCTAGACTCAATAACATGATTCATAGCAACACCGCATAGCATAAACCAACGCATCACAAAGAACATTGTATGAGCTGCTCCTAATGTGGCCATCATTGTCGCTTTTCTACTTTTGATTCTCCGTTGGGACAAAGATGTTATCGGCATCTACAAAGTATGTTACTTTAGAAATAGAATATATTGATTATCAGTAGGATTGGGATAAAAAAAAATGCTATAAAGATGAACAAATTTTCATCAAGATGACAGTGGTAAATAAAATCATATATTCAAAACAATTTTGCTAACAATACACTTAATTAAAACAAACATGTTATATCGAATCTCTCACTATATCATACTATACCAAACAACACAACTATTTTTAATTAAACAAATAAACTTATGAAAATGAAGGCACACCATCGTTTTAAGTGATTTAAGCTAAAATAGCATTGTATTTATGACAAAGTAAAACTTGAAAAGAAGTTATAGTGAGATTTACCTTTGTTGGGATGAAGAACAAATAAAAAATTGGGATTCAGAAATTATGCAGGGTTTAGAATGAGGAGCCTTCATTATTTATCTGTGATTTGGGCACTGATGCGTGGTTTTGTAACCTTACAACAGGTTTTACCTCTCGAGGGATCTCAAGAGGCTTACAACCCCACCAGGCAGTGTACCTGACCGATGTAGTATAGTGTAGTGGTAAGTACGGGGGATTGATCGTTCTCCACAGGGAATAGTGTTCGTTAGGTATGAAAGGCTACTCTAATTAGGTCTAAGGGTTGAGGAAGATTCTTTTTTATGTTTTTATAATTTTATGAAAGCAAGTAAAATCTCGGGTTTGAAGGAGTGGGCGGAATTAGTTGCTAGTCAACTAACCCAAATTACTACGAATGCAAATAAAATAAATAACTGAAAATAAAATGTGGTGAGAAACTTATGTGTAGAGAAATGTGTTTACTTAGATTTCCTTACTCCCTAACTATCTTTTACCGGTTAATTAGTGTGTATTAGTTGCGTGGATGACGGGTGTATTCCTTAATACCATTCGTGGGGTGGCGTACTTACTTCCCCAACTCTACAAGCTCCTACTTCACTCCTATGTCGAGCCGGCTAGGAAGCTCCTAACATGGGATCACTAGAATTCGCTTGTGCATTAAATACAACCATAAAAACCTTTAGTACGCATTTGGTTCATGTTTCTTAAGACGTTCAAGCAAGTTACCGAATAGGAAGTTAGCCAGTTTTCTTAAGCCTAACATAGATAAACAATCATCCAATACAACTAATAACACACTAACAACCAATAATCAATAGCTAGGTTTCATTAGATCTAAGCAAACACAAGATAAATTTAGCCTAACATGTTAAACAAAAGACAAGAATAAGATAGAATCAAACAACACATAGACATATTGAATGATTAATTGATAACTTATCTTTCAATGAAACATGGAAGATCTCAAGGCAAAAAGCCCTGAAAAAGTAGCTAAATTCGTCTTAGGGTTTTCTCCCAAAATTCCACACACTAAGCTCTCTCTTTAATGACAAAAAATTAGAAAACTATATATAGATTTTTGGATCTGACGGCGTCACCTTATGGAGTGTGACGCCGTCACCTCGCCGCTTTTAGGGTTCCCGGATGACCTTCTTGACGCCGTCTCTCTTTAGCTCTTCAAAAATCCATTCTGGCTTATCAAGGCTTGACGCCGTCGAACCATGAACGTGACGCCGTCCCCTTATGATTTAAGCCGTGACGCCCTCGATCAAGTTAAAGCGTGACGCCGTCAGAATTCACATGCTATTTTCACTGGCCCGTCATGAGTAAATTTCACGTCCAACTTTTCTTGCCAAGGCATGACGCCGTCCAGAGTAAAGTCTGACGCCGTCAAGAGTAACTTTTAGCCGATTTTTGAGACTTTGCCGTTTTCTTCACTTTAATGCTCCAAAAACGTCCAAAATGCCTCCTTTTCCAGATTTCTCCTCAAAAGTACCTAAAATGACAAAAGGAACGATTTAGGGCAATATTTGATCAAATAAATACGATTTAAGGCTTAAATGACCCCTTAAAAGCGGTACACTTTTCGCTTCATCAAATACCCTTACACTTGAGATTTGCTTGTCCTCAAGCAAATGTGCTTTTATTCTAATCAAAATACAAGTTAGGGGTCATTTAATGCTAACATAAAAGTAATTACAACAAATAATCGTTCCACTTCAATCATAATAAGCACGGAGATTACATACTAGCACCTCACAAGTAGTGTTTAGATACTCACATCTCTCAAGTGTCATCAAAATAAATCTCATAAATGAAAACGGATAATATCTCTCACTACCTGTCATAGCAAATAGATTACCATAGGCTTGGGAAAGGATCGAAAACCTCCTCCACTAGGCGTAAGCACCTAAGATAAACTATCAAAGAGGGCTTTTAAATGGGTTATAACGTCAGGTGTAGGGAAAAGGAAAAACACGGTTTTGTTGGATAAAGGATATTTTACTGGTGGCGAGTTAAAAATCTTGATCAATTACATGTACTATACAATGTTGCTAAGCCAAGACTAGACTCGATCTTAAGCTAGAAACGAAATAACAAAATAACAAAAATATAAAACAAACATAAAATGAAACGGGATGGTAGTCCGTATGTTTTTTCTACTTTTCTTTTTCTCATTTTTTTTTTTTTTTTTTTTTTTTTTTTTTTTTTTTTTTTTTTTGCATACACTTTTACCCTACCATCCAAAATAATACATCATAGGGGCATTGCATCCCCCTTACACTTGAACTTTTACATAACTTTACAAATAACTATTCTAATGACTCGAATTAAGAAAATTGAAAAACTTGGAGTACTTTTTAAAATATTTAGCACATATGGGGGTAATAAATGATGTTCTTCCCCATTACTCCATTATACTAGTACTTTACCCATGAGTCCCAATCGTCCCAAAACAATATGTACAAGGATATGACTCGACTTAGCAACCATGTAATCAATTAGATAATTAACTTGGGGTTTAAACAAATGTTGTCACAATAATGCACTAAAGATGAGTGCATACAAGGTAGGCTAAGGCGATTTGGGTGTACATTTTAGTGGGGTGTAACAAATTCTTCCTTTAAGTAAAATGCTTAAAGGTCGAAACGAAAAGATAGGCTCTGAGGGGTGTACTAGGGGTATCGTGTACTAAAAATGAGTACAACGCAAAGGGTGTGGGAGAATTACTTGACCAATGTAGCCAATGTAATTATAACAAAAACACAGGTGTAAAACAATGGGTTAATCCTAATGCCTCTTATCATGTAGTAAATCTAACTACACGAATGTAGTCTCACTTGTGGCCTTGGAATGGTCCTAACGCAAGTTCTAGAATCTAAGTGCTACCGGTACACACATCATAGCATAAATGCTTTTCCTACCAATTCTAGGGGCGAACCTCACTTATTTGGGGTGGAAAATTTTTTAGTGGTACGGCTTTTGTGCTAGTTATATAACTCCTATCCGTGAGACGCTCATTAAGATCAAAGTTTCACTCCTATATGTTGTAAAAAAATTTAAATTTGTCACTAAAATTACCCTAACAAGTATTTATCTTAGTTTTATTACACATCTACTATCAAACAAACAAAAATCAAGCGTAATTGTATTCTCAAAAATCGTACTTTTACCCTCCCCTTACACTTAAGATGAACATTGTCCCCAATGTTCAAGTAACAAGATGTAAAAGAAAAAAGTAAAAGAATGAAATCAAATACTCCCCTGATTCGCTCGGTGGATAATGAAATTACACGGTTAAATCTTCCTCCAAAGAGAATGTTGAAACTCCATGACTAATGCATCGCCATAAGCTTGATTCCAAAAACATCTCCTTGTCCAAAATAACCTGTTAAACCTGAGAAAACAAACACGAAAACCTGCATAACATCGGCGGGATAAAATCTATATATAAGGATATAATGCTTGTGGAATGATAATTTTGCAGATTCCTGGAGATTATAAGTTGGAGATTTTAATAAAAACTTTTCTAAAAACAAAACTTTCAAAAATTTCTGAAAATTAAATCTGACGCCGTCAGGTTATAAACCCTGACGCCGTCAGAAATGACCTGACAAAAATTTTCATTTTAAGTTTCCGGAAAATTTCTGGAAAAACCTTTACCTTACTTCCTGGAAATCCTGCAAAGCATCATTATGACTCGATACAAGCATTTGACTCAAACAAATACGAATATGTATGCTAATTTATTATTATTACGATTCATGTTCATTTGTGTTCTAATAAACCGATTTAGATTTCCCTTACACTTATCTTTTGCAAAATACCTTTATATGTAGTTAAGACGAAGTTAAAAAACAAAATAAAGCATTTTCACAAATTACTTTTGAACATGAATCAATACTAATAAAAATTAAACACACATACGGAAACAAATAAAAACAAACAAACAAATAAATAAACACACAAAGCAAATAAAACAAATAAAGCTTGGGTTGCCTCCCAAGAAGCGCTTTTCTTTATTAACGAGTCTTGTAGCTAGACTCAAAGTCACGTACATTACGTGACTCCATCATTCATAATGACGTATCCCTGATAGATATGATCCTTGCTATCAGGGTGGTGGTGTCTCAATCGCTCGACATTCGCAGTTACTTCACCTCCTCCTTTGCTGGTCAAGCTTACTATCCCATCTTGGTGTAAACTTTTAATTGTGAATGGTCCGTACCACCAGGGACTTAGTTCATCGGTAGGTGCTTCTGTTTCTGAATGCCTTAGGAGCACTGAGTCTCCTTTTGTAAATTCAACGGGGTTATTGGGTTGCTCATCAGCCTCAATATAATCGTTATTTCCATCCTTACATTCTCTAATCTCATTTTCCATATAACTCTTAATCCTTGCCTCCCATGCAAGAATTTTCTCTCGAACATTACCACGGACTATATTAGTGTTAGCCTCCATCTTCTTCTGCAGAGCAACATCTCGTATATGTCGTGGGATCGTTGGGAAGTTTACTGTTTTCTTCCCCTTCTTCATTTGGATGGTGCTATTTTCGTAATTGATTTGTGCTCTAGTGGTAGCGAGAAAGGGTGCCCCAAGGATTATTGGCATATTCATATCATTTCTCTCAATGATCATGAAGTCGACCGGATACAGGAATCCGGCAACGTTGACCAGCACATCTTCTGCAATTCCTAACGGATACTCATAAGAATGCTTTGCAAAGGAGAGTTTAGTATGGGTGATGGATGGCAACTCATCGGTTAACTGAACATAAACGGATAAAGGCATCAAATTTACGTCGGAACCTTGGTCAGCTATCGCATCCAGATACTTGTGTTTTCCAATGCTGCATGGTATTTCAAAGACCCCGTAGAATTTCTGCTTTTCCACTAACTTTTGTCCTATGAGGCATTCATACAATTGCCCACCGGGTAATATGTCAGATTTATCATCCGGTTCCACCTTCTCGGACTTCTTGTTGGGTAGATGAATACGTCGATAGTTTCTCACCCAATCGTTTATGGTCTCCTTGTTTATTTCGTGCTTCAAGTAATGCTTCACTTGTTGTGACACTGGCGGTTCAACCAATTGGCGCTCCTCAGAGGGCGCCTCCTCTCCCTTGTCGGAATCGCATTTGTACGCATTGGTGTTTCCATTATTAAGTGGGATGAGGTCAATTTTGTTAACTTCCATAGTTATGGATTTCCCTCTTCCATCATTTCCGCCCTCTTGGACGACGGAGGTGGCCTTGACAAATTTAGTGTTAGGAACATCAGCGTCATTCCTCACCAATACTTTTTCAGGGGATTTTGTATTTGTGTATTCTTTCAAAAGATTCATCATCTCCGCCATCTTCTCTTCCATTTCCTCCTTTTGTTTGTAGACGGCTTCCTTAAATTTTGCCAACCGTTCGGAGTGTTTTGACATGTACTCTCTCATTCGAGCTTCGAATGTTGGACTAAGTTCCTGAGGTGGTGAGTTGGGTGGAGCGTGCTTATGGAAGGGTTTAGTATTTTCCCTATGGGGTGATTCGGACAATGGTATTTGCTTAACGCTTAAGACTGAGTTAATTGTTGCTTTTTGTGGACTTAAGGGTCTCTTTTGCTTTTCCATAAGATATGCAACCCTTTTCTCAAGTTCACTAACGCTTTCCTCAGTGATTTGATTGGCTGTATCGGGCGATGAATATGTCTTGACTGCCGAGCGCACGTCGTGGGAGACTTGCCACAATTCATCATCGTCGGATGCAAGCTCATCAATGATCTCCCATGATTCCTCGGCGCTTTTGTCGCGCAATCTGCCCCCGGCGGCTCGATCGATGGCACGCTTGGTGTGGTAATCAACATGGTCATAGAAGATTTGGATTTGAAGCCATAGATTTATGCCATGGTGAGGGACTTTTTGAAGTAAGTCCTTGAATCGAATCCATGCCCCGTAGAGGGTTTCGCCTCGACGTTGTTCAAACATCAAGATATCCTTCCTTAGCTTGGTAGTTCTCCCCGGTGGGAAAAACTGAGCAAGGAAACGAGTGGTGAGATCATCCCAAGAGGTGATGGATCCTGCGGGTTGACGTTCTAGCCACTGACTAGCTTGGTCCCGCAGAGAGAATTGAAAGAGACGCAATCGGGTCGTCTCTCGAGTGGCAACATCAAGGTCTATAGAATCAACGATTTTAAGAAAGTCCTTGAGATGTTGATTAGGATCTTCAGAACGAAGTCCATGGAATGCGCATCCGCTTTGCACCAACCGGATGGTGTTGGATCGCAAGGGTGTGATATTGGCTCCTTGAGTGAGCTCAATGGTGTTTCGATAGCCATGGTGGCTAGGACGGGAATACTCTCCTAAAGTACGGGCTCTAGGAGGTGGTGGTGGTTGTTGTGGTGGTGGGTTGTGTGGGTTAAGGATATTACCATCTTCCATGATGTCGGACGGTAATGGTTACGAACAAAGACACGAAGAAAATAGATAGACTAAAGAAATCCTAGAAAAATAAAATAAAAATCTCACTAGAAAGGAATCTAGTGAGTAGACCTAGTAGAAATAAAAATTCAACCTAAACAATAACTATTCCCCGGCAGCGGCGCCAAAAACTTGATGCGTGGTTTTGTAACCTTACAACAGGTTTTACCTCTCGAGGGATCTCAAGAGGCTTACAACCCCACCAGGCAGTGTACCTGACCGATGTAGTATAGTGTAGTGGTAAGTACGGGGGATTGATCGTTCTCCACAGGGAATAGTGTTCGTTAGGTATGAAAGGCTACTCTAATTAGGTCTAAGGGTTGAGGAAGATTCCTTTTTATGTTTTTATAATTTTATGAAAGCAAGTAAAATCTCGGGTTTGAAGGAGTGGGCGGAATTAGTTGCTAGTCAACTAACCCAAATTACTACGAATGCAAATAAAATAAATAACTGAAAATAAAATGTGGTGAGAAACTTATGTGTAGAGAAATGTGTTTACTTAGATTTCCTTACTCCCTAACTATCTTTTACCGGTTAATTAGTGTGTATTAGTTGCGTGGATGACGGGTGTATTCCTTAATACCATTCGTGGGGTGACGTACTTACTTCCCCAACTCTACAAGCTCCTACTTCACTCCTATGTCGAGCCGGCTAGGAAGCTCCTAACATGGGATCACTAGAATTCGCTTGTGCATTAAATACAACCATAAAAACCTTTAGTACGCATTTGGTTCATGTTTCTTAAGACGTTCAAGCAAGTTACCGAATAGGAAGTTAGCCAGTTTTCTTAAGCCTAACATAGATAAACAATCATCCAATACAACTAATAACACACTAACAACCAATAATCAATAGCTAGGTTTCATTAGATCTAAGCAAACACAAGATAAATTTAGCCTAACATGTTAAACAAAAGACAAGAATAAGATAGAATCAAACAACACATAGACATATTGAATGATTAATTGATAACTTATCTTTCAATGAAACATGGAAGATCTCAAGGCAAAAAGTCCTGAAAAAGTAGCTAAATTCGTCTTAGGGTTTTCTCCCAAAATTCCACACACTAAGCTCTCTCTTTAATGACAAAAAATTAGAAAACTATATATAGATTTTTGGATCTGACGGCGTCACCTTATGGAGTGTGACGCCGTCACCTCGCCGCTTTTAGGGTTCCCGGATGACCTTCTTGACGCCGTCCCTCTTTAGCTCTTCAAAAATCCATTCTGGCTTATCAAGGCTTGACGCCGTCGAACCATGAACGTGACGCCGTCCCCTTATGATTTAAGCCGTGACGCCCTCGATCAAGTTAAAGCGTGACGCCGTCAGAATTCACATGCTATTTTCACTGGCCCGTCATGAGTAAATTTCACGTCCAACTTTTCTTGCCAAGGCATGACGCCGTCCAGAGTAAAGTCTGACGCCGTCAAGAGTAACTTTTAGCCGATTTTTGAGACTTTGCCGTTTTCTTCACTTTAATGCTCCAAAAACGTCCAAAATGCCTCCTTTTCCAGATTTCTCCTCAAAAGTACCTAAAATGACAAAAGGAACGATTTAGGGCAATATTTGATCAAATAAATACGATTTAAGGCTTAAATGACCCCTTAAAAGCGGTACACTTTTCGCTTCATCAGGCGCTTTAATGTCCCGCTTTTTTTTGGTGAGGATCCCTGAATCATCGAGAATGATTTGGGAGAATAAGAAGCATTAAAATGTTCAATTCCCCCAATTCTTGACTTTTTTAGAAGAATAATATTTAGGAAAGGAGAATCAATTTATAATCTCCGATTTTCATTCTTTTGTCCAACAAACACGGGATATTATTCTCCACCTTTTTCTCATCTTTCCATTCCACCCTACCAAACATATCCTATTTCTGCTCTAAGTGAAAAGGGTCTTACTACAAAAATATTAGAAAAAGAAATTACATTCGAATTTGTTTCTCCACTTATAACTAGAGAAATAAATCTATTAGAAAATAAAAAGAAACATGTTAAATATTTAGTAAATGAAGTAAGTAATAAAAGAATTGAAGAACAACTACAAAATCGTATTTTACAAAATAAAATAAAACAATTAGAAGCGAAATTTAAGAATAATGTATGTGCTACTATACCAAATGCATTTTGGAAAAGAAAGCAACATATTGTTGAATTACCATATATTAAAGAATTTAATGAAAAAGATATTCCTACGAAATCAAAGTCTATACACATGTCTCAAGAATTAGAACAACATTGTAAAAAAGAAATACAAGAATTATTAGATAAAAAAACTAATAAGACCTTCAAAATCTCCATGGTCTTGTTCGGCCTTTTATGTTATTAACAATGCTGAAATAGAAAGAGGAGCACCAAGATTAGTAATAAATTATAAACCTTTGAATAAAGTTTTAGAATGGATAAGATATCCTATACCAAATAAGAGGGATTTATTAAAGAAGCTATATGATTAAAAAAATATTTTCAAAACTTGATATGAAGTCAGGATTTTGGCAAATACAAATTTAAGAAAAAGATAGGTATAAAACAGGATTAAATGTACCTTTTGGGCATTACGAATGTAATGTTATGCCATTCGGATTAAAAAATGCACCTTCAGAATTTCAAAATATTATGAATGATATCATAAATCTTATAAATAATTTTGCTATTGTTTATATAGATGATGTTCTTATATTTTCTAAAAATATAGATCAACACTTTAAGCATTTAAATATATTTTATAACATCACATATAAAAATGGATTAGCAGTCTCTCCTACAAAGATAAGTCTATTTAAAATAAAGGTGAGATTTTTAGGACATAATATACTTCAAGGGACTATAAAGCCTATAGAAAGAAGCCTAGAATTTTCAAATAAATTTTCAGATGAAATTAAAGATAAAAAACAATTACAAAGATTTTTAGGATGCCTAAACTATATTCATGATTTCTTCAAGGATTTGGGAATTATATGTAAGCCACTATATGATAGATTAAAAAAGAATCCTAAACCATGGACTGAAGAACATACAAATATAGTTAAACATATAAAAGAAAAAATAAAACATTTATCATGTTTAAATATACCTCATCCTGAAGCAAGTCTTATAGTTGAAACTGATGCTAGTGATTTAGGTTATGGAGGAATATTAAATCAAAGATTAAAAAATGATTCCAATGAACAATTAGTCAGATATTTTTCAAGTTCTTGGAATGATACACAAAGAAATTATTCTACTATAAAAAAGGAAATATTAAGCATAGTTTTAAATATTAAAAAGTTTGAAGATGATTTGTATATGAAGCCTTTTTTTATTACGAATTGATTGTTTATCAGCAAAATATGTTTTGGAAAAAGATGTAAAAATTTGATTTCTAAACAAGTTTTTGCAAGATGGCAACATATATTAAGTAATTTTGATTTTACAATTGAATTTATAAAAGGAGAAAATAATTCCTTACCAGATTTCTTATCAAGAGAATTTTTACAGGGACTATGAGTTCAGAAAAGAAAATCACTATACCAAAACCAAAACTTCCATCTCCAACTACCTCTCCATCAGCTATATCTCATAATAGATTTTCACCACTCAGCCCATATTCATCGCCATATTATGCTAGACCTAGACCCACATATTCATGTTTAGCCCATATATCTCAAGGTTCACCATCAACTATATCTTCATCATCCAACACCTCCAAACCAGAAACAAAAACAAACCCCTATAGACAAATTATAAAAATCCTCGAGCCAATTGAAGAACAGAAATTGAATCAAGGCTTTAAAACCCTGAATGAATTTTTATTTCCCAAAAACGCTCATTTTTATAACAATGATTATCAAACTCGTGAATATTATGAAGCAATCCTTATAGAAAGCAGATCCGTTGATATACGTCATACTTACAATACAGAAAATCGTGATCAAATTGACTTTAGTAAAGTCAGAATTATGAAAGTTCTATCCATAGAAGATTGGGGAAACAAGCCCTATACAAATAAAGTTCTTGCTAGAAACCCAGAATATCCAGCTTATAATTATTATGATTATCAAAAAGCTTGGTCAAAAGCATTTTTGCTCAAAAATTATAGTCATACTTGGTTCTTTCGATTCACTGGAGAATTTTCAAATAATTGTTCAAATAATTATCCAAGATGGTTTGTTAATTGGTTCAAGTATATGGGAAGTATTCCAGAAATATTTCCTCCAAAGGTCCTAGAAGGATATAATAAATATAAGTCAATGTTTTCTCAAGAAAGTGCACCTCCTTTTGAGTATACTTTGCAGTTTTCAATCATATTCAGAGTCCCATGGATTATGTCGTTTAATTATAAAAAACAAGAAGCCAATGGTACAACACCACCCTTATACATTAGAGAATTTTATGCAAAATGGTGGCAACCCGTCAAAGAAGAGCAAGCAGATATAAAAGCAGTTACAGCATACTACAACAGTTTGATAAAGAAGTCTCCAAGTCCGTCCATATCGAAAGCTCTTATAACCGATAAAGATGCAATAAAAAGAATTCAAGCATGTACTTCTGATGAAGAAATTCAAAGGATATTAAATGAAATCAAGAGATCTCCATCCTCCAATGAAGAAGTTATTCAAGATTCCCAAGACACATATGAAGATGAATTTTTAAGTTAAAAGCCTATATTCATAAAGTAAATAAAGATAAAATGTAGTTCATAAAACATCGTTAGTTTATATTCAAAATTGCATAGATAACATGATTGATCAAAAGAAGATGGCCGACAAAGAAAAGAAAAAGCTTACAATTCAATGAATGATGATTGAAAGAAGACAAATAAAGAAAAGAAGATATCCATAATTACAAGACGATAAAAGAAAAAGATGAATGAAGACATGAGTTGGACAGCTCAAAAGGAAGAATAATTGAAGACAGCTCACTCCTCTATAATTGATAATATTACTGGCAAATGCCCGTTATCAAGAACCGGCTACCGGCAAATTGTGGCCATAAAAGAAACGCTCATATCAAATGGAAGACACACTTCCTTTTATGAAAAAACCTCAATCTCTTGTATTATCAACTTCACAATGTTCCAAAACCTTAGATGTCCAAATAGTTATATCTCCAAGTTCTATAGTTCAGTCTGATTGTATATCACAAGATCCCTGTATAAATTCAAAAGTTATCAATAACGGTATTTTATTTTAAAATCACTTTCAATACATATATATATATATATATATATAACCGTTATATTGGTCATTATATATTTAATAGTTTGGGTGTGGTTTTGTTTCCGTCAAGTCCGCCCATATTTGGGCGAAAATTTTTTAAATAAAAATGTTAAGAATCTTCATGTCATTTCTTTTCGGTTTTCTTTCCTGTTTGTTCAAGAAGAACTCAAGAACAAAATAAGTTTTTAATTTCCTATCATTTCATTTCCTTTCCTTCTAAAAGGAACTTGAGAACGGAGTGTAAAGTTCACAAGTTTATAAATTCAAAATGAACTTACAAAGTTTTCCAATTATAGGTAACAAGGTGGGTATACTACACATCTGACCATTCTAACTTCAAATTGGTTTTTTATCACCAATTTCTCCACTTGTTATCGGCGAATTCAAAATATTACCGGTTAATTCAAAAAATTAAATGACATGTCATTTTTATATGACTCGAATGTCCAATTCAGTAGTTTGTGAGTGATAACATCAAATGTATGTATGCTATATTTACCTATCATTTATCCCACAATTATTGCTCATTTATTATATGTTTATATCTGAATTGATGCTTAATTCATTACTTCAATAATTTTCAGTATTTATGCAGCAATGTCGATAAAGACACGAAAAACAACGAGATTTGGAGCATAAACGAAGAATTTGTATGCAATATGTGAAGAGCATACGGCGTATCCACTTCTCGAGATACGTCATATCAACATCTGGAGGAATTCACTAAGTATTGGTGAATTAGAAGACATACGTCATATTAAACTCTGGCAATACGCCGTATTTGACCCTTTGCAGTCAAAGCTCAAGTCAATCGTTGAAGGCATACAGCGTATGAAACTCTAACCATAAGCCGTATTAAAGATCTTATCCCCAAGTTCAACCTGTCAAGATTCGTGAAGAATACGGCGTATCACTCTTCAACAATACGCCATATTTAAAGATAAGCACGTATATGCTGGGAATATTCTTTCTTATTCCCTACTCAAGAAATCCTGGATACGCCGTATCACACCCCTATATGCCGTATCAGTGCCCTGGACAAAACACTATAAATAGAACCCTCACATACGTGTTTTATATACGATTTCGCACCACCACAGCCGAGTTCCAGCCTCTTTGCACCAAGAAATCAGTCCTACAAGCTAGTAGATCAAGTGGAGAAGGTTCATTATCATCATACTAAGATTGTTCAATCGGTTTGCACGTCAATTACATCATAATCGTTTGTAATCTATTTTGTATTTGCTACCTACATTATGGGCTAACACCCTTGGGTGTTAGCCATGTTATGACTATTTTGTTTATTTTATTTAAGATTTGATGCATTTTATTGGATAATTTATGTTTTTACCATTTAAATAGTACACTCGTTTACTTGTTTAGCATTTAATGTTTATTGTCTAGATCATTATAGTGTAGCTCTTTAGCTTTGTAGCTCTTTAGCTATGTAGTTGGTCCGTATCACTATTGTCAGTATACATGAGATGGGGAAAAAAGCCACAATTGTGTGTGGTCGATTTTAGGACTCGAAGAGTGGGAACCCAAGGTTAGACGGATAATGCGAAAACACTTAAGTTAGTATAGTGCTCTTCAATAAAGTGACCACGTGGGAAGAGTTGGTTTCTCCAGGACCAATGGGTTACAGCAGGTAAATCACATAGATTAGTTGACACCACTTGTTGCATATTTGTAACTGATTAGACCGATAAATTGCTTCAGAGATATAGGTTGCATGCATAGGACTAGGTAACCGAGAAATCTGGCCTAGTTAACTTAGATAGAAATGCTTGTCTATGAGTTTCTGATGTCACCAATACTTTACATTAAATCATTGCACAAATTAGATAATAACTAATAACTTAGTAGAAGTAACATGGCTAACACTTCATTCTCTTTATTGATTACAACATTAGAACAATTAGTAGTTTAATTAGTTTAATTTACTTTTCTTGTTTAGTAGTTTAATTAGTCTCAAAATACAAAACCCCTTTTAAAAGCTATAAAATTCACTAGGTTAGTATAGACAACATCTACTCATGGGAACGACTAGTACTTATCCAACTAGCCACATTGATCGGGTACACTGCCCGTTAATGTTTGTCTATAGCTAAGTTCGGCAAAATATAAATTTAAAACTTGTAAAATAAATAGACTATAAATGACACATCAAGTTTTTGGCACCACTGCCGGCGACTAGTTTAGCTTTAGTTAATTTAATGAGTTTTTTTATTTTTATTAGTATAATTGCATTTTGTTTGTGTAACACCCCCGTTTTCGATATTCGCAGCGGAAGTATAAGTTGGGGTGTTACTTCACGGTTCATAGTCATGAGAATAGAAACGACTCAAAAATAGACGTTTTAAATAAAATTGTTATCATTCATTTATTAAATCAGAGTTTACATATAGAGGTCCCAGCGGGAGGTGTCGAAATACGTTATAAATGATACATTTTTCATTTGAATGATAACAAAACGGACACTCTTTTAAAAGAAAGTCCACCGCCACTCCGTGCGAAATCGTACTTCTAGTTACCTGAGATAAACATGCTTAAAAAGTCAACACAAAGGTTGAGTGAATTCATAGCGTTTAACGTTAAGTAATCGATTTGAACACAAGCTAAATAGAACGTAAATAGGTAATATTGCAGTTCGTTATATATTGCTCTAAGTCTCATGAATCGCAAAACGTTAACACGATGGACATCATAGTTATAAGCTATGATGTAAATCACTACATAATTAAATGTAGCAATTATGCCCTCGAGTAGGAGTCTGCCTGAAACTCTTTATTAAACGATTTCAAATAAAATGCATTGGGTCACTTATCCAGCAACACAAAGGGATTGTCAATCCAATAGATCTATTCATTATATTCGCGCTCACTCGGAAGTGATTAATGGTTCATGACAGAGGGTCTTTAAATAGGCAACAGTTAAACTTATGCAATATAAATCAGGAAAGCATACAGAAAAATACTTGTGTTCGGTTTAGTAGCATGTATCTCCTCACATATTTGGAAAAACGTATAAAGAAAAGTGGGACTATGAACTCACCTTAGCAATCTGGATGGAAAACAAAATGAAATGAAGTTGATAAACGTCTCCGGACACGAAACTTAGGTTTGGTCGACTAGGGTTTTAAGGATGTGGATTGGTTTCTTGGACACTAGGATTGCTCCTCTTGATTCTAGGCTTCTTCCTTGGGTCTTGTGGTTGGTTTTTATTCTGACTGTGATCAGTATAGAAGTGAATGTGAAGTGGTTTTGGATGGTTCGACTGGATGTGGAGATATGTTGGGGAGTTTTGGTCGAATGGTGGTGGAAGTAGAAGGTAATATATTGGCTGCTTTTTATAGAAGGGTTATTAGGGTTTTCTAGATTGTGATAAGGGGACAAAGGCTGAGAGGATTTGAGGGAGGTGCCACTTGGAAGAGGAGACTAGAGTTTCAAAGGTAGGAGGGGACATGGATAGATAGAAATGGACAAGTGGTGTTGCTCTTTGAAGAGAAGAGATGAGAGAGTTGGAGTGTGTTTTGGACTAGGTACAATGTATTTGATGTAAATTGTATGTGAAGGTAAGTTTAGTTGGGATATGGTTGTGTTCGAATCAGATTTTAGGAGGGGGGTTCGATTGGGCTTATGGTGATGGTACTTTAGGTTTAAGGAGTTGTATTTAGGGTTTAAGGAAAAGTAAACTTAGTTAGTTTATGTGTTTTGGTTGATTAGAATTTAATTTAGAGTTATATGTATATGTATTTATACTTAAATCGAATTGTATGTAAAATGAAAAAGAAAATGGGTTAAGCTTATGAGGGGTTGTACTATAGGCTCATTAGGGTTGTACTATTATTTAGAATATAGGAAAAACATAGTTTTAATAATTTATTAAGTTATAAAAATTATTTGTTAATTTTTATTAAGTTAAAAAGTAAATGAATGGGATTTTTAGTTCTTGTGCATTAGGCACTTGTACATTGGGTTTAAAGACTTGTAAAAATATTTAGTGAGTTTAGAAAAATAAATTTTTAAGAATTATGCATGAATGGTTTGTAAATCATGCTTTAAAATAAATATAGATAGGATTTTAATAAGAATTTTATGAATATATGGTTTCATGCATAAAAGACTTGTACTTTAGCTTATATGACTTGTGCATTTATAATTTTGTAAAAATATTATATGAATAAATTAGGGTTTGTGAAATGAATACATAAAATCATAGTTTTATGAGATTAGGGTTTTACCGGAAACTAAAATAGAATTAGGGTTTCTGGTGCTTTGATAACTTGTACATTAGCTCAGATGAGTTGTACTTTTATGTTCTAGGGTTTTGTTATTCATATTTGGTGTTGTGATGAATTTAGGGTTTCCTAGAAACTCTGTATAGATAATGAATGTTTTGTACGTTCGTTAAGGAATTATCATAAAATGATAAATGGTATATTGTAACGATTTCATATAGATATATTTATATAATAAACATTAGGTTCGTTAGGTTGGGTTGCGTGGGAGCACGTTTATCGAGGATGTGAGTTACGTCACATGAGACAGGAGATACAATCAAATAAAAAAAAATTACGTGGAAAAAGGATAATTATTCTGAGTGCTAGCTTATCTTAAAGTGGGATTTTCACAGTGGTTACAGTCACCCCCCGTTAAGGGAATCTCGTCCCGAGATTTAGTCCATGCTGGTCGAGATGTGAGGGAAAAGGTTTGGGTATCTTGTCCGTATTTGATTTTCTTATCTTAGAGGTGATTGGTGGAAATTGTAGACATCTATTGTGGTTGGTTAAATGGAATTAGTATGAACAATTCGTTTTGTCTCAAAATTTTACTTTTGAATGAAAATTGTTATTAGAAAATCTGAAAAGATAATTGTTCCATTTATGACATGATTCTTCCTAAATTATACATAGTTGGCCAGGCTATGCATAACTAAAGACTGAATGATGTGATATTTGGTCCAGCCATGATGATACTTATTTTTCTTCAAAAGTTTTAGATGGTGTTCAACGTTTTGTTTTTGTAAAATGACAACATAATTATTTTTCACAAAGAGAAGAAAATTATTGTTCATACTACAGTGATAAGTCAGGGATTTCTAGGGTACTAATGGGATAATCTTAAAATAAATCTTTGGATTCGAGTGGAATTCTTACGGGATTGGTTAAAACTTAATATTAACCAAATTTCTAGTGAAATGACTGTGTAGTGACTACGAACAGGTCAAATGGAATAGAAACGTAGATTGTGATTATTACAAAGATATTATAAGGTAAAGATTTTATACGGTAAAAAGATAGTTGATACACTTAGGTTACGTCCATCGTAACTACGGTAGAGTACAATAGGAAATATGCTTAGGAAGTTTTATGATACGATTTATTTAGCTATAACAGGAATTTCTCTTTTGTTGAAATAGGGATGCCATTCCTTGACATTGTCAGGATCTTAATAAGTTCTCATTATCTTGCACTAGTCTTGGTTCGGCTATGCATTCCCATCTCCTAGCACATACGCTCTTTCGCGGGCACCGTTGTTCTGGTCGTCTTTAGGTTTTGGGCACCGGATCTTATAATGCCCTTTCTCACCGCATCCGAAGCAAGTTACGGTTACCGGCTGTAGGTTGGCTCCTGTTGCTCTACAGTCTTTGGTCTGATGTCCAATCCTCTGACACCTTGCGCACTTAACAGTGCATGGACCATAGTGGTGTAACAGGCATTGACTACATGACGGTTTTCTTCCAACATAACCACTCCTCTCAGCAGGTGTGGCGGTATAGGCTTTAGCAGTCTCCTGTCGGCGATTCTGTTGGTGGTGGTGATTGTTACGATCGTGTTGGTAGTTGTTGTGGTGATGGGTGATCCTTCTATCATCAAGCCTTCGCTTGTGATCATCATTTCCTTGAATAGAACTTCGCTTGGTTTCGCGATCCATTAACTGCTGAGCTATGGTAATCGCCTCTTCCAATGACTGAGGCTTTGACGCAATCACATTTCCCTCAATGTTTCGAGGTAGTCCTTCCGTATATTTTTCCAACATCTTCTCCAGATCAGGCACAATAGTTGGACATAGGAGAGCAAGCTCCTGAAACCTCCTGTTGTATGCCTTGAGATCCGTTCCTTTCACAACCAGTTGGTGGAACTCATCCTCCAGCTTCTTAATTTTAGTGCGGGGGCAGTACTTCTTCAACATCTTCTTCTTGAGATCTTCCCAAGTCAGTTGGTGAGCTGCTTCAACACCCATAGTCTGGGTAGTCGAAGTCCACCAAGACAGGGCATCATCTAATAAAGTCCCCGTAGCAAAAGTAACTTTGCAGTCATCGGTACACCCACATCTTACAAAGACTATTTCCGTACGTTCAAACCAACGAGCTAATTCAGTAGCTCCTTCTGTTCCCTTAAAAAAAGTTGGTTTACAGTTTACGAAGTCTTTGTAGGTGCATTGGCGAGTATTAGCTGGCTCGCTTTCTCCATTGGGTCTGCTGGTGCTTCCAGTACGAGCAAATTCTGCTGCTTGACTCTCTAAGGCTGCAGCAACACTGTCTGCAACAAGCTTTTGGATAGCAGCTTGGGACATGGGTGGTTCGGGGGAAGTACGAGGCATATTTCTATTAAAACCATAATAAAACATACGTTTATATTTTGTACATGTTAGATTATCAAGATAAAACTTATGATAATCATAAGGTCACAACATGTCCAAATACTATCATGCGCGTAGGTAAGATGATCATCACTGGTCCACGTCAACCGATACCATACACAGTAAAAATCAAAGCCACATATAGTCATAAATAACTTGCTAATTTGTTATATATAACAAAATTAGTACAAGCGTCATATTTATGCTACATATCTCATGGTCAAGATATAGTACAAAAGCTGGTAGATATAAATCTGATTTTAGTGGCTACCAGAAACTCCTCCGAGTCAACTTTTCAGTTTGACGATCATGCTGACGAGGATATATATTTACTCTTAATATTTATCTTGCATATCTCCCACTATTGTCTCCAAAATAGTGATCTTCGTCTGAGCTGTCGTCACTTCTTCATTATCTTTTCTAACATCTTCAATTCGTCATGGATAGTTCTCGTCTTAGTTGCTCATGACGGTTCTCTGCCTTCTCATAATTCTCGTCCATCTTCTGCTTCATGGTCTCTGAATCTTCAACTCTATATTTTATACCCTCAATGCATTCTTGAGGCAGTTTGTCGGGATGACCTAAGCATTCTCGATCTGTTCTTCTTGCCGTTCTAATAGCGTCAGCAGGGTGGAAATAGTCGGTTGTCGTTCTTGTGCCGATTGCGAGCTTTCACTCACCTCAAATACTCATGGCGGAGTAGGGATGTCGGGAGTAGGTGATCGGGGTAAAGCATGATATCTGCGATAATGATCCTAGCTCCTTTACTAAGTTTAAATGGGATAGATGGGGAAAATAGAAATTTGTAGATGATAATGGAGGTGGTGGTAAAGATGTAAGAAATGACGATATATATGTAGGAAAGTGGACGTGGTAGTGGTGATAAGGATGTAGGTATTATCATGATGTCCGGTACCGTCGTGATATTTTTCAATATCCGAGTCCGACATAAGAGGGATGGAATGGGTAGAGGAAGTCAGGATTCTGTAACCACCCAGTAATTACAAACATTTTATTATGTAACTAATAATTAGAAATAAACATATATAAGTAACGTTTCAGTGGCGTTGTGGCACAGAGGACTTTTGGGTGAAGTTTTTGTGAAAATCGGTTATAGTCCAATGTTTGAAAACATTTGGTTCTCTATAACCATGAGCTCTGATACCACTCTGTAACACCCCCATTTTCGATATTCACAGCGGAAGTATAAGTTGGGGTGTTACTTCACGGTTCACAGTCATGAGTGTGAAAAACGTAGAGGGGGGGTGAATACGTTTACCGTTTTAAAACTTAAAACTTGTTGTATCAAATTTCCACTTTGGTTAGTTCTAATATGAAAACTGTCTGTTGTAGTTTATGTCTACCAAGTTGTCACATAAGTATTATCAACTAATCACAACACAAGCAATCACATAATGCAAACATAAAAGTAAAGAGATAAGTAAAAGAAAGCGCAAACCGAACACGATAATTTATAGTGGTTCGGCTACGGAGCTCCTCTCCGCCCTACTCCACTCCCCGAGTACCCAACTCGAGATTACTTCACTAGATCAACAACCTCCCTTTCTTAGGCGGAGAAAACCTTTACACGTTGCTTACTTCCTTTTCCGGTACTAAGCTAAACACCGAGTTCTACTTCAGGGCAGAACCAACCCAACGTCGCCTATACAATTACCGACACTAAGCTAGATGTCGAGTTCTTTACAAGGGTACAACCACTCCCTACATTGCTTAACCTTTTTCCGGTACTAAGCTAGATACGGAGTTCTTTACACAGGTACAACCACTCCCGACACTCTTTGTGTTTTGAGGACTAAAACACTAACCACACTCACTGATACAAATGATGTTTACAATGATCCATGACATAAATGTTCAATGGATATAAATGACTAATCTATATGAACTTCTTGAATAAGAAGTCTTCAATCATTGAGGATGTCAAGTACTCTTGAATCTTCATATGTTGAAATGCTATGGATGATGTCTCATGATCTTGAGCTTGCTTCACAGGATCATTAACAATGTATGCTTACAACATAATGAAAGTTAGTAACATTATGATCATTATGTAAAGGGTGATTAATGTATGAATCTACATGTTTTGCTACTGATCTAAGTGTGTGAAATGAGTGAGGGAATGTGTGTTCTAATGCTTAAAACCATGGGTAAACAATGGGCAAGTATTTATAGGAAAACATAAAACTAAAACCATGTGTACAACTAAAACCATGTGTAAAACTAAAACCATGTGTAAGACTAAAACCATGTGTACAACTAAAACCATGTGTAAAACTAAAACCATGTGTAAGACTAAAACCATGTGTACTACTAAAACCATGTGTAAAATTATTTATAGAAAAACAATTTCTACAAGCCACGGATCTGGCGGATCCCATAAATTGGATCCGTCAGTTATACCAATTGGATCTGCGGGTGTCAGACAAAAAATATTTTCAAGTAGAATGATTAGCCTTTTTAAAATACTTAATTACCTAACCGTATTTTAAACATTCTAAATGGTTTGTTAAGGGTCTGATCATAATGCTACATAACAAATATGTACGAACCTGTGTTGTATCATACGAGGACTTGAGAGATGTAGAATGTATGTTGAGACAATATAAGATTACAAGTAACTTGTACATTTTACGTTATGTATCAAGTTACATGTTTGTCATCAATCAAAACAAACGAGATTGCTTGCACTAGCAATCTCCCCAACGAGACTGCTTGCACTAACAATGAGAATAGAAAACGACTCAAAAAGAGACGTTTTAAATAAAATTGTTATCATTCATTTATTAAATCAGAGTTTACATATAGAGGTCCCAGCGGGAGGTTTCGAAATACGTTATAAATGATACATTTTTCATTTGAATGATAACAAAACGGACACTCTTTTAAAAGAAAGTCCACCGCCACTCCGTGCGAAATCGTACTTCTAGTTACCTGAGATAAACATGCTTAAAAAGTCAACACAAAGGTTGAGTGAATTCATAGCGTTTAACGTTAAATAATCGATTTGAACACAAGCTAAATAGAACGTAAATCGGTAATATTGCAGTTCGTTATATATTGCTCTAAGTCTCATGAATCGCAAAACGTTAACACGATGGACATCATAGTTATAAGCTATGATGTAAATCACTACATAATTAAATGTAGCAATTATGCCCTCGAGTAGGAGTCTGCCTGAAACTCTTTATTAAACGATTTCAAATAAAATGCATTGGGTCACTTATCCAGCAACACAAAGGGATTGTCAATCCAATAGATCTATTCATTATATTCGCGCTCACTCGGAAGTGATTAATGGTTCATGATAGAGGGTCTTTAAATAGGCAACAGTTAAACTTATGCAATATAAATCAGGAAAGCATACAGAAAAATACTTGTGTTCGGTTTAGTAGCATGTATCTCCTCACATATTTGGAAAACGTATAAAGAAAAGTGGGACTATGAACTCACCTTAGCAATCTGGATGGAAAACAAAATGAAATGAAGTTGATAAACGTCACCGGACACGAAACTTAGGTTTGGTCGACTAGGGTTTTAAGGATGTGGATTGGTTTCTTGGACACTAGGATTGCTCCTCTTGATTCTAGGCTTCTTCCTTGGGTCTTGTGGTTGGTTTTTATTCTGACTGTGATCAGTATAGAAGTGAATGTGAAGTGGTTTTGGATGGTTCGACTGGATGTGGAGATATGTTGGGGAGTTTTGGTCGAATGGTGGTGGAAGTAGAAGGTAATATATTGGCTGCTATTTATAGAAGGGTTATTAGGGTTTTCTAGATTGTGATAAGGGGACAAAGGCTGAGAGGATTTGAGGGAGGTGCCACTTGGAAGAGGAGACTAGAGTTTCAAAGGTAGGAGGGGACATGGATAGATAGAAATGGACAAGTGGTGTTGCTCTTTGAAGAGAAGAGAGGAGAGAGTTGGAGTGTGTTTTGGACTAGGTACAATGTATTTGATGTAAATTGTATGTGAAGGTAAGTTTAGTTGGGATATGGTTGTGTTCGAATCAGATTTTAGGAGGGGGGTTCGATTGGGCTTATGGTGATGGTACTTTAGGTTTAAGGAGTTGTATTTAGGGTTTAAGGAAAAGTAAACTTAGTTAGTTTATGTGTTTTGGTTGATTAGAATTTAATTTAGAGTTATATGTATATGTATTTATACTTAAATCGAATTGTATGTAAAATGAAAAAGAAAATGGGTTAAGCTTATGAGGGGTTGTACTATAGGCTCATTAGGGTTGTACTATTATTTAGAATATAGGAAAAACATAGTTTTAATAATTTATTAAGTTATAAAAATTATTTGTTAATTTTTATTAAGTTAAAAAGTAAATGAATGGGATTTTTAGTTCTTGTGCATTAGGCACTTGTACATTGGGTTTAAAGACTTGTAAAAATATTTAGTGAGTTTAGAAAAATAAATTTTTAAGAATTATGCATGAATGGTTTGTAAATCATGCTTTAAAATAAATATAGATAGGATTTTAATAAGAATTTTATGAATATATGGTTTCATGCATAAAAGACTTGTACTTTAGCTTATATGACTTGTACATTTATAATTTTGTAAAAATATTATATGAATAAATTAGGGTTTGTGAAATGAATACATAAAATCATAGTTTTATGAGATTAGGGTTTTACCGGAAACTAAAATAGAATTAGGGTTTCTGGTGCTTTGATAACTTGTACATTAGCTCAGATGAGTTGTACTTTTATGTTCTAGGGTTTTGTTATTCATATTTGGTGTTGTGATGAATTTAGGGTTTCCTAAAAACTCTATATAGATAATGAATGTTTTGTACGTTCGTTAACGAATTATCATAAAATGATAAATGGTATATTGTAGCGATTTCATATAGATATGTTTATATAATAAACATTAGGTTCGTTAGGTTGGGTTGCGTGGGAGCACGTTTATCGAGGATGTGAGTTACATCAGATGAGATAGGAGATACAATCAAATAAAAAAAAATTACGTGGAAAAAGGATAATTATTCTGAGTGCTAGCTTATCTTAAAGTGGGATTTTCACAGTGGTTACAGTTTGTTTTTAGTTTTCCACATTCTAGTTTTGGTTATACGGCGTATTCACTTCCATTGAATGCGGCGTATTCACTTCAATTGAATACGACGTATTGCTCTCTACACTGATATGACGTATGTTTATCTCTGCATATTGCGTATTCTGCTTCTGCGGCCCATATTAGTTTTTCTTTTTATTTTTAAGTAGTTGTTAAACTTTTAATCTTAATTTTCAGATTTTTAAAATTTTTTTTCTAAAAAAAAAAAAAAAACAAAAAAAAAAAAACTTCAAAAAAAAAAAAAATCGTTATTAATTGTCTATATAGTGTATTGATTTATTTTGATACGGCATATCAGTTTTGATACAGTATACGTATTCTGAGTAATTAGGATACTGCATATTGTGTTAGAATTGAATACGGCGTATACAGTTTCCTGTATATGGCTTATTGGATAAACAGTAATACCAAAAATATTTTATTTTTCGTATTTAGGTTTGATTCTTTGTTTCGTAATTAGTTTACTAATAGTTTTGTTTGATTTCAGATTAAGTATGAATATGAATGCACAGGAAACATTATATGAGTATGGACATCATGAACATTGACAGGGATTTGATCTATATCTATAATCTATAACTATCTATAATGCATTTGGGACTTTTATAAATAGAAGGCTTAATTTTGTAAGCTTACACATGTTACTATATTTAGTAATTCATATAATTAAATACTATACTATACTAATTGCATTATAATGTACACTAATAACATATTAAATTTTAGTATTATAATGGATGTTACAAACCTACAATAATACAAATTTAAAGTTCTAAATTTTATCATATACATTCAATTTTTACTAAGTTCAAATGAATGTAATTATGAATATCTATAATTGTATTAATATATTTTACGGAAATTTAAACACACATTTATTTTTCTAGAACTATCAAACCGGTAAACCCATATATAGCAACTATCATTGCATACCACTAAAAGATCAAGATACAACAAAAACTTCATTTTTTGGTATACCGCTGCTTTGCGCTAGTACCATGCTAGTATTATAGGAAAGATCGATCCCCTCAAGTTCACAATTTGACATGAGACCTGCACAATAGAATATTGTTAAACCACTTTGCAGTAATTAAAAAGAGGCCCTCATTAGGTGTAACCATGCATGTCAAAGATAACCTTGTACTCGTAGGGCACCTAAGATGTTTACTAATCAAGTCATTTAGCATTCGCTATTTCCGAACCAGATAGTAATTGAATATGGAACATTAAAATCAAGTCACTTAGCATTCGTTATTTTCAAACCAGACGGTAATTGAATATGGAACATTAAAATCATTTCTGGAAGGAAATGATTATATTGACTACAACCCTTGATCCATCTTTGAAGCAGAACTCTCAGAGTATTTAAAAGATGATATAATTGTTATCTTAATGTTTTTTAACCTCCCTTAGCTATTTTATTTTCTTAATAAATTTTTAGATCACTCATGTGACCCATCCTTTACAATTCATTTTTATTTACATCTTCCCACACATTTACACAACATCAAGTGCCTTTAATTGATTAAAAAACCGAGTTGGCCTAATAGCATAATAGTTTAGCCCTGTCATCAATTAATTGTGATAGTTGTAATGACTTTTAGGGGAGAGCAACAAAACCGAAAAACTGAACCAAAAACAAAAAAAACGAAAAAACCGCTCCAAAATAACCGAACCAATTCTAAAACCGATGGTACGGTTTTGGTCTTTAAAAAAAAACCAAAAGTTTTGGTGCCGTTTTTGGTTTAATATGAAAACCCAAACCGAAAAAACCGAACCGCCCTGTGGAAAACTAGAAGGGGGGTTGAATAGTTTTATGTCTTTTTAATTTTATTATGAAAACCTTTGTTTATTTTTAAAACACTTAGATTCAAGTTTGTATGAAAAATAAAACTTGAACCTTATTATTAGTTATATAAGTATTCTTTTAAATTGATTGTAAAAGTTTTGGTTTCTTGAATGGAGTTTCAATTTGATCTATATGTGAAGTCAACTTCTAATTATTACTAACAGTTATATATGCCTATATGTTATAAAAGTAATGACGATATAAATAAAGATGTAAGTAAGAGATGGAAAGATCTAACCGAGACACGAGGGATTTATAGTGGTTCGGCTACAAGGACACCTTCCTTGCCCTACTCCACTCCCCGAGCACCAAGCTCGAGAGTTTTCTTCACAACTTCAATAAGCTCCCTTATGGCGGAGAAAACCGTACACAACTTTGGCTTACACGGGTTTAACGACACAAAGCTAAATGTCGAATTCTAATCGTAGCTAGAACCAATCTCACAACTTCACAACACAACTTCTTCACGACTTATTCACGACTACTTCACAACGGCTTCACGACTGCTTCACGACTTCTTCATGACTTCAACACGACCGCTACACAACCTCTATGCTGCGGCTTCACGACTTCAACACTATGTCTTCACGACTAAGACTTCACGACTTCAACATGACCGCTACACAACCTCTATGCTACGGCTTCACGACTTCAACACTAGAACTTCACGACTAGGACTTCACGGCTTCAACACGACCGCTACACAACCTCTATGCTATGGCTTCACGACTTCAACACTAGGACTTCACGACTAGGACTTCATGGCTTCAACACGACCGCTACACAACCTCTATGCTACGGCTTCACGACTTCAACACTAGGACTTCACAACTAGGACTTCATGGCTTCAACACGACCGCTACACAACCTCTATGCTACGGCTTCACGACTTCTAGGCTATGGCTTCACAACGGCTTCAAGACTTCTCTACTTCACAACTTTGCAAGTCTTCTACTCTACTTCTTTACTCCACAACTACTTATCCACCTTTTTCACTACTTACACACTACTCTAGCCTAATCACTTATGTTTACAACTTATATACACACTTTACACAAATGAATGAAAGATTTACAAAGTATACAAAACAAACAACTTGAGTAACAAGATGCTACTAAGTTGTAATACTTCTAGTCTTGATTGATAGAAGTATTCTTCTTTTGCACTTGGATGGTGGAAGCTTGGATCACTTGGAAACCAATGCTTAAGATTACATGATCAAAGGTTTTTTTTGAAGATATGAAATGAGATTTACAACAGAAAGTTTTAGTGCAAAAGGGTGAGTAAAAATCCAGGGGAAGGCTGGTATTTATAGGCAGAAAAACTGGACAGCTGGGAGCTACTGGAGCGTGGCCGGCCCCCTTAAATAGGGGGGCGGTCCCCTTAATTTTAAGGGGGCCTCCTAGTAAAATTAAGGGGGCCGCCCAAGGTGTCCGTTGCCCAGATTTGTCCTTTTGTGGGGAAGGTTTTTCTGGAACATTTTAACTGATTTTGGTTAAAAATTTGAATTCATATTTTTATAAAAGATTAAACATATTTATTTAATACCAAAAATGTTTTTCAAAAATATATAAAATGTTTTTGATATTTTATAAAAAATCTAGTTATTAAGAAAATGTTCCTTTGATCATATAATGCATTAAGCATTAGTTCATTCATACCTTAAGTGATTTTAGTTGTAGAAGTGAATATTTACAACTAAGTACTTGTTTAATTTATAAGTTTATGTTTTAATGAGTTTACATTTTGTGATCATCAAAACATAGAGATATGAATAAATATTGATAATGTTTTTAGGCATTTATTTATGTCAACCGAAAAAACCGAACCGCCCGGTACTAATATTAATAAAACTAATAAAAAAAATATATACATTTTGGTTTTGATACAAGTTATCACCAAAGTCCAAAAACTAAAAAACACATGTATTTGATATTCCTAACATATGTTTATTTAGAAACTGCAATAAATTCGTAAAGTTAGTTTTCTTTATTTCATATATGTTCACACATCTCATCTTTATATACATGTTATGAAATCTTATTATATTTAGGCAAAATATTCAACTTACTTTCTAGGATTTTTTTATTTATGTTGTGGGTGTTCAAAAAATATCCATATTCGGATATCCGAAAAATTGATTAGAATTTACTAAAAAGATTGGGTTTTATGAAATGTCAGTTTTAGAGCTCATATAAAAGTTTTCCAAAAATTATAGATATTCGGATATATAAAACCGTTATCCGAAATTTCGGATATCCGAATTGAAAAAAACTTAGCTAAAATAATGACTATAACATAAAACCGTCATTGAAAATTTTGGATATCCGAAAACTGAAAACAGAAAAACCGAAAATCGAACCGCAAAAAACCGTTGTCACGTTATTTAGTGAAGTGCTTGTTTCTTTTTTTTAAATGAGCTATGAGCTTATTCACTTATTTACACAAAATAAGCCCAACCAAGCATTTGGATAAACTGGTGTTCTTAGAAAACTCTCCGCTGCCACACCAAAAATGTTATTTCAAGCGGTATGTTGCTAGAACACGGAACTATATCAAAACCGCGATAAGCATTTAAAAAAAGGGAATCCCATCTTTGAGATTAACATGGGGTGAATTACATCCCTTTAAGTGGGTTTTCATTTATTTACATTTATTTTTATCCTTTTGTATATTTATTTACCCACTTCTTATGATGCCTTGATATGCTAATGTTATGCATTCTTTAGTTTAAGGGCTTTATATGGTGAAAAGGTAAACATGGGGGGTTTTCCTGTTCTGTTTGTGTTTTTTATTTTAATTATCGACGTGACTTGTTCTGCATGAGAAAATGAATAGACTGGTACGGTTTCTCTTTGTAATGATGCCTCCTCGACTCTTATTTTCTCTTGCTTATTTGCTTATTTATAGGCTCTCACCCAAAACACACACATATCATCTCTTTGTACACTTAAATCTCTCACCTAACATATAATCCCATGGCTATTTTTGAAGTGTTGGATGAACTAAAGGACGTTGGCAGCTCCACCAAAATAATGCATGAAGTTCTTATTTGTCCAAGAGATGATTGAAGACGAAGGGTTCATAATTTATGTCGATGAATGCTGTGACGGTATTTGGAGGAAGATTGCCAAGAGGACCAAGTTGATCGTTGAGGCTGAGAGGTTGGGTCAGACCGAGGTAGCTGGTGACACTCTGGAGTGTTTGCAAGAAACTCAGGAAAGGGAAATCATGAGGTTGGCAGCGTTGACATATATCTTAATCGAAGCAAGGGAGGGAATTTTTGAGAAGCAGCGTCATATCACTCTCATGGGTTTACATGATTAGGGTTTGATAGGAAATGGTTGTGATGTTTCTTTTGTTGTGTTGATGGTTGATGTTTGTTGGAAGGTGCAGTCAAATGTTTCTTTTGTTTGGGTTATAATGTGTTTTGGTTAGCAAGATGCGGTTTTAGGAAGTTATTATGGTTGTTATGGTGGTCATGTAAGTTTCTATGGAAATAATGAAATGTAAAACCATGTTTAGGCATTTGATTCTCTTTTATTGCTTTGTTTTGCTATATATGCAGTTAAGTTTTTTTTTTTCCCTTTTTCTTTATTATTGTTATAGTTGATATTTATATTTGACTTTTTCTCTCAAACACACATTAATAAAACAGACACATTATTCCTTCAGCACCCCTTTTTTGTAAAATGAAATAAGTACGAGAATTGTAAAGAGAGTAAAAGGATAGAAGCGCGACACTATGGTTTATAGTGGTTTGACTACAAGGACACCTTCCTTGCCCTAATCCACTCCCCGAGTTTCCAACTTGAGAGTTCTTAAGCACTATGTCAACAAGCTCCTTCAACCGGTGGAGAAACCTCACAACATCACTTACACTTTTTTCAGTACTAAGCTAAATACCGGGTCCTTTACACGGAAGAACCAATCCAACACAACAACACAACTATCACAACTACTTTGAGAATACAAGAAGAAGTATCAACAACAAGAGACAACTCAGTGGTCTTGAGGTGATAAAGAAGCCAAGCAAACTCTTCACTTGAAGAATTGATGACTTATATGCAAGAGGTGTGATCTTGTCTAAGAAGAACCTTGAGAAACACAAGAGAAAGAAAGCTACAAGAATGATCTTTAGATCTAAGGTTAAAGAAGCTTAGAATATAGAGAGAAGATATATATCTAAGAGGGGTGAGAAACAAAAGAGAAATATTTATAAGCAAAACTGACCACTGTTCACCCTGATTCGGCGGATCCCTTCCCAAAGGGATCCGGCCAGTGTAAAGCCAGGGATCCGGCTATCTGGTAGTACCTTTGGGTTACAATTACGGGTTTTGGGTTATAGTTAAGGTCCATCATTCATGTGATGTCATGCATGATGTCAAAGACATCTTGGGTCATGGGTTATGGACTTTGGGTCATGGGTTTTACCCATTATTAATGTCATGCAATGGGTCATGTGTTTTGGGTCAAGCTCCATGGGTCATGGGTTATGGGTTATGGATTACCCAACTCATTTACATACATTTCATTTATTACAAGTAAATACATTTTAACTAATGTAAATAGTAAAAGTAAATGTAATAACATGTAATATTTAGATTTATACTTTTACATAATTTTATGTTTGTTATCGACAAAACTTAAAGAATCGATAAATATTAATAAATGCTTTTACGTTTTATTTGTGTTAACACTTTGGAAGATGAGAAGGCATCATATGGCTCTTCATATGCATATCATTAATCAAAAGTTGCATTATTTAAGACTACTTGAGGGATTTAGGGTTTTAGTTTGAATCTTGATTGTAGGTCTGAGTAATTTTTTATTTCAATTCGTTACGTAACTCATTTTTGTATAATCTCATAGCAAGGATAGTGGTTGTAATTTAAGTTTAATTTTTTATTATAGCTTTGAATGATTTTTAGGGGTTTTGGATTATTTAGTACTAAGATGATGATATGGGTAATGGTATTTTGTAGTTAAATGTTAATTTGTCTGTTTTCATATTTTTTTTCTTTTAAGAATGTCATTTCCAAAGTTTGTTTATAAATTTATAACCACCTAGGAAAGTATGAACGTTTTATTCCACCTTGATGTTCTAACGGTTATGATAGTAGCACCTGGGCTGGATACTTTACCCGGTAAGTTTTTGAACCATCTGGTGCCTAACTGCTAAAAATGTTTACATCTAACAACATTTACCACACTTAATACATATGGCACACCTGGTTTTGGAGAGTGTGAGTATTAGAATAATAAGAGCGTAACAAACACGCAATAAAAGGTAATGCCATATCAGAATTAAGGATTCTAATTGGGCTCAAAGCAAAGGGGATGGGTATATGAAGAACAACAGATGTATAACTGTCAAAAAAGCTGATCACATATCATTGGCCATAGCAAATTGTTCAAATTTTATTCAGAAAGACACGGTTTCAAAACACTTGAACAAAACCCAAACTCAAACCTACCAAGCCTGCCAAACTATAACTAAGATCTTCTTTAGATCCGTTTATTTTTTTCTAGACATCCATTGTGATTGGGGCTTCCTACTCTGCGTGATCTTTGACATACCTATCTGCCTGCACTACTGCAACTCTCTTCCGCATTTGAATCCTCTTCAATGTACCTTAAATAACGTGCAATAAAACATGTGTGAGTAAGTGCCATATTCAAATTTAAGTGTGGTATTTTATATTTTAATCTAAAACATAACCCTTTTTTTTCATTGTTGACTTGGATAGAGTGTGTAACTGTGGGCCTCTTACCAGCCGCTTCAAACCGGGCTTGAGAGTGTTGTTGCTGCCATCTGGTGGTAAATCATCAGAATCATTGGTCACCTCGTGAACTTCTGAAATTGTGAAATCTTTGATAGGAAACATAACGGTGCAGGTAAAGCTCTTAAATTCCCCGTAATTATAATATGTGTGCGATTTGATCTCAAACACGTGCTTTCTATTATACAGATTTGTCAAAGCATGTGGCAGCGCCGGGGCATCGTCTTCAACCTACCCATGCAAACTCGTAAACACACATTGCAGACACACAAACATATAACCAAAACTTGAATTGTACGACTACCTCATCAAGCTCGTCAAGCAATGTTTTGGCGCTCGACTCTGTCAACACCGTAGCTGTTTCATCCCACATCACAATCACAACCTGGGTGGTCTCATCCTTCACATCAAGCTCAAGCCTATATATGTCAACACGTGTAAGCAGACGCTAACGACAAGTATCTAGTTTCATATCTGCTCTACGAAGATTAAGCATATATTATAACCTGGGTTTAGGGTAGTTCACAGGTTGTTGCACGAATCGCACCAGAGCTGGCCTTCTTTGCGGGTCACCCCTTCTTGCATTTCCCACCGCCACATGTCGGGTATAAACAACTTTTCTTTGTATGGATGTTCATGATCTCAGCTTCGCACTGGAATGTTGTAGCCTGCTAAACACAGTAGGTTACAGGTAACATTGTATTACTTATAACATTAAGTGTTTCGGCTAAAAAACAAAGTACATATTTTCTTCTGTCATGACCCAAGGCTAACATGCAACACCCCCAAAATATCGCAGCGGAATGTAATATCATTGGGGTGCTACTTATTAGTACAACATTCATAATCATAGAAAATGACTCTAAATGAGACATTTTAAAAGTTTATCATTCGATCAAAATAAAACATCAGAGCTACAAGAGGTCCCAAATAGTTTTAGAAAACATAATGTATTAACATACTCCCTCCGTCCCTAAATAAGTGTCCACTATTGACTTTTAAAGTCTTCTCTTTATTAGCTTTGACTTTAAATGAATTTAATTGTGTTATGTAATACTTGATGCAAAATGGATTTGGTTTTAAATGTATTTTCATTCGTATAATTTTCATAAAAATATTACATAACACAAATGAAATAATTTAAGGTCAAAGTTGAAAAGAAAAGACTTTAAAAGTCAACACCGGACATTTATTTAGGGACGGAGGGAGTAAAAGTTTTCAAGGGTTTATCGAATGATAACACATTGCAAGCCATCAAAATATTCTCCGTTCGACTTCGTGCTTGCCAATTACCTTAAGACCTGAGATAAAACATGCTAAAAAGTCAACACAAAGGTTGAGTGAAATTCACAGGTTTATAAATAATTACTGGACCACAAGATTTTAGAGTTAAAATAATAATTGCTACGAATACAATTATGGGTAAATAATAATTATTGCTCTAAGCTCATGACACGCAAACTGACTGAAGGTTCATAGAATGAACCAATGCCCTAAAAGGTAAATTGCCATTTTACCTAATTATTCAAATATAGTGCGTTTGTGGCATCTTATCTGATCACACAAACGGGATTCGTCAATACCAATAGGCCTATTCACAATATTATCATTCACACACAAGTGATTAATGGTTCATGATACAGTTAGGGACTTATTTTTGGCAATATCGGTACTTTAGCAATAATATGTTCTGATAAGTATACACTTTAAAACACTTGTGTCCTAATTGTAAAATAGCATATATCTCCCCCAATGGGTTCATAAACAGTTTAAAGAGTTAAAGTGGGGCTATGAACTCACCTTAACAAAAGTAGTTAACGAGCTCGAGAACGAGAATGACCAAAGTACGACCTAGGAACCTAACGAATGCGTGTCTCTACCGATGACCTAAAATAAGTATTATGACACTTATTAAACTATTAACAATATGCTCAGACTCAACGACAAAATATAATAAGTCAAAATATTAGTTTCGTCTCTATAGCAAAATAGTGGTCGTATATATGTTGTCTTGAGATACTTATCATCATAAAAAAGTTTCACATATATATATGGTTCAACCATTTTTGTTACAAAACATTATGGCTTATTTATTTAATATCATATTTTGTCATGAACTAATATAATTCTAACATGGCTTTATAATAGACTTATATTAATGTGTTGTAACCGTTGAAACTAACAATATTACATAAAACATGAGCTTGTATTAATATAGTATAATGACTTAATAAGTTAAATTATTATTCCATTTAAAGTGCTAGGGACTAAAATAGTGTAGAGCCATTGTCTAACAAGTTTTATTATTTATATAAAATACCAAAAACACAATTTTAACATTTTTGATGATGTAAAAGATTGCATACAACCAAAAAGTTATAGAAGTACAAGTTCCATAAGCTTTATGTTTCTGTCAAAAAACATGAATTCGCCAACCTAGTAACGTTAAACACAGATCTATTTCATCGCCAAAGATATAATAACGTATGGAACTCCATTCAAAATATAGTTAATTTAGTTAGGAATGGACGAAAAAGAAGTTAACGACGATAAATATACAAGGTATCTACATAATATATATTTGATATGCTAAAATGAAAATAAATATGATTAGAGGAAAATGGTGTCAACTAAATAGATATAGATAGCATATAGCATATGGTAGACTTTAAATAAATATGAATATTCACTTATGGATAAATATTGGTCTTTAATCTAGTATTTGAAACCACTTTCTTTTCAAAGTACAACCACTTGAATTTATCATAGCATAAGCTACTTTGATTGATAAATATGGGGTTCTTTGTTAAAGAGAGATAATAAAAAAGTGTTACTTGAATGAATACAATTCAAGAGTTTATTTGTATATTATAAAACTTTACTAGTCTAAAATCTAAATTGTACATATAAGTTGTATAAATCATATGTTTCTACATTGTTATAATTGGTTACTAGAGAGTAGTTATACCTTGAGATCAAAACTTAAGATAATGACGTAGTAGACGTTTTCTTTTTGCCTTGTTCTCGTTTCATCACTATCCTTCTTCTCTTTTATCTACTTTAATTACTAGATCTCCAACAATCATATAATGTATTTCAAGAAAGTTGTCTTTTTGGTGCCACATGATTTCTCACGTCAAAGAGTTGCCAAAGTGAAGTGATTATGTACCTATATTTTTTTTTTTAACTTTTTATAAGTGTATAGTCACCAATCTACAATTGTGTAGGTTTGTCAAGTATAACCTATATCTATGTGCTGGCTCTCTCCATATTAGGCTAGATGGCAAGGCATGCTAATCTTCACCTTACACCTAAGCGCCACCTTAGCTTTCTCTCTCCTCTCACTTCTCCTCACTCTCAATCACCTTTTAGTGGGCAAGGTATTTACCATGTTCACCTTAAGTCCCATTTTTTTTAATACTTATTACGAATTATAGAATCGTAAATAGATGAATATAAAAACGTGAACGTACGAAATTAAAAAAATACATAAACGTCAAATATTAAAAATAGTACATAAACCGGGAATATTAAAAATAGACGCAAACATACGAAAGTAAAACATTACATAAACTTCGATATTAAAACTAAAGGTTGAAACCCCACTTCGCTTTCATCCCCGCCCTAACCTCTTCTACGGCTCTGCGTGCTTCCCAAGTCAAATGTTCACATGGCTGCATATAAAACATTAAGTCTTTTTTCCTTATTTTATACTCTTGTACTTCCACCTCCTTCCTTTTGATCGCCGTAAACTCAGCATGTTCTTCCACCACCTTCTTTTTTATCGCCATATATTTAGCCCGTTATTTCCTCTTCAATTCATTGTCACGTTCGGCTTGCTGTGCGAACTCTGATATCATCATCTTAGCCAATGCCTCGTCATTCATAGTTGCCGACGATCCCGACTTACTCGCACCTTTTTTCTTCAAAGCTTTCGCTTTGTCCCTGCCCGGTGGTCGTGGAACTTCTTGCATCTAATTTTCCACGTCATCTTCAGCGAAATCATTCAGGTTAATACTAGCATATCCACTCTCTGGGTTGAACGAACTAGACCCAGATGACTTGTATCTCTTGGACCTTTCATTTGTTTCCTTTGCTAAAAAAATTGGAACTTCACTTTCATTCCATTTCTGACATTTTCTTAACTGCTCCCAACAATGTTTGAGTGTGAACTTTACTCCGTGTTCAGCTTCATTATTTAGAGTTGTCGTATTGTAGTAATCTTCATCTTCGGCTCCACTCATAGGATTCATACGCTTGACGTTATTGTACACTCCACAAAACCGAGCCATACTCGCGCGCACCATCTTCCATTTCCCAAGAACCATATCGTACCCTCGTCGATCCGACTTTGTTTTGCTCTCTATGTATGCCTGTACCTCAGCCCAAAATCCATTCCCCTTCCTCGTGTTACCTTTGGCACTATCTTCGGATACATGAATCCAACCTTTACACAACGTAATTTCTTCGTCTTGGGTCCATGGAATGTTCCGTTGTGGCTCATCGGTTTGAGCCAGCCTCTTTTGGCGTCTTTTCGGCTTCGCTGTAACCGGTGTTGGTAACGGGGCTGTGGCCTCGGCAGGAGATTCTTCACGTTGAGTGTTTTGATAATAAGACTCATGTTGGGAATAAAATGTTCAAGTCAAAGAGCCTGCTGGAAGATGTATTGAGCCTGCTAGTTGATTTTGAAAAAGTTGAAGATGTACTAACAGTACCTTCTGGGTGAGAAGGTACTGCTAGTTATTGAAGGTCCTGCCAAGTTGATGATCAAGTTGATAGATATTTATTTGTAGATATTTGTTGTAATATTAGTCTTTGTACAATGTAATACGTTAAGTAGAAGTAGTTCAGTCTTCTATGTGTGCAGAAGAATATACAGAGTAGTTTACATTGGAAGTTGTATTTAATTGTAGGCTAGAAAAGTCCAAGTATCTTATTATATTAAACAACTTGACAACTTGTAATAAGGGGTCCTTATCCTATAAAAGGATCCCTTAGTCACCACCTTTGTAAAATCACTTTCCAACTAATAACCTGAACCAACACAATCTCTCTAGTAACTTAGTTACTAAATTCACAAATCCTTAACAAATCAAAGATTCAAGGTTACTTTGTAATCCTGGTGATAGTTAGATCATCCGTATTATTTCATCAATAATATTGAATCGTTTTGTGTTACTAAAGTTGTGTTCATTGTTCATTATTATTCACGTTTACATACTCACCACCTTTTGTTTCTTTTAAGTGTGTTATAGTAGATTCCGCATACTAAAGCACATTCATTCATAAATATCCCAAACACATTATTAAGATTCACATCCCAAGTGTTTGTATAATCCTTCACAAGTGGTATCAGAGCTAGGCTGATATTTACGATTTAAAAGAACCATGGACGTTGAACACATTCAAACAAATGTTGCTGCAAAACTTCCATTACTCAAACAAAATGAGTTTGATATGTGGAGACTGAGGGTAGAACAATACTTTCAAGTGCAAGACTATGCACTTTGGGAGATTATTGAAGAAGGAAACTCATTCAAACCCTCAATCACCACCTCCACAGTAAACGATGCACTAGTAACACATGTGCAAGTAAACCCAACAAGCGCAGAAGAAAGAATTCAAAAGAGAAATGATCTTAAAGCCAGGAGTATGCTTCTCATGACTATTCCAAATGATCAGCTTTTGATCTTCAACAAGTACAAATGTGCTAAAACCCTTTTTCAAGCTATTGTGGCTAGATTTGGTGGAAATGATGCCACCAAGAAAACTCAGAAAAATCTCCTCAAACATCAGTTTGAAAACTTTGCAGCCACAACAAATGAGTCTTTGGACAGCATGTTCAATAGACTACAAAAGCTTTCAAGTCAGTTAGCCATTCATGAAGTGATGATATCTCAAGAAGACTTAAACTCCAAATTTCTTAGGAGTTTACCCTCTGAATGGTCCATGCATGTCATTGTCTGGAAAAACAAACCAGATATTGATCAGATGAGTCTTAATGATCTCTACAACAACTTCAAAATAGTAGAGCATGAAGTGAAGAAGACTACTGGTTCAAGCTCAGGAAATATGGCTTTTGTATCATCTCCAAGCACCTCAAGAGTTGTAGATGAAGAAAAAAATGGTAGAGAAGAAGGTACTGCCAACACAAATTTTGGTACTGCCAGTACTTCTAGCAGTACCAAAACCATTCTAGATGAAACAATTGGGTGTGCCTTCCTGACATCACAACACAATGGGTCCATATTGACTTTTGAAGATCTTCAAGAGATCAATGCTGATGATCTTGAAGAAATGGACATAAAGTGGCAACTTTCACTTCTGAGCATAAGGGCTAAGAAGTTACTGATGAGGACTGGAAAGAAGATTATCATAGATGGTAATGAGCCTGCTGGGTATGACAAGTCTAAAGTGGAGTGTTACAACTGCCACATGAAGGGTCACTACTCAAGAGAGTGTAGAAGACCAAAGAAGCAGGATGATAAGGGAAGAGGGTTTGAGAACAAGAACAAGGGAAGCTTTGAGAAGAAAGGAAGCTTTGAGAATAAAAGCAAGGCTGTGGAAATCACTGAGCCTAAAGCTATGGTTGCTATTGATGGGATGGGTTTTGATTGGAGTTTTATGGGTGAAGAGGAGTCAACTTCAGATGAATTAGCTTTGATGGCTTTCTCCACTCCTGAGGTACAAATTACTAAATGTTCTAATACTTGTAATGTTTTTGAAGAATTACAAACTTTTATAAAACTTTATGATGAACTGAAAGTAGAAGAAAGAAAAACTCATCAAGACATAGTTAATCATAAGTGTGGTATGGCCAAACTTGAGAAGCAGATAATCCATTTTAGGGAAAATGAACTCACTTTTTCTGACACTAAAGCCATTCTTAACAGGCAAATATTTTTGAAAGATGCTGAAATAAATATGTTAAGAACTGAGTGTGCTAAAATGACATTGGCAAGGGATAATATTCAACTAACAGTTACCACTTTGGAAACTGCTTCTTATTGTACTAGAAGCATAGCTGAAAATCAAATGAACAAGAGAATCAAATCTGGGATAGGATACAAGACATGTCCACCTCCTTATAGAGGAATTCCTTGTCCCCCAGGATTAGATCTTGCAGAATCAGGTTTACATGAATTCATCAACAAACCACTAGCTAAACCTGTAGAGAAAAGTGAACCTGTTGAGAGTGCTAAGGTTGCTTCACTCTCCAAGGTGCTCACTGATAAGAAATCAGATGTTCTAATTATTGAAGATTGGACATCTGATGATGATGAAGAAGAGACTATTTCAATCATAGGAAACAAAGTAGGACCAATCAGTCCTAAAAGAGTAGAGATTAAGACTAAGCCTAAAGTTGTTCTAAAAACAGTTGAAAGTTGTGCTAAGTGTAATAGCAAACCTAGAGGTAGCCAAAGAAATTGGAACAATCTTAAGTCACACCAACTTGGTGATGATTTTGTTATGTACAATAAGGCCTGCTATTACTGTGGTAGCTTTAATCATACTCATGCTTATTGTAACAACTGGGTTTTTGGGAGTAAATCAAGGTCTAAAACAAATGGAACAAACCCCAGAAAAAGTTTTGTTAAGTCTAACACACCAAAAGTTAATCATACTGTTGGACCAAATAAGCCTGTTAACTCAAAACCAACTGATAAGGGTGCAAGAAACATTTTCAAATATGCACCAAAAGTTGTGAAAAATCCCATTGAAAAGAAATTTGTGGTTAAAACACAAGATTGGAGACCAAAACCAAAAGGTCCTGCTAGACCAAATGGTACTGCCAAAATTGGTACTGATAGACCAAAGACCACAAAATGGATTAAAAGGGAAAATGTTGTTAAGTCCTCAGCATGTTGGATATGGAGACCAATCCAATCAAAAGGTGCATCAACAATCCTAAAGAGGTTTGATTTCATTGATGCAAGAGGCAAACCCAAGTCAGTTATGGCTTGGGTACCCCAAGGAAACTAATATGTTTATTCATGTGCAGGAACATTCAAATGATATTGCTGATCAAGGATATGTAGATAGTGGATGTTCAAGGCACATGACAGGCAACATGTCTTACCTCACAGACTTCAAAACATTTGATGGAGGATATGTTACCTTTGGGGGAGGAATCAAAGGAAAGATTACTGGTAAAGGTACAATCAAAACCAGTAAATTAGATTTTGAAAATGTGTACTTTGTGAAAGAGCTTCAGTTTAATCTCCTTAGTGTCTCACAAATGTGTGACAAAAAGAACAATGTTCTCTTTACTGACAATGAATGTATGGTTCTTTCTTCTGATTTTAAAATGCCTGATGAAAGTCAGATTCTTCTTAAAATCCCAAAAAGGAACAATATGTACAGTGTTAATTTAAAGAACATTGATCCTAAGGAGAGTTTAACTTGTTTAGTAGCAAAAGCCTCATTGGATGAATCTATGCTTTGGCATAGAAGGCTTGGTCATGTAAACTTTAAAACAATCAATACAACTGCAAAATATGATTTGGTTAGAGGTTTACCCAAAAAGATTTTTCAAAATGACCAAACCTGTGTTGATTGTCTAAAAGGCAAACAACATAGAGCTTCTTGTAAGCCCAAGACCCATAACTTAATTTCTCAAGCTTTATACATGCTTCATATGGATCTTTTTGGTCCTACTAATGTGAGTAGCTTGAATGGTAAAAAATATTGTCTTGTAGTTACTGATGATTATAGCAGATTTTCTTGGGTTTTCTTTTTAAGATCTAAGCATGAAACAAGTGAGATTCTTAAGTCTTATATAACTGAGGTAGAAAACCAAGCTGATAAGAAAGTAAAAGTAATCAGATGTGACAATGGGACAGAGTTCAAGAATAGGGTTATGGATGAATTTTGCAAAGAAAAAGGAATAAAAAGAGAATTTAGTGTAGCTAGAACCCCACAGCAAAATGGAGTAGCAGAAAGAAAAAATATAACACTAATAGAGGCTGCTAGAACAATGTTAGTAGACTCTAAGTTGCCTATTTCATTTTGGGTTGAAGCAGTAGGTACTGCTTGTTATGTGCAGAACAGGGTTCTTGTGATTAAACCACATAAAAAGACTCCATATGAACTTTTCTTTGGTAGAACACCATCTTTAAGTTTTATGAGACCTTTTGGATGTCATGTCACTATTCTCAATACCAAAGATCATTTAGGCAAATTTGAAGGAAAAGCTGATGAAGGCTATTTGATAGGGTATTCTTTGCAAAGTAAGGCCTATAGAGTGTATAATAGTTGCACTAGGCTAGTGGAAGAAAATTTGCACATAGAGTTTCAAGAGAAACTAGCAAATGTTAAAGGAATTGGGCCAGATTGGATGTTTGACATTGATAGGCTTTCAGAATCTATGAATTATGTGCCTGTTACAGGTACAAATACTAATGATAATGCAGGTTTTGAAGACAATGTTGAAACACCTAAAGATCAAGATTACATCTGGATGCCAATTTGGAAAGGATTGGATTTATCTTCAAGTCATGAAGAACCTTCAAATACAACAAATGAAGGTACTGAAGATAATCATGGAACTCAAGGTCAAGAGAATCAAGAAAGTAGTGCAAATGAAAATGGTACTGCTAGTTCACCAAATGGTACTACCAGTTCACAAATTGGTACTGCTGAGCCATTAAATGTTCAAACAGATGATTCTTTACCAGAAGAAGTGGGGATTGGCAATCTTCCATTTACCTATGAAGTTCCTACAACACACAACACAAGAATTCTCAAAGATCACTCCACTGATGATGTGATTGGTAGCATTGATTCTGGTGTTAGAACAAGATCTCAAGTCTTGACTTCAGATCAAGAAGGGTTTATCTCATCTATCTATGAAGAAAAGAATCATGAAGTTGCCAACATATGCCTGTTTTCATGTTTTCTCTCACAAGCTGAACCCAAAAACATTAACAAAGCCTTAGATGATGCAAGTTGGGTTGAAGCAATGCAAGAAGAACTTCTTCAATTCAAGCTTCAGAAGGTTTGGAAATTGGTTGATTTGCCCAAAGGTCACTGGGAAATTGGAACCAAATGGGTGTTCAGAAACAAGAAAGATGAAAGGGGAGTTGTGATCAGAAACAAAGCAAGATTGGTGGCCCAAGGGTATACTCAAGAAGAAGGGGTGGATTATGAAGAGGTTTTTGCTCCAGTTGCAAGACTTGAAGCAATTAGGCTATTCTTGGCCTATGCTTCTTTCATAGGCTTCACTGTTTACCAAATGGATGTCAAGAGTGCCTTCTTATATGGTACTATTGGAGAAGAAGTGTATGTTTCTCAACCTGCAGGCTTCATTGATGCAGAGTATCCAGACAAGGTGTACAGGGTTACCAAGGCTCTTTATGGTCTACACCAAGCTCCTAGGGCATGGTATGAAACATTGGCTTTCTATTTAATAGAAAATGGATTCCAAAGAGGCAAGATTGATCCAACTTTGTTCATCAAAAGAACCAAGAAAGACATCTTGCTGGTACAAATTTATGTTGATGACATTATCTTTGGATCCACAAACCAAGACTTGTGTGTAGAGTTTGAAAAACTTATGCATAGTAAGTTTGAAATGAGTTCCATGGGGGAACTTACTTTCTTTCTGGGTCTCCAAGTAAAACAATCAAATGAAGGCATATTTATCAGCCAAGATAAGTATGTAGCAGAGATCCTAAGGAAATTTCAGTTTGCTGATTCTAAGGTTGCAAGTACACCAATGGATTCAGAAAAGGGGTTACTAAAAGATGCTGAGGGTGAAGATGTGGATTTGCACAATTATAGATCAATGATTGGGTCCTTGATGTACCTTACATCATCAAGACCAGATATCATGTTCTCAGTATGTGTATGTGCAAGGTTTCAAGTACATCCCAAAGTTTCTCATCTTACAGCAGTCAAAAGGATCTTTAGATATCTCAAGGGTCAACCTAGGTTGGGTCTATGGTATCCAAGGGAATCATCTTTTGACTTGGTGGCTTATTCTGATAGTGACTATGCTGGTGCAACCCTAGACAGAAAATCCACAACTGGTGGATGTCAATTTCTTGGTTGCAGACTCATATCATGGCAATGCAAGAAACAAACAATGGTGGCCAACTCTACAACTGAAGCAGAATATGTTGCTGGTGCAAGTTGTTGTGGACAAGTTCTTTGGATCCAAAATCAAATGCTTGACTATGGGTACAATTTTCTTAACACCATTATTTACATTGACAATAGCAGTACTATTTGTATCATTAAAAATCCAGTTCAACATTCAAAAACAAAACACATTGAAATCAGACACCATTTCATAAGGGATTGCAATGAGAAAAGGTTAATACAAGTTGTTAAAATTGATTCTGAAAAGAATTATGCAGACCTTCTCACCAAAGCTTTTGATTTAGGTAGATTCAAATACCTAGTAGGAGGTATTGGAATGATTAATCTTTGAAAAACATGTGTTTTTGTACATAAAATAACTGGTATTGGCTTTTAAACATGGTACTGCTAGTTAGTCAAAAGGTACTGTCAGTTCATAATTGGTCATGCTAGTATAGAATTTGCTATGTTTTTGTTCATCTTAATGATTAAATGTTTACAATGCTATAAAAACAAGTGCTTTGCACTTTGTTCTTTTGGTTTGCAACTAACAAATTTCAGGTTGATAACAAAACAAGAGATCTTCCAAACAAAAAGAGAAATATAGGTTATTTAAATCTCAGGGGAGGAAATAATAGCCCAGAATGGAAGAAAAACCAATATATGGAAGGAGAAGACAAGAGCATACAAGATGATGTAGAGGTTGAAAATGAATAAGATTAGATCACATATTCAGAAGGGATGAAGCATTCCTAAAGGAGAAAGTTCTATCTAGATCAAACTAAGGAAAGTTTCAATGCAAAGGCATGCTAATAGATGATTTCACTTGTTGAACCAAGCATCCAAGATACACAGCATCATTGCCTCTTACATTTCCTCCATCCAAGGAAATTGCACCATCTTTCAGGTCAATATGGAATTGGTATTCAGCTCACCAAGTTTTACAAACTTAAGAGTTGGCTAGTCCATAAGCAAACGGCTTTTGGTAAAGACACATCAAATCCGTTGATGGTTGATAGTTTACCAAAAACTATATGGTATTTAACTAACCATACTTAACAGTAAATAGTTAACTAGTCCATAAGCAAACGGCTTTTGGTAAAGACAACTCAAATCCGTTGATAGCTGATAGTTTGCTAAAAACTATAAGGGATTTTTGCTAAAATTTCAAAGAGACTGCCAAGTAAAAATTCTCTTTCAAAGGTACTGGTAGTTCAAATTTTGGTACTGCTAGAGTAAAATGGTACTGCTAGATAACCGTTGAGCCTGTCAGATACAAATTATAGCCGTTGGGCCTGGTAGTTACAATTAGCCGTTGGGGTAATTTTGTAAATTACTGATGATTATATTATATTATATTTCACATATAAAAGATCTTTTTAACCGCCTTTTCATTTACTTATTATAATCTTTCTTATTGTCGGTTAAAAGTAATTCTCTCATAATATCTTTCATCAGTCCTTATCACAATTAACTCAAATCTTTCATCTTCTACCAGTACCACCATCAAATCCCACCAACATAATCAAAATTTTCATTAACTTTCACCATGGCTGTTCTAACTTTTGTTAAACGTCACAATCAGTTAGCATTTTTGGAAAAGTCTGAGGATAATGCCTCTTTTCATCAAATAGTGGACTTTTTAAATGATTCGTACATCAGGTTTGCTTTACTTGTAAATCCCACTATTTATGAATCTCAAATTTTACAATTTTGGCAAACAGCTAAAGTTAAAACTTCTGAAAATGGGGACCAAAGGATAAAAGCCAAAGTGGATGGCAAAACCTTGACTCTTACTGAGTCATCCATTCGAAGACATCTTCATTTGGATGATTCAGATGGTATTAGTCAATTGCCTGATACTGAAATTTTTGAAAATTTGGAAAGAATGGGGTATAATGCTGATTCTACTAAACTCACCTTTCTTAAAAAGCATTTTACTCCACAATGGAGATTTTTGATCCATACAATCCTTCATTGTTTAAGCCAAAAGAAAACCTCTTGGGAGCAATTTAGTGGTAACATGGCTACTGCTCTCATTTGCTTGGCAACAAACAGAAAATTCAATTTTTCCAAACAAAGTTTTTGATGTATCCCAGATTTATTCAATGCATCATCACAAAATCAAAACATTTGTTACTTCCCCCACACTCTCTTTATGAAACACCAAAACTTTCACACAAGGTGTTTTCAAACATGAAAATTGGTTTCAATGGGGAAGAAATACCACTTTTTGATGAAATGTTACCACAACATGCTGAAGAACCAACACCATCATCTGAATCACCATCATCAAGTTCTTCACCTGGTTACATATCACCAACTCATCTTACATCACCAATCCCATCACCAGTACCATCTGCAACACCACCAACACCATCACATCATGTATCACCATCCCAATCTCCTCAAACAGTGAAAGAACTAAAAGAGAAGGTGAAGCTCTTAGAAAATGCTCTTAAAAGTCAGAACACAAAATTTTCTGAGATCAACATCAAGTTAGTTAAGAGGGTAAAGAAATTGGAGAATGAAGTGAAGAAGCTAAAGGGTAAAAGATCTTCAAAGGTTGTTTTATCTAGTTCTTCAAGATCAAATGCTGAAGGTTTGGGTCACTCTTCCAAAAAGGGGAGGATGGGTAGTTCTGAAGAAGAAGAGGAGGCTCAATTTGATTTTCATGAAGGAACTCAGGTTTATGATGAAGAGCCTGCTGGTGCAGAGCAAGAGCCTGCTAGTTCAAAAGAGCCTGCTAGGATTGAGAGGCTTTTGGCTATGGACTACAAAGGTACTGCTGATCATGTGTACAAAAAAAAGAGGGACTTAGAGCCTCAAGGGGATTTGTTTGTTCAAGGGAGGTTATTTATTGCTGATGAGCAATCTACTGCTCCATCTCAAGAACCTACACCAAAAGATAAGGGCAAGAGCATTATGGTTGATGATGAACCCAAGCCCAAAAAGTTGAAGAGAACAGAGCAAGTGCAGATGGCTATAGATGAAGAAGTCTCCAAAAGGCTTCATGAAGAAGAAGTGCAGAAAGCATTTGAAGCTTCAAGACTGCTTGCAGAAATGCAAGAGCAAAAAGATGCTGCTCAAACTCTTCTTGACACTCAAGCTGCACAAGAAACTTTTGATGCACATATGCAATGGATTATTGCTAATGATCCAATTGTGAGAGGTCAAGCAGCAATAATTGTAAATGACAAGAATCTTAACTCTGAAGAGAAAACAGCAGAGCTTGAATCTTTTATCAACAAAAAGTATAAAGAAGCAGCTCTGGCTGATATTTTTGAAAAGATGCAGGAAAGCCAGAGAAGAGGTTTTAAGGTGGGCAAAACTCAGAAAGATCAATTGACTTTCATGAAAAGGTTTCTAAGAAGTCAAGCAAATTGGACTGAATATCAACTGAAGAAGAAATCTGCTGATGAAATCTACTTCCTTTATCTAAATGCCTACAAGAGTCTTTACTACAAGATCCCATCTGATGCAAAGCCTTCAATGAAAAAGAAAGATGCTCAACAGAAGAAAGAAGCAAAATTGGATTCAGAGCAAGTAAGTAAAATGTTAATTACTTTGCCAACAATTATACATGCTGATCCAATTAGGTCTAGACACCCTATTATTGATTGGGAAATTCACCATGATAGATCAGGAAAGTCATGGAAAATAACTAGGGTTGGGGGACAAACTGCTATCTTCAAGAATTTTGAAAATCTGATTAGAGCATGTGATAGAGCTGACTTAGAAGAATTGTGGAATCTAGTTCAAATTAGGCTAGACACAAATTCTAGCACTGATGTTAAGGAACAGGAACTATGTAAGATCCTACAAAAATCCGTCATGATAATCTTTGTTAATTAATAGTACCCTTGACTTATCATTTAACAAAGCCCATTTTTATGGAGAAATTTAAATTTTTCTTTAATATACTATACTCACGACCCACATAAGATTTGGATAAGCCTACATATTTTATATGAACTATTTTCACTTTATTATTTTATATTTCACATTAAACTCTTTACGCAATACGAATACTCAAACCTATT